>RDPX01000009.1:1895778-1920622 GCA_003991215.1 Morbakka virulenta | reverse complement strand
TTAGTTTCCCAAAGTTAGATTGGTACTTGCAGGCTGGACCACGAGGAGGTTGCCAATATCCAGCCCTAAATACAACTGTTATTATTTTAATGACACAGTTTAAATTGGAAGGAAAGCCAGTTTTCCAACAGGTAAGCCAGTGCCCTTTACACTTTTTTGTGATGTATGTCTACTTTGGTCTGGGTCAGAGATCTATACTGGGCACACAGGGACATAGAAGGTTGCTTTTTTGTGTTAGTCTGAAAAACATTACACGTTGTTGTAAGTAGAGCCTTGTGTAGTTTACAATCAAACCTCTCTCATACATACCTCTGTTCTTGGTAACCATTACACAACTGCGTCTCCACGCAAGGCAACTTCTTTTTCATCAATTTCATCCTTATTTGTTGGTTATTCAACTGAGGATCTGCAGATTGTATCAGTGTCCACAGTTCATTTACCTGGAACACGAGTATCATTAAAACTATAGTGCATCAATGCCATATAAAGATATTCTTGGCGACACCTCAACTAAGAATCTGTAGTTCAATATTGGTACTAAAGGTTTATAGTATGACTTAAATGTAAAGATTGGAAATCCTTCCAGGTATTATGACATCCTCAGACAACTCCATATCACAGCTAACATTTCCAGTTTCCTCGATAGAATTAACTTTCTGATGGTGATAAGTAATAAAGAAGTACAGACTATTGGTTTCAAAACCTGATTGAACGCCAGATATACAATTACTCCAAATTCCATCTAAGGAATTACCATGAGCACAAAATTTTGTTGCGGCATGTTGACAGCATAGGCAAATGGGAAACATATGTTTTTATCAACTATTGCAAGCGTAAATCTATACTTAGACCCTACCAAAGTTCCAAACAGATTCTGCAATTTGAACATACCATTTTACCTCTTTTGTTGAAAACGGTAGATTTCTAGCTTTTACAAATTGGATGACAAAGCTGCGCATGGAAATCTTCGAGATTGCTTAAAATTGCTTTACAGTGAGCTCGAGTAAAAGAATCTGCAACTTGGTTTTGTTTTCCTTCCCGGTACTGAATTGTGTATAAGAATTCCACAAGTTCAAGGTGCCATGTCTGTATTTTAGTGTTCTTGATTTTGGTACGTTTCCTATTATTGAACATGTAGGAAACTGATCGCTGATCTGTTATAAGAGTGAAAGTTTGACGAGATATAAGATGGCTCCATTTAAGAACAGCTTCAACAATCGATAGAGCCTCTTTCCCTACTGCAGGGTACCAACGTTCATTTTTTGAAAGTGTTTTAGACATAAAAGCGACAGGTCGGCCATCTTGATCGAGAGATGCTGATATGGCCATGCCAGAAGAATCGCATTAGTCCACAAAGGTATGTACTCATAAATAGGGCGGAGAACAACTTTCCAAGCTCTGATTTGATTGTCTCAGCTTCAGCTAATGGCTTGATTTTGTCTGAATATTGATGAATCCATACCCAGGACGCGTGGTGAAGAAGTCTGGTTGGCAGGCGGTAATAATTCCAGCAATGGTCTCAGTCGTTCAGGATCTGGCTTGATGGTTATAGAATGTTGATGACCGTCGAGTATTTGACAAATTTCGACTCGTTGAGAGTTACGTTCCTCTTCTGTATCATGTTTTGAAAGGCTTGATCGTTTCGTTCTACGTCTGCTTCATCCATTCTACCAATTGTGACATTATCCAGGTAAGAAAGTGTCTTTGAGATTTTCTTCACTAACTCGCCCACGATTCTCTGAAAACATGGCACACCATTTGTCAAACCGAATGGAATGCCACAAAATTTATACAAATCACCTAAGCCTTCAAAGGCCCTGTATTTTCTTTCACACCCCTTTAGATGAATTTGGTGGCAAGCAATTACTTTTAAGATCATAGGTAGAAAAAACTTTGTATTTTAAAAGGGCATTTACCATCTTGCCAATATGAGGAAGTGGATATGCATCCAAATCAGTATATAAGTTTACAGTTTGTAAGCTGTCAATACACAGACGTTTACGGTGACGTTCTAAATCACCCTTTACAACAAGTACTTGTCCCCTCCATGGAAAATCGCTTCGTTTATTAACACCGGCTGCAAAGTAGAGATTCAAGTTCATTTTTAATAAAATCTCCATCACACCTTGTTGAAAGATCGCGACTTGGTTGTGATAGGTTTGCTATCCGCTGGTATGCTCTTAAACAAGGACGGTATCAAAACACTTCAATTCACTATTGTCAGCACTTGTTTTGGAATTGTTAGATAAAGCGGTGACAATGGACTCAGTTGCTGGCGGTTTGATGATCAAATCAGGTTTAGCTCCTCCAGACTCAAAGGTAACATTTTGCTGCTTTTGAAAGTTATATCCTAGAATTACATCACTGCAAAGATCTTTCATAATATCGGCTTTAACATTTTTGTAAGCTTGATTGTTCAACGTAAAATTCAAATAACAATATCCAATTGCTTTTGATTCCATTGCAGTGAGTGTCATGGTGGCTTTCTTNTCCTCTTCTGTATCATGTTTTGAAAGGCTTGATCGTTTCGTTCTACGTCTGCTTCATCCATTCTACCAATTGTGACATTATCCAGGTAAGAAAGTGTCTTTGAGATTTTCCTCACTAACTCGCCCACGATTCTCTGAAAACATGGCACACCATTTGTCAAACCGAATGGAATGCCACAAAATTTATACAAATCACCTAAGCCTTCAAAGGCCCTGTATTTTCTTTCACACCCCTTTAGATGAATTTGGTGGCAAGCAATTACTTTTAAGATCATAGGTAGAAAAAACTTTGTATTTTAAAAGGGCATTTACCATCTTGCCAATATGAGGAAGTGGATATGCATCCAAATCAGTATATAAGTTTACAGTTTGTAAGCTGTCAATACACAGACGTTTACGGTGACGTTCTAAATCACCCTTTACAACAAGTACTTGTCCCCTCCATGGAAAATCGCTTCGTTTATTAACACCGGCTGCAAAGTAGAGATTCAAGTTCATTTTTAATAAAATCTCCATCACACCTTGTTGAAAGATCGCGACTTGGTTGTGATAGGTTTGCTATCCGCTGGTATGCTCTTAAACAAGGACGGTATCAAAACACTTCAATTCACTATTGTCAGCACTTGTTTTGGAATTGTTAGATAAAGCGGTGACAATGGACTCAGTTGCTGGCGGGGAAGGTGTAAGTTTAAGTCCAAGTTTATTGAATACTTTTTCACTGATAAAAGTATCGGAGCTGCAAGACTCTAACAAACCTTTCAACTGTTGTGTTGTTTCACTACCTTCAATAATGATTTCGACTGATGCATGCCTGAGATTGTCAGGACAAGCAGCGGTTATTGTACAAAGAGATGGTTTGAAAATTGTATTGAAGTTAAAATGATTTCTGGCTGCTGACTGGCAAACTTTCGCAAAATGTCCTACTTCGGAACAGTTGTCACAAATGGCGTCTCGAGCTGGGCATGAAGAACGGTGGGCATGTAGTGGTCCACCGCAAAAGTAACAGGGTTTCTTACGATGATTTGGTTTCGGCTTTGTTTCTTTTGTAGGGAATAGGAAACTATATTCGTTTGTAGACTCGTTTGTTTAGTTACGTAACCTTTAGCTTAAGTATTTCATCATCCAAGAAGGAATGTGCCAGAAGAGACAAGTCAGCTCTATTGCACTATGGACATCCGCTGACTATGACGTCAGCATGACTGAGCATACCATACATAACCTCTAGAACTTCTGTCATATGATATTCTATATTTAGATAAGTTAGAGTATATAAACTGTGATTTTCGACGGAGTAGTTAGTTATTGTAAACTTTTAACAAGTGAGTAGGAGAGTTACGAGAGTGTGATACTGAATCTAAACAGCAGAGTTATTTTGTCGGTGTTCTAGTCACTACAAAAGTGGAGCCCCCGGAGAGATATTTCTACGCGGAGAAAAGCCTACAGGGATTAGAAACAGAAACTATTATTCACAACCACGTTGCTGTTATTCTACACCTGGCCTCTGATATCGACCAGCAGCTTCTAATTTATCGTTTGACTGGCGGATGTACAAACCAACTGGAGAGTGAACACTTCTACGAGGAGTTTGTTAACATAATGGCACCGCATCAAATAGAGCAATTGTTCTGAACAGTTCAAGAGCATATGAGAACGGCGGGGGATTAATCACGTCAGGTGATTTTATGAATGAACCGATTACGTCAAGCATTCTTTGCATTACAGTCTACAAAGCCGTGTCAGGAAGGAGGACCTGGGAATCTGGTTTGCTTTATTCTGGGATACGAACATAAGTCATGACCGAGCTAAATCAACTTCTCGAGAGTTGGCAAAAACGCTAGATTTTACAGATAAACGTACGGCTGAAATAATAGAAAATGGCAAAGAACGGGACATTACAAGACAGTCACGGTCGTTGGAGAAGCTACCATGAGTTCCATGACACAAAATCTGAGCTGTTGCGTTTAAAAATCGATGTCGAAGAGGAGAATTTGGACGAATGGGAAAGATCGTCAGCAAGTTCGAGTCATCCTTAGACAACCTTCAATCAAAACTCGAGGAACTGCGTTTGTTGAAACGACAACAGAAACAACGGGAAGAGCGAGCATATATAGAAGAACGTTACCACAAAGAAATTGAGGAGGAAAGGGAAAAAGAAATGGCAAAAGCTGAATTGCGTAAGAAAATAATCGATTCCTCTGCTGACAGTGAAAGGAATATAAAACTGTCCAGGCGAAATTACCCAAATTATCGATAGCTAAATTTGCTGGGAACCATCTGGACTATTTACGATTTTGGGGACAATTAGAAGAAGAGATTGATAAAGAAAGTATAGCAGGAGTTGCCAAGTTTTCGTACCTGAAAGAATTAGTTGTGCCAAGTGTTAGAATAATTATTGACGGACTTCCCTTCACCAGCGAAGGATACGAAAGGGACAGGAACATTAAAGTTACAAAATATGGACAGCCGAATGAAATTGTTGCTGCTCGTGTAAAATGCATTATGGATTTGCCAATTGTTCATGGATCACAATCAGCTAAAATAAACGATTTTATCAGCAAATGGTTACTCACGTTCAAACCCTAGAGACGAAGGGTAAACTTCGCGACATCAACGGGTATGTTCGATTAACTCTGGACAAGCTACGTCATATTCGATTGGACCTAGTCAGACTTGACAATAACTGGAAAGAATGGACTTTTCCACAGTTTATTGAAGCTTTATGCAATGGACAGAACGAAATACTGTATCAGAGGGAAAATGACAGAAAACATCTAGTAGACACGATAAAAACTTTAACACCCAGCTACAACCACCGCAAGCACCTGGGAAGTGTGTTTATTGTGACAGTGGTAGACATAGATCCTTCGAATGTTCTACTGTAAAGGACATTTCAGAGAGACATCATATTCTTAGTTCCAAGCAAGCATGCTTTGAACGAGAAAAGGTCACCGTGCATCACAGTGCCGTAGCCGTGGTTGTTATAAATGTGGAGGTCGACATCACACATCGGTATGTGATAGAGGAGCAACAGTCAGAGTAAGAGCTAAAATCCGCCTGCGTCAGATAGTCCACTACTTTGTTCTTCTAATCAGAAGACGGTAGCCTATCCGACTGTTATTCTTACAGTTAATGGTCTTAAGTGCAGAGCTTTGACAGATACCGGCGCGGGAAGTTGCTACGCTTCTTCTACACTAATCGACAGACTCGGACTTTCACCGAAACGACGGGAGTCGAGGAGAATAGAAATGCTTCTACATACAAGTACCAGAAAGGTCGATGTATACGGCGGGTTTAAAGTGGCGAGTATTAACGAATACTTCAGATTGACTGTAGAAGTCAGCTGCTTGGAAAAACAAGCTCTGTTGCACTTGAAGAACCCAAATTATTCTGAGATGATCAGAACGTACAGCCATCTCAAAAACATCGAAGTAAGTGACAAGGACTCTAAATCGGAACTTCCTGTACATCAAATTCTTGGAGTTAGCGAGTATGCTAAAATCAAAATGAAAGTTTTGCCGAAATTGGGACAACCGGGCCAGCCTGTCGCCGAAAAGACACAGTTTGGGTGGATAATCGTTTCTCCTGGTACTGAAGATTCTTCGCACTTGTATTTAACTGGTTCGTCTGTAGAATATTACGATCGGTTATGTCGATTGGATGTGTTGGGGTTAGAAGACCGTTCTGATTCAGATCAACAATTCCAGCAAAAGAGAGCGAAACAGCAATACTGGGACTCACTTGGAATAAGGTTGCCGATGAGATGAGTATTAACTTTCCAGAATTAGAGACTGCATTGACAAAGAGAGGGGTTTTGAAATACTTGGCTTCGATATACGACCCGCTTGATTTATCTTCGCTAGTTTTTCTGCTCGACAAGCTCATTTTTCGTGAGATTTGTAACAGTAAATTGGGATGGGACGCTCCGCTACCTTTGTCCATACCAAAAAAGTGGACGTACTGGAAGAGGCAACTGCCAAAAAGTATTACAGTACCGCGAGCTCTACCAGCACTGCACGAGAAGATAGACTATATCGACTTGCATGCGTTTGGAGACGCCAGTATTAACGGACTTTGTTCTGCCCTATGCATTGTTGCAAAACAGGGTAATACGGTGGGTAATATGCAGCTGCTGCAGGACTTGCAGTTGCATGCAGGAGGAAACTATGATCTGGTTACCTTTCAGAGGGACTCCATTTCATTCCAGTAGTTTTAGAAAGGAAGATGGCCAGGGCACTCTTTTTTATTGATTTGGCCAAACATATGAAACCATTTCAGTGATGTCAATATGGTTTGTATCCTGTGTAGTGGCACAATAAAGTTCCTGTAAGCAAGGCACATAAAAATTTGTCCAGCAGATGTACATCAACATTGGAGAGAGTATCATGTGAATTAAGGGCTCTGTGGGAGAGTGCATCAGTGATAGGTACCTCAGCAGGAGGGTGGTGCTCAAATGTTAAGTTTACTTTTATGTGTGAAGGATGTGTGCGAGGTGAAGTGGTGCATTGTAAAGGTTCTTGGTCACAATTGCTTGAGGGGTTTGATGATCTTTATGTGCATGGTGACATTTCAGGCATGTAAATAATATTGGTAGTGGTCAAGAACATAGCATAGAGGACTCTCAACTTTTTACACTCAATGTTAGAATTATGTGATTCTGCATCCATTTGGATCTTGCTTGCAAAAGCAGTTGGAGCTCCTTCTTGAACGAATGCAGCATCTAGGCCTGTGCCTGGTGCATCTACAATCAGTTCCTTTCTGGCAGCAAAATAATGCAATGCAGTGGTTGCACTTAATTTGGCCTTGATGGCATCCAAAGCTTTCCCATGTGAGATGTTCCATGAAAATGCAGCATTATTTTGAGAAGGGTAGGCAATGGTGTGGTGAAACTGGCCAACTTGTCTGTGAGGCAGTGTAAGTAGTTAATAAGACCTAGGAATAACATATATTCTTCAGTGTTGCTTGGCAGCATTGTGTCATTGATGGCTGTCAATTTGGCAGAGTGGGCAGACTCCATCTTTGCCAACGACGTGGAAAGAAATAGGATCTCTCTAGCTGTGACCTTAAGTTTATCAGGTTTGAATCTTGGCCCTTTCCCCTTGCTCTCTGGAAAACAGCAAGCAGAGTTTGGCCATGGTCATAGCAATCCTCTGAAAATCCAATCTTGGAATGCGTTCTTGATACCCTGCTCAAATTCACCTTGAGTACATGGCATACCAATCGGCATGCAGTTAAATCTAAATTTAACTGCGTGCCTATTGGTATGCCATGAATTCAAATTTAACTTGTCAGAACAGTCTCAGTGATGTATAAGTTGGCAGTAGTGAATTGTTTGCCATGTTTGACTCCAAATAAGCATGCTCCATCCTGTTTAATAGTTGTACCACCATGGGCTACGATTTTAACCTCGGACGGGAGGAGATCACACAAACTTGTTGGTTCTATGTGTTTTAAATTAACAACAANCTCTCAACTTTTTACACTCAATGTTAGAATTATGTGATTCTGCATCCATTTGGATCTTGCTTGCAAAAGCAGTTGGAGCTCCTTCTTGAACGAATGCAGCATCTAGGCCTGTGCCTGGTGCATCTACAATCAGTTCCTTTCTGGCAGCAAAATAATGCAATGCAGTGGTTGCACTTAATTTGGCCTTGATGGCATCCAAAGCTTTCCCGTGTGAGATGTTCCATGAAAATGCAGCATTATTTTGAGAGGGGTAGGCAATGGTGTGGTGAAACTGGCCAACTTGTCTGTGAGGCAGTGTAAGTAGTTAATAAGACCTAGGAATAACATATATTCTTCAGTGTTGCTTGGCAGCATTGTGTCATTGATGGCTGTCAATTTGGCAGAGTGGGCAGACTCCATCTTTGCCAACGACGTGGAAAGAAATAGGATCTCTCTAGCTGTGACCTTAAGTTTATCAGGTTTGAATCTTGGCCCTTTCCCCTTGCTCTCTGGAAAACAGCAAGCAGAGTTTGGCCATGGTCATAGCAATCCTCTGAAAATCCAACAACAATGAGGTCATCTGCTATGCCAATGACTTAATGGATGTCTTGGAATGCGTTCTTGATACCCTGCTCAAATTCACCTTGAGTACATGGCATACCAATAGGCATGCAGTTAAATCTAAATTTAACTGCGTGCCTATTGGTATGCCATGAATTCAAATTTAACTTGTCAGAACAGTCTCAGTGATGTATAAGTTGGCAGTAGTGAATTGTTTGCCATGTTTGACTCCAAATAAGCATGCTTCATCCTGTTTAATAGTTGTACCACCATGGGCTACGATTTTAACCTCGGACGGGAGGAGATCACACAAACTTGTTGGTTCTATGTGTTTTAAATTAACAACAAAAAACGACTCTCCTGATCAAAAGTGTCTAATGTTATACCTCCTGAAAAAAACCCTCTGCATCAATAATGTTTAGTATCATAACTCCTAAAGGGTAATATCAAATACATTATATTATGATCCAATCCTAGAAGAGATAAAACAAAACACTAAATTTCAGAGTTTCTCCTACTTGTTTTCCTATTGCTTTCCCGTCAGTAACATTAACATGTTTTGTGACAATCCTTTGGTGGTGGAATAGGTGAAGTGAAAGTAAGTTTGGCTTAGCAAACACACAGCAACCCTAAGTCCCTTGTAAACAAAACTCACATTCAATTGATATGCACGAGCAAAGGTCACAGGCAAAATCTGCATCACTAAATTGTAACAGGATTAACTTTTGGATGTATAATCATGTCATAAAGGTGTTCTTTCTATTCTTTGCGTGAAATTATTGGACATTCAGTTCATTGATATGGCCACCTTTAAAAGCTTCACTAGTAGTTTCTCCTCATGATACTAGAATATCTAGAATGCTACTTGATATGTTTTGGGACAGAGTAGAAGACACAACTTAGACAGTAACCATTACCAAGATCTCAATGAAATCAAGTAAAAACTGGCTACAATGGATAATTTAAAATATGTAAACAAAAATGCAGAGAAGACGCCAATCAGTAATTCGATTGTACGACATTCGTTAATGCGACATTCAGTATTGCCACATTCGGTAACAAAGCGGGTCGCAACTTTCAATAACGCGACGTTCGGTAATGATTCTATTGTTGTATTGTTCTTTTGCACCCCGTATACACGTGTTAGAGCGTAGCTGGACAAAGGCACACACGACTAAGATAATGTGTGAATATTATTGTAGGTTTACTTGCGTGTTCATTGTTGGAAAATAACACAAAGTAAATGTGACATGTGGTTGTAACAGGAGGCACCCTCATCAAATGTGGGACCCATGTCATTAAAATTTCATACTATGCACAGCAGCAGTCATGCATAGAAAGATTGCAACTATGCCATTTTGCATTTAGAATAATAGGAACAATTGTTATTGTAGAGATGTATGTGGGCGAATGATGACAATCAACACAACTGCGAATGAAAAAAATCACTGNTTCAATAACGCGACGTTCGGTAATGATTCTATTGTTGTATTGTTCTTTTGCACCCCGTATACACGTGTTAGAGCGTAGCTGGACAAAGGCACACACGACTAAGATAATGTGTGAATATTATTGTAGGTTTACTTGCGTGTTCATTGTTGGAAAATAACACAAAGTAAATGTGACATGTGGTTGTAACAGGAGGCACCCTCATCAAATGTGGGACCCATGTCATTAAAATTTCATACTATGCACAGCAGCAGTCATGCATAGAAAGATTGCAACTATGCCATTTTGCATTTAGAATAATAGGAACAATTGTTATTGTAGAGATGTATGTGGGCGAATGATGACAATCAACACAACTGCGAATGAAAAAAATCACTGAGGCTTTGAACGTGCGAAAATTGTCGACTCAATAGCTGGGAGAAGTAGAATACCTAAATCAGCTGCCAATACAATATAATACAATACAACATTAGAATCATTACCGAACGTCGCGTTATTGAAAGTCGCGACCCGCTTTGTTACCGAAAGTAGTGTTAATTTTTGTCGTGTTGTTGATTGTCTTGATACCAGTAATGTACCCATAAAGATTCCTAGTAAATATCACTTCTTCCCCCTGATGGCCAAACTAAAGTGTCAACATGACTCATAGTTTATAAAATCAATATCTCTGTGAACAGAATATATGTTTCAAATGTTCAAGGTTAACTTGTCCTGTATTTGTCTAAATAAGATGGTCTTTTATGAAATGAACCAAATTTTTCTTCCATTTCCCCATCAAATTCAGGACTGGTCCCAGACCTTGGGTTGATTTCTTGATGTCTTGCTTTGCAGAACTTTTACCTTCTTGACACATCATACTTACACCATATGTATTTTCATGGGGGCTTACTTCCTCTGATAAATTGCAATGGGCTTTTCCTGATTGACCTGTGGTGTGTCAATAATCATGGTTGTTGGCTAGCTTCTCCCTTTTAACTGGTCAACATATTGTCAATAAGTTCTTCCATTGGCACTTACTATGTAAGATAGTGGACCAGTTACACCTTGTATCAACATTTTCTGGGGGTCATTGCAATCTCTTACCCAAACTTCCTTTCCCACCTTAAGATGATGGGCAGTGGTTGGAGGAAGAACCTTCTTTGCCTTGAGTCTCTCTTAAAGGTTTGGTTTTACAGGGCCCACGCTACCGGGGGGGCCGAGGGGGCCATGGCCCCCTCACTTTTTTGCAAAGCAAAAGTGTTAAAAGTGTTAATTGCTTAATGCGCTTCATCAATATGCAACACGCCTGTCAGATAGTTTGTTTGCTTTAGTTGATTGTTTTGAAAATGAAGACACCCTGATTTTCAAAAATTTTCTGGCCCGTCGGCCCCAACCATGGTGGGGCCTCCTTAGATAGTAACTCGTGTGGCCCCTCCACTTTTCAACTCGTTGCGTGGGCCCTGGTTTNTCACTTTTTTGCAAAGCAAAAGTGTTAAAAGTGTTAATTGCTTAATGCGCTTCATCAATATGCAACACGCCTGTCAGATAGTTTGTTTGCTTTAGTTGATTGTTTTGAAAATGAAGACACCCTGATTTTCAAAAATTTTCTGGCCCGTCGGCCCCAACCATGGTGGGGCCTCCTTAGATAGTAACTCGTGTGGCCCCTCCACTTTTCAAATCGTTGCGTGGGCCCTGTTTTACAAGACTTATTTGTGTGGTGTACCCCCAACCCATTGATAATTCCACAAGAGTTAGCTCAGTGCTACTTTGAGGTGTTGTGTCTTAGGCAACGAAGAAATTATACAATTGAATATTAAGTGTTTCTGAAGAATCTATTTGTTCATTGCTTTTTTGAATTGCTACACCTCTCACTTTGCACATCCACTTGTTGATGGGTGGTATGGCACACTCTGGACAGGACAAATTCCATTTTCTGTCATGAACTTTCTAAATTCACCACCGGTGAAACTGCCTCTGTTATTGCTTACAACTATCTGTGGCAATCTGTGAGTGGAGAAGTCCTTCCACAAACATGAATTAGTTACACTTAAACCATAATCATCCATATTTAATGGAAATATTTCTTGCCATTCAGAATATGCATCAATGATTAACAAAAACATTTTGCTCCCAAAAGGGTCTCCAAAATTAACATCTCAACATGTCTACAGTGTGAAGACATTTTCCCAGTGATGTGTGGGTGCTTTGGAAGGTATATTCTGGTGCTCATGGCACTGACATCTTTAACATTCTGCTTGGTATGGTGATCCATTTTCAGCTACCACACAAAACTTTGCCCTGGTACCTTCGAATATTGCATTCCTGGGTGTCCTGTAATTAACACTTGTAGAAATTTTTGTTGTAGCATAAGGGGAACCATGACTTGGTTTCCTCACAATAATCACCCATTTCAACAGATAGTTCACTTTCACATTGCAAAAATGGTCTCATTTCATCTGATGTCAACACTGGCCATCCATTAATGACAGAATCCAATACCTGAATGAGAGTTGGGTTTCTCCTTATGTTTTCTTGTACATCCTCAGCTGTCATTGAAGAATGAACTACTTCTGTAAGTGAAACTATTAAAGCTGTATCTGAGGTTTCATTGAAAACTACAGGTAAATGGCTCATACAGTCAGCATTAGCATTAATATTATGCTGATGGTACTTTAGATTGTAGGCATAGTTAGACAAGAGCAATGGCCAATGTTGAATCCTAGCAGCAGCATCTACTAATTGCTTCAGTTCCTCCACAATGTGTCCTTGAGGGGGTAAGGAACTGGGCATGCTTTTCAAAACTTGGGTGTAGCAGGTACTGGAACATCTACTACAGTATCTTTCAATGTTCCTACCTCTGGCTTAAATACCTCCTCAAATTCAGGAAGTAGTTTCTTAAGTTCAGTATTTTTTTCATTGTTCACAACATGAACTGGCTGAGGAAAGAATGAGTTTCAGTCCAGCACAATTTTCTTCAACCAAATTATTCCTGGCAATGTTGGTCCATTGTTGTAAGAATAAAACAACTAAACTGAATAAAGTCAATAACAAGAATAAACACCTGAAATAACAATTGAGGTTTTTATTACGACTCAACGCCACTACAGAAGTCAAAGCACTAAAATAAAATATTGCGGTGTGAGCATTACAACACAAACAATATTATGTCAGCAAGGGAGAATCCAATCCAAGGAGAAGATTCTAAAATAGGTGAATCACAACACATCATTCCAAAGATAAGGGAATCACAATACAGCATTCCAAATATAGGTGAATCACAACATTCATCTTCAGTAGTTGTAACAAGAGGAAGAGTTTGCTTTTGGTCTTGATACTTTACTTGGACCTTAGCTAATCCTAGTGGTTTGACAACTGCACCAGTATACATTTGCAATATGGCATTAACAGCCTCAACCTTCACATCTGGAAACTTGGCCTCAAATAACTAAACTCAAATGTTTCAGTAATTGATTTCAAAGTCAATCATTAGTGATGCTTACCTGGTAAGTTGACTTAATACATTGTTTTCATGCTGAGAAATGTGGCTGGTATATCCTCTTGTTCTTCTGAGTTGCTTTGTTATTCATTCCCCTGTAACAAATGTACTCTTACCATGGTTAACACAAGCTTTCTTTCTTCATTTCCTTATGGAGTCTCCTTTGTTTTCACAAAAGGAGCACTTATTGTCTTTAAAAGGAGAGGATTCTGCATTGTGGTTTCATCCATAAAGAAAACAATCTAATTTTGATGGTTCCTCGTGTCCTCATCTGGTTGAAATTTTGTTATCTGATTCGGACTGAGAGTTGTTTTGTTGGTAATTTTGGATCTCCATTGCTTGGGGTATTGCCGACTCCATGAAAAGAGCAATGTAGATTTCTTTCTCCATGGAAAGAACTTTTCTCTCACCTAGTAAATGCTGTTGTATTATATTCCCACATTGCTCCAACATCTTGAATTGATGACTTGAAATGCCTCGAAACCAAAAAAGGATCAATTTATTTATGTTTTACCATCATTTGAAAACCAAGTGATCTTACGCTGTTTCCTATGCCTGAAACAACATGTTATTGTTTGCTGCAAAACTCAAAAAAACATACACTGTTGTCATTGACTGAGTCAGTCCCAAAGGAAAAGGCCCCATGACATTGGACCATGCCAAATGATCAGTTCCAGTCCCTGCATTCATATCACCAGCTAGAATCAGTGCATTCTTTTTAGGTACTTTGGATAAGACCATTCGTAAGCCATTATAAATGGCATTCTTGGATTCATCTGTATGTTCATTAGTTGGTGCATTAACAGTGATTTTGGACACAATAGAGAATGTCAAAGATTTGTTGTTGAGTATGCTTTTGTTTTTGTTCATAATCATAAAACTTTTTACATTTAAAAGAGAAAATAGATTGCTTTTACATAGCAAGTTAATGGTTGAACTGTTAAATCAATAACAAAAATCCAGAACATCCTCAGGGTGAGGGTTCTGCTTCTGTATTCGTTATGGGTGTTCTGGTTTGGCTGGTGTTCCTTGATGCATAGTGCTTTGAGTGTCAATAAAAACTGGTTGCTTTGAGGGAGGAGAAGATGGACACATCANTCCTTATGGAGTCTCCTTTGTTTTCACAAAAGGAGCACTTATTGTCTTTAAAAGGAGAGGATTCTGCATTGTGGTTTCATCCATAAAGAAAACAATCTAATTTTGATGGTTCCTCGTGTCCTCATCTGGTTGAAATTTTGTTATCTGATTCGGACTGAGAGTTGTTTTGTTGGTAATTTTGGATCTCCATTGCTTGGGGTATTGCCGACTCCATAAAAAGAGCAATGTAGATTTCTTTCTCCATGGAAAGAACTTTTCTCTCACCTAGTAAATGCTGTTGTATTATATTCCCACATTGCTCCAACATCTTGAATTGATGACTTGAAATGCCTCGAAACCAAAAAAGGATCAATTTATTTATGTTTTACCATCATTTGAAAACCAAGTGATCTTACGCTGTTTCCTATGCCTGAAACAACGTTATTGTTTGCTGCAAAACTCAAAAAAACATACACTGTTGTCATTGACTGAGTCAGTCCCAAAGGAAAAGGCCCCATGACATTGGACCATGCCAAATGATCAGTTCCAGTCCCTGCATTCATATCACCAGCTAGAATCAGTGCATTCTTTTTAGGTACTTTGGATAAGACCATTCGTAAGCCATTATAAATGGCATTCTTGGATTCATCTGTATGTTCATTAGTTGGTGCATTAACAGTGATTTTGAACAGTCTGGCTGATATACCTGGACTCATAACCAGCCAATGTTATATTGTAGAGAACATGACTGTGCATAAGTGTGGAAACCAGTGGTTTTAAAGATGGCATCATTGTCTTCATTTTCCATTGGGTAAGCACTGTTCTGATAGGGGTAGGCAGCTTGCTCAGTCCTCTAACCAAGTTGTCAATGGCCCTGCCTCTATATTGAACTGATAGCATGTAGAGTTGATGGGATTTCTGTAGGTGGCTCCTGGATTGTTGCTGGGCCAGTGGTGGTAATGATGTATTGCTGCTCCTGATAATCTTCTCCAGGGTTATAGAGATGATACTGTCATAAAATTCAGGCAGGTATTGATTGTGCTCAAGGGTGGCCTTTGCTCACTGGATACTTTCAGTGAATGTTTGCAACATACTACATGCTCAGAAGAACCTGTGTACTTTGCCTTGTACTACCACTCACTTGTATTTCTTTGGTGAGTGCACTTAAGAATTGATCACCAGGCCTGTGTCAGTTGGTTTTGTGTACCATGTGGTAGATGCTCTACACCCAGTATGTACATCCAAGAAAGCCAGTCAACCATCAGATTCA
Organism: Morbakka virulenta; assembly: GCA_003991215.1. NCBI lineage: Eukaryota > Metazoa > Cnidaria > Cubozoa > Carybdeida > Carukiidae > Morbakka > Morbakka virulenta. The sequence goes on along the minus strand of RDPX01000009.1, from coordinate 1,904,859 downwards.
AGCTCAATGGTGAATATAACTGTGGATGTAGTGAATTGATGCATTCTAGTTGCATTGTAATCCTGATCCTCATGATAATGGTCAGGATGTCATCCATGTATTGTTCATATACTTGTGCATCATCTTAAATCTCAGGGTCATGCTTGCTGAGCCAGATGTTAGCAAGGTAAAGGGGGGGTTGAGAACCCATTGCCAGGCCATCAACCTGCTTGAAGTAGCTGTGATGTCTCAACATGATAACATCCAGTGATGAGAGCTCCAGTAGCTCAATGAAAGTTTGTTTGTCAACAAATGGTTGTTCATGCTCACAGTCATAAAGGAGATCAGTTACAACCCCAATTGCCTCCTTCAAGGGAACAATTGTGCAGAGTGCACTAACATAGAATGATCCCAATTCTTCATCCTCGACCAGCACCAGTGATTTGATCTTATCTGCAACTTGTTTTGTGGATGAGTAGACTTATGCTTCTGATATCTTTGTCAACCATTCAGCAACTTGCAATGCCATGTTGTGGTAGGCCTATCCCTGCATGGAGAGCACTGGGCACAATGGGGTGTCTTCCTTATGCACCTTTGCCAAACCATACAATCTGGGAGTTTGGCTTCCTTGAGGCTTGATCTTGTTGAACAGCTTGTCATCAATCTTGCCAGCATTCTTCATGGAAGTCAGCTTAGCCTGGATTCGTTCTTCTTCTTTCAAGGTGATATCCTTTGCATTTCTTCTAATGATGTTCACCTCCTCAAATTGTGGCAGGTCCAAGATAGTCTTTATCTTAGTCACACGAAAACCAATTCCCTTGTCAAAAGGGACAGCACAAAGGTCTTGTTTTTTAAAAAACAGCTTAGTGAGGTTTAAGTTACTAGCTGGGCATTGGTTCTTGAAGATCTTGATGTGTCTAACCACTGCCATGTTGATCTCATTGATTGCATCATTATCAGCAATATCTCACTGGCATTGATTGAGTAAAAGATTGAGTTCTGCTAACAAAACACAATAGTGAATTGATATATTGCTGCATTTTTTGGTCCCAAAGCAGGTGTGTCCAAGACATAATGTGGAGGTGCCATATCCAAGTTATGTAATCTGACCATGTCATGGACATTGAACAATGGATGTTGCTCTTCTTCAGACAAGTTTGTGATTTTTCATTTTTTTCATGACAATGGATTCTTTTTGCGTTGTATGATGGGTGAAGTGTGCACTGAAGATGATCGAGTTGATGTAGGCTTTAGGTACTGTGTTGCTGGTTTCTTAGTATAAAAGTTCACTATTGACCTTCTGTCTCTCAAATAGCTCTCTGGTTTTCCTGAGTTCTTGACTGAGCAGTTTTCGCTGGAAGTTGTGCACAACTGTCCATTTTCAGGGGGCTTGAAAACATAAGAATCTGGGAATGATGTCTGCCCTTTTACATCTTGTGATAAAATTGATTTGTTGATTTGTGTTTTCTCTTGACAACCAAGTGGAAATATTGCTGAACTGGATTCAAGCAGTTGCACCACTTGAGAATGGTTGCCAACAGGCATTGAGGGAGGTTAATTGGCATTTTGTAGACATTGGACATATAAGAGAACATCAATATTATATACTTTTGTTTTTTTCATAATCATAACATTTTTAATATCTAAATGAGAAAATAGATTGTTTTTACAAAACAAGTTAATGGTTGAACCGTTAAATCAATAACAGAAATTCAGAATATCCTCAGGGTGAGGGTTCTGCTTCTGTATTCATCATGAACATCCATCATAAACAGTGACAAGAGAAAGACTGACAGTGGCTTTCAATTCCACCAAATTAATTCTAGCAGAGTGAGACAAAAAATTAAGTACTGCTTCAGTTAGATCTTTCCTTACAAGAATGGCTACACCATATTCCAGCAGTTACTTTTACCTCCAGAATGATAACATTTGTAAGCAGGGACTCCAGTAGATGCATCAACAAACATTTCTCAATTTCCAGGAGTTCTTGCTTCAGTTATAGTGGCTTTATCAAAAATGTACCCGAGAAGTTAGATAGCCAGCAGATTCAAACGATTTAAGCTTGTTCTAACATTTCCAGTACCCAGTCATAAATGCCACTGTGGTTTAAATAATGACAGTCATCCATTTGGCAATACTGACCTGTCACTAACATCATGTGGTGCATTTGTTGCCCTGGATGTGGTAGCCATATTTCCACATACATTAGCCAACATATTCAAATTCATCATCCATTGTTTCAGTGGCTTTGTTTTATGGCAAGTAACCAGCTGCACCAACCATGGATACATGGACTTAGGGCTCCTGATAACACATAAAGTACAGCTTATTGTTGCTATAATTGACAAGTAACTTTAACACTTGTTACCATACTTAAGGTAAACACCCTCATGAACCTCAACACCATCAGGCTAGGTCATGTCACCATTTGGCATGAAAACAACACCCCTTAACTAAAAAACTAATATTGGTTTGAGAAGACATTTCATCTTGTGAAGAACTAGGCACTCGGACTGGCCTATTAACCCAACTGGCTGAGCTAAGGGCATTCAAAAGTGCTAGTCAATAGTGTAACAGATACATGAGGGTTATTTAATCAAGGGATCGAAAGAGGTAGATGATATGAGAGGTCATCTGCATTAAAGCCATACTGTGAGGCTAACTGAATGAGTTCAGCTTTTACATTGTAGCCACTGATTGGTTGATCTAATGTTCCAGGTGTGACAATAAATAGGACTGGAAACTGCAATTGTTCCAGTCATGTAGTTGAAAGTCAATCTCAACATAACTTAAGTAAGGAATTTCAGTCTGGGTTGCTGCAAGAATCCCCAATTTTTGTCAATTAGGTCCCTAATGGGCTTTAAGTACAACTGAGAAATATAATTAGCAAGCCAGGACTCAGAAAAAAGATAGATCGGAGAACATGTATCATATAATCACCAACTTCTTCTTATTACTTCTTCTTGCACTTTCATGGCAAAATTGACAAACAGGGGCCAGTAGGTTATATTTAGCTGGGGTTACCACTTTCTCCTATTGGCAAGACCTACCTGTTTAACACCTTCTGACAATCTTTAGTTGTCAGTCAGGGCATATAGAAATGGTCTTTCCTAGTCTAATTATTTTGTGTGAATTAGATGCCCCCTCTTTAAGTATGACTACCTGGGATGTAATTGCTGCCACCTGGGCTATTAATTTCTCTACCACATCTAGCTATAGTTGTTCAGATGTCTTTCCATGCCCCCTAATATCTCCCTGCTTCATATTAGCATGTTTGCTATTACTTCCTGATCTAACAGACATGCCAGCTGTGAGTTTGTTTAGCCCATCATTTTCAGTGACTATAATGTTTTGCATTTGAGTGTTGACTTTAACATCACTCTTGCCAACCTTGTTCAAAATGGATTGGAGTTGTACCCAAATGATCACACCTTCTGGCAACAGACCTGCTTCAATAGTATGGCTTGCTAACTCATGAATAAGGTTATCACAATACCACAGTGTTCCTACCTTAAGAAAAACCATACACACCTTTGCACAAAGCTCAAAAGCTTGTAGCAAGGGCAGCAATGTATCTTCATCAGGCCTTTAAACAACCTGGCATAAAAGGCCTACATAAGTGAATTTATCTCATTGACCAGGATTCCAAAAAAGGAGTTCAACTTGGAATGAAGTAGGTTGGTTGAACTGAGATAGAAATGGTTGTGGGGGTAGTGAAGGAATTTGAGAGAGACATGAGGAGTTCATCAGCCTTTAACAGTCATGACTTTGAGAAAATTTGTTTGTGTCACAATCTTAAACTCATCAGATGCAGCCACAAAACTTGAAAATTGAATGATCAACCCACTGGCTGTGATTAATTCAAATCCCATTAAAAAACTCATAAGCCTGTTTGCTTTTAAATCCAACAAAACAATCAGTGATGCTTTCCTTGATAGCATCTGCCATGTTGGTCTGTGTTAGACCAGGTCTAGGTCATAGATCATTCAACCATGACCAGTTCATAAGCACATTGGAAACAAACCAACTTATCCCTTCATAAGAGAAGAAGGTAACAGGAACAAGTAAATAAAGTAAGTAGTAAAGTTAAATTTAACATTGGGTTCCAATATGTCAACTACTGGCAAGTTGACATACACAAGTGGAACATAATGGAGATAACACAACTAAAATAAATAAATAGGCAATAACAGTATAAATGAAACAGGCTCACCAAATCAAGAGTCATGAATTTGTGAGCAGCAAGTCTATTGTATCATCCATTATTTCAGGCATTTTACAATTAACCTCACTGTCTTGACTACAAGACAGCAAAATCCTAACTGATACAGCATACTAATGGTAATGAGAAAAACTACAAAATGCATTTTGCAAGTATCATGAGATTTCTTTACACAGTCAGTTGACTATTTTGTAATACTGTAACTAAGTAAATGTCAGTTTAGTACAGGGAGCTGACATTAATGTATGGCTGGTCACTATAAATGTGAATGTCGTAGTTCAAGGGACCCACTATCCATTGGCAACAAAAGAAGATGTGACTGCTAGAATAGGTCAAGGGAAGCTTGAGGTATTCAATGTCCTAGATGTTCTAGAAATGTTTCATTTGATGGCCCATGTACTCTTTCCTGTAATAAATGTCTTTAACATCTCAGCCTGTTTGTGTCTTTTCCAAAAGTGGATCAAATGGTAAAATCTAATTGGTTGGGTGGAAAAGTTAAGGAAGAAGTATTTAAAAACCCCACAGAAACAGGTGTCGGTTAATGCAACTGAAAACCTAACACTGGTTTCAAAGAAAACGTATTACAAACTATGATTCTCTTTACGTTAAGGGGGAAAACCACAAGTTCTAATTGTGTGGGAAGCAAGTGAACCAAGGCACATACCAAATATCTACAACATATTCTTTCAAATATATTAAATAATGAGTTGTGGGGTATATAAAAACTTACACTGCAGAAACTCTCGAGGAAATACTTAAAAACACATTAAAAAAACATGGACTGCAACAAGACATCAGGTGGCTTTATCCAAAACAACATCATCATTATATATACAATAATATATAAAATTCTTTACACTCAAAGGGAATTTTTAGAGTAGCTGTACAAAGTACATTAACAAAAAATTGATTATACATAAATTGTGTTCAGGTAGTATAGAATTTGAAAAAAAAAATTGAGCTGACAGGCCTATGGAAGAAAACCCGGAGAAAATCGCACTACTTTAACAAACACATGTGAAGATATTTTTTGCACTCCATGTTCAAGTTATCTTTTAATTTAATATTTAAATATATTTAAGTAAAGGAAGTGGCTGTTTACTTAACTCTTTTTGGCTTTGACAGGGAATTCATTTATATCCGTTTGACACTATATAATAGCTATTGTGGCAACCTTCCACTGCCTAGCACGTTTATTCTGAATGGAATATTAATATTGGCTTCACAACAATGAAACGAAAATACACACTTGTTTACAGTCAAACACTTGTGAAACAAAAAGTAACATGCAAAGAAAATAAACGAGTACCTTAATAGCTTAAGGCAATATGCGGGAAAATTTTATTGTATAATAGTAATCCACCTATGTAACACATATTCTTGTGAACTCCAGCACGGTAACATTAACGAAGAAGACTCGTGAAATACAATGTAATTAACTTATACACGATCGCCGAAAATCGAAAGCAGCAGTTCATGAGAGAACAAGAGAGGAGGAAACTTTGAAGCAACAAGATAACCAATCAGATTTCAGCAATTGTAAGAGTTTTCTCATGCTCATTTCCTTTTTAAATAAATTATAATTTGATTCGGGAGGACATTTAAATTACTTCTTGAAGTATATCAAGTAACTCTGCGGCTCTCTTAAAACCACTTGTAGACAAATTTATTTTTCCTTCAGAAGCTTTGTAACTTTAATTTGCAAATGACAATAATTCTGATATAACCAGTCACTGTGTTGTAAAAATATTTTTTCCCCTTTGCTTATGCTGACTGGCAAACACCCTATAGATTTTGTAGCGGAAGTCATATGTAAGCATGCGCGGGCCGATGCTTGCCCTGTGTCCAAAATTGAACGTGAATGAGGATCGAAACGACTTAGGTTCTATGCAGACTGACTTCTAAACAAACTTAAGTTAAACCATTGCTATACGTGTGTGCTTAAAACAGGAAGGAGTTTCAGGACAGAATTTACGACATATTAAGACCTAGAATTCATCAGATCATTCTGGGTAACTGATGGTTTTCCATGGACTGGCATGAGTCGTTCACATGATGATAGAAAAGATGTAAGAGAAGGCGTGTTGAACACTACTGGCACCCGAACCCTGAACCTTGGAATGGCATCTCAAAATCTAGAGAAAGATTTACATGATAAACCAAACTTCATTTCTCACAATCCAGGTTAGTGGTTACTTAGATCATAAGTAATAATTTGTTCACAGGCTTAATCCATTACCACATCGAGTTTCCTTGATCAATAACTGCTGCTATTAGTCTCCATTGATATCTTTACTTCTAGAGCAGGCATCATCTCTGTAATTGTTGCCGAAGTTAATTTTCTAAACTGCTTCGTTAAACTGATAATTGAGGAAACCACTGAAATTAATACAGGCTTTTTAATGGTCATTTTAATCATGTATTTAGTTGTAAAGTATGAGATAGTTGGATGGTTTTTCACAAAATTGTTGTGTCGACCAAGTTTATGAACATTTCTGTTAGTGCGAAGACTCGGTTGGGCTGCTCAGCCAATTGTCCAATCAAAACATATCCCAAAACAATCAATGGGGAAAAGTCAGAAGGCAATCTGAAATTTTGTGCCCGCGGAATTTGAAAAGCAATGAGTATGTTTGTCATTGCATGTTTTTGAGCATATATTACTTTTCTTAAATTTATAGTCTTCATTAAGAGTAATATAAGAACTTCATCATAACAATAGAGTACTTTGCTCTCAGACAATTAATTTTTATTCAAGACTTACTTTAACCGTGACATTTACTTTTTTGTGTAGCCTTCAGCACTATCAATGGCATGACGCCCTGGTTAAAATTTTTTTTAGAGGAATAAAGATATCATGCCGGAGGTGCAAACGTGTTATGATTTACATTTTAAATTATAATTTAGGCCTATAGAACTGCTAGATTGTTTAAGAATGAATAATTTCTTTGCCATATTATTTTTTTACGCAGCCATTTATTGTTTCAAGGTCGGTTCAAGCTACTTCTTTTTTTTGTAAATTATCGTTTGCAGTTAACATCAACCTCCAGATGTATTATATATATAATATTTACTAGTTTATTTTCTCAGAACTTCCGTTACGTACCTTGCAGGTATAGTGTTATGCATGATCGGTTGTCTTTTTAGGGAGCGAGGCTTCTGGCTTTCGAACTGTTGATTTGATTAAGGTAAGTTATAGTTTTGTGTCTATAGAAACATTTTGTTTTTATTTTTTTAGGACTCTAAACGTTAATTGTAATGAAGGAAACAAATATTATTAGAGAAGCCCAAAGGCTTAATGATACTGCTGAAAAGGTTTTATTTACTTGATGTTATTACCATACTAGGAATACTAAACAACTTTTTACAGTTAAAACCATTGATATTTCTTTCCATTTGAACTATTTAGGTGAATAACTTGACATTTAAGAGTTTTTTCATATTTATCATGAATAATTTGTTTTATCAAGGGATGTTTTACTTCTGTCCTACTTTACATAATGTAAATATATATCATCCAGTTCAAGGTTAAGGGCTCCTTAGAGTAGCGTTTCATAATGTCTGACTTGTGAATAAGGTTTAATCCAAAATTCACGGAATTTTCAAATTTGTTTTCAGATATACAGTAAAGCCTTCTGAAACGTTGACAGCAGTATTTATCTGCAGTGACATCGACATCAAATTCAACAATTTAACAAACTGTATATTACGTATTACCCATGTGAATAGCATTTCTATCACAAACTTAATTTCACTTTTTTTAGAACTCTGTGATTATTCAATCTCAATTTGCAACATTTGTTTCAAGTGCTTGATCCTGTCCTGCAACAGTTATTTTCCACTACTTTTTTACTTCACATTTCTGAACATATCATTTGCTTAGTGCATTTCTCCTACCTTTCTAATATTTTTTTTATTTACCTACAAAATTTCCTTGTTCTCTACCAAGTGTTGCCTCCAAAAATGTTCCAAACTCTTTTTTAACATCTCCTTTGAGCCCCCAAAGTGTTTAATCCACACATTGTCTAATATATATGAGTCCTGCTCTACCTCATTTTGTTGTAAGTTCAGCTCTGGATCACTATCTCTTGGATTAAGTGCTTTTCATGTTCACAATTTTTCTTGTGTTTGTGGCCAGTGCAGGTAAATACAGCTGAGTACCCAAGCACTCTTCAAGTGGTAACTGCTTATATAACTTTTCTTCCATTAATGCAAATAAATACATATCCCTGTGATACTCACCAGTCAGTTTTCCACTTATTTCCTTATGCACGTACTAAATTGGATTCCTATATGCCAAGACATTTATCTGCTTCATCCTCCATCAAAGATTAAATTTTTTGAAAGTTCATTGCCCTTGGCTGTGTTTATCATTTTTATGTTTGACCTTACAGGATTGTTTTTATATACTTGGCCTCTTTTACTTAACTGTCAAGCCTTAACAAAAGGCTTTAGACTGAAAGTAATTTTCTTAGAATAGGTGCTGTCTCAAGGACAGCACCTATTCTAAGAAAATGCTGCTGCACTGTTTATGTACCCAGTGCTTACAAGTACCACAATAGATTGAGTTGCTTCCAGCTCCCTTCCCACAGACTGAACAGTGGCTTTCCTAAATTGCAGCCATTGACCATCACTTTTGTCTTCCCATGTTCACTCTCAAACCTTTACCTTCCAAACCCTTATTCCAAGTCTCTAACTTAGCAAGTAGACCATCCAATGTCTCACAGGAGAGAACCAGGTCATCTGCATATAGCAATTCCTCTGGGCAACCCTTTCAAAACTCTCTTGACAGTGCTTCTAAAACACAAATAAAAAGCAGTGGACTTATTACAGATCCCTGATGAACTCCAACTCCCACACCAAAACTCTCAGTATAGGAACTG
>RDPX01000009.1:1738844-1895735 GCA_003991215.1 Morbakka virulenta | reverse complement strand
TGCACCTCTTGCAGCTAAAACGGTTAGTTTCTGTCAGTTTGCCCTTTATTCCACTGCACCGTTTATGTACCCAGTGCTTGCAAGTACCACAATAGATTGAGTTGCTCCCAACTCCCTTCCCACAGACTGAACAGGGAAACTTTCCTTTCTCCAATGGCTTTCCTAAATTGCAACCACTGACCATCACTTTTGTCTTGCCCATGTTCACTCTCAAACCTATACCTTCCAAACCCTTATTTCAAGTCTCTAACTTAGCAAGTAGACCATCCAATGTCTCACAGGAGAGAACCAGGTCATCTGCATATAGCAATTCCTCTGGGCAACCCTTTCAAAACTCTCTTGACAGTGCTTCAAAAACACAAATAAAAAGCAGTGGACTTATTACAGATCCCTGATGAACTCCAACTCCCACACCAAAACTCTCAGTATAGGAACTGTTGAGCCTTACCCAACTTTTAGCATTTCTGTACATTGCCTGAGCAACCTTGATCATCCATTTACTTATTCCTAGTTTCTGTAAAGCCCACCAAACAACTTCTTGGCACTTTGTCAAAGGCTTTTTCCAAATCCACAAAGGCAAAGTACAGCTTCTTGTTTTTCCCAAGGTACTTCTCTTGCATTTGTCAGAGGATAAAAATGACATCAATAGTTCGTCAGCCAGGCATAAAACAAATAATTAAGTATATATTAAAACACGTGTTAATAAAAATGAATAAGCTAATGAAAGAGAAAAAAATATTTTATTTCTTCAGCAGTATCAGCTGAGTTCATCAGACATAAGATTGTAAATAGATGATTTAAAAATAATCAGTTTTGAATGACAGTTGTTGCAACTGTAAGACAACTGTCATTTTAAACAAACAGTTTCATTGTCATTACTATGTGCCCATATGTGGTTTCTATTTTATGTAAAAAGACTTTTTTTTTTTTTCTTTATCAAATCATTGCAGCCTATTTAAGTCATCAATTCCATTAAACCCTCCCTGCTGTGTTACAACACCCCTGTCTAGTACTTATCCATTTTGAATTATTCTGTTGACTCTAGGTTTATCACCAGTGTTATTTATTAATTTTTTATTATGAAATGTAACTTACCCAATGATTTTTCATTGTACTCATGAAATGACTAATATTTTTTTTTGCCCTTGTATTTTTTATTTGTTCACCACATTTTAGCCATATTCATTGTCATACAAATTCTTTGCAGACATACTGCGACACCTTTAGAAATACAATTTTTAGGTATTTCTAGGTACATATGAGAGTCTTGTTGTTTTATTGAAGGGTTTAGTCATCAATTTATTATCATTGCTTAATAACATTCCTAATCCTGTGAATAGTTTCTTTTCATCAATCTTCCTCATAAATTTGAAATCAGTGTTGATGGTATTTATGTAGTAAACTTGTTTAGTTTAGTCTCAACAGCATACAATAGTTATAGTTTTTGTGATTCCCTAATCTCTATTATGCAAGGAAGCCTTGACCACTCAAAAGGGCTCCACAGAGACAGGATCTGACCATACCTGTAGGACACTGGTGATTTTATGCCATTGCCTTAGGCCTGAGAAGTAAGAGCAATCTTCTATGACACTCATGACTTTGATACTTGGCAGAGTGTGCATAAGTCTTGTGGGTGTTGTCTTTCCACTATTGTAGGTATTTAGTGCTGGCCATAATCACCCCAACCACGAGAGCTGAGTTTCTGTGTAATTTATAGTGTATGGATGTGGGTGGGTTCTAGAATTTTGTTCTTGGGGAATTTGTTGAAGTTGGATTTGTTTCATGTACCATCTGATGTTGGAGGATGGTTGTATGGAATTAAAGATGTTGGTGTAGTGTCTTTGAGGTGTGATTGCTATTTGTCTGTGTGAGGGTAATAACATAGCAGGTAACATGGTATATTTGCGTTGTTGGTGACCCATGGTAAACATTGTGTGTGTCTCATGTCTAAATATTGTCAGACTGTACAAATCTTGGCTTTAACATTTAAGTGTTCTGTGAGTGTGGATTGTGTGCTGGCCAGGATAGTTCTTGAGTGTTATATTTTGGATGGTTTGTAGTTTGTTTAGTTAAATATTTGATTTGGCATGGTGCCAGGCAAGGTTGCCATAGTCTGTCACAGAGCAGATGTATTCTTTGTATACCATGGGACAACCCCGAAGACCATGTAACTCTGAAGACCATGCTTGGTCTCATTCAAGCATGAAATACCAGTTTGAGAACTGGCAGGGTATAGTCTTTCTCTCACGGGCAGGTGAAGCGCTCTTCAGCCTTGGATGGCAATCACCTAGAGATGGTGCCTCAATAAAAACACTGATCCCCATTACCTTAATGGGTTGGTGTCAGGAAGGGCATCCGGCCTATAAAAACACTGCCTCATCATACCATGAAATGACATCCAAAGATATCCGGTATAACTGCATAAACGAGACTGGAACTAATTTAAGTGAAGGTGTCACGCACAGTAGGACCTTTGCTCGATGTAGGCAAAATCAGACCGTTATCAAGCTACTACATCAACCGAAGGAAGTGATGACAAGCTTCAGACTCTGTAATCTGAATGTGGGAAGTTTGAGAGGTAGATCTGGTGAAGTAGCAGAGTTTCTTGAGCGAAGACACATTGATTTGTGCTGCATCCAAGAAACACGATGGAGAGGGAAATCTGTAAGAATGATAGAAGGGAAAAAGGCAACATACAAGCTGTTTTGGATTGGTAATGGAAAAGGCACAGGTGGTGTAGGTATCTTTGTTGCAGAGAAATGGATAGACAAGGTGATTGATGTCAAACGCATAAATGATCGAATTATGCTGATTAAACTGATGATAGGTGAGACAATCTTCACAGCAATATCAGTGTATGCACCACAATGTGGCTTAAGTGAAGAAGTCAAGGATGAATTCTATGACAGTCTCATTGCAGTCACTGGTAAGCTGGCAGAGAAAGAAATTGTTGCTATTGCAGGTGATCTAAATGGCCATGTTGGAAGAACAGCATCTGGGTTTGAGGGAGTCCATGGAGGAAATGGATATGGTGACCGAAATAAGGAGGGTGAAAGAATTCTAGAGTTTGGACTTGCCATGGACATGTTGGTGGCGAATACTATTTTTAAGAAAAGGGATAGCCATCTGGTAACCTATGAGTCTGGGACAGCTATGACTCAAGTGGACTACATTTTGGTAAAGACAAAAGACAGGAAGTATTTGCAAGATGTAAAAGTGATACCTGGTGAAGAATTTGTGACCCAGCATAAGCCAGTAATTTGTGACTTCAGGATTAAGAAAGTACATAAAGTGAAAAGAAAGTATATCCCAAGGAGAAAGGTGTGGAGACTAAATGATGGACAAGTAAAGCAGGCCTTTGAAGATCAAGTGAATGGAATTGTGGGAGCTAGTCCAGGAAAAGACCTACGAAGTGTAGAAGAGCAATGGGAGAAGATCAAGGATACACTTTTAAAAGCCACAGACCAAGTCTGTGGCTGGACAAAAGGGCCTCCACGTCATAGAGTGACATGGTGGTGGAATACTTCTGTTGAAAATTATGTGAAAGAGAAGAGAAGGCTGTGGAGTCAATGGAAAAAGGGGTTAGTTAACAAAGAAAGGTATCTGGAGGCCAAGAGAGTAGCTAGGCAAGCAATCTACAAAGCAAAGATGGATGCCGAGAAAAGAAGGTTTCCAGACATAATGTGTAGAGATGACCAGAAGAATGAAGTATTCAAGATAGCTAAGCAGATGATCAAGACTAATCAGGATATCATTGGAGAAAAGTGTATCAGGAATGATGATGGAGAACTTGCAACAAGTGAACTTGAAAAGAAGAATGCCTGGAAGTGCTATTATGAGAGATTGTTGAACACAGAGTTTTCTTGGGATAGAGAAAATCTTGGAAAGGTAGAAACAGTATCTGGACCAGCCATTTTCATTGAGAAAGAAATGGTGAGGGAAGCTGTAAAGAAAATGAAGAAAGGCAAAGCAGCTGGTCCTTCAGGAATTGTGGCAGAGATGGTCAAAGCTGCAGGTGAAAGAAGTATAGAGATGATCACTGATCTAACAAATCAGATCATAAGAGATGGTGTCATTCCTGAGGACTGGGAAATAAGTACAATTATCAATTGTTACAAAGGAAAAGGAGAAGCTCTAGAAAGAGATAATTACAGAGGATTAAAGCTAATGGACCAAGTCCTGAAAGTTGTTGAAAGAGTTATGGAAAAACAAATTAGAATTGAAATAAACATTGATAACATGCAATTTGGTTTTATGCCTGGACGAGGAACTATTGATGCCATTTTTATCCTTAGACAAATGCAAGAGAAGTACCTTGGGAAGAACAAGAAGCTGTACTTTGCCTTTGTGGATTTGGAAAAAGCCTTTGACAGAGTGCCAAGAGAAGTTGTTTGGTGGGCTTTACGGAAACTAGGAGTAAGTGAATGGCTGATTAAGGTTGTTCAGGCAATGTACAGAAATGCTAAAAGTCGGGTAAGGGTCAACAGTTCCTATACTGAGAGTTTTGGTGTGGGTGTTGGAGTTCATCAGGGATCTGTAATAAGTCCACTGCTTTTTATTTGTGTTTTGGAAGCACTGTCAAGAGAGTTTCGAAAGGGTTGCCCAGAGGAATTGCTATATGCAGATGACCTGGTTCTCTCCTGTGAGACATTGGATGGTCTACTTGCTAAGTTAGAGACTTGGAAGAAGGGTTTGGAAGGTAAAGGTTTGAGAGTGAACATGGGCAAGACAAAAGTGATGGTCAGTGGTTGCAATTTAGGAAAGCCATTGGAGAAAGGAAAGTTTCCCTGTTCAGTCTGTGGGAAGGGAGTTGGGAGCAACTCAATCTATTGTGGTACTTGCAAGCACTGGGTACATAAACGGTGCAGTGGAATAAAGGGAAAACTGACAGAAAGTAACCATTTTTGCTGGAAGAGGTGCACAGAAGGAGAGGCAACCTGCGACTTAGACCTATGAAAAGTGCATTTAGAGGGTGAGGAAATTGAAGATGTCCAGAGGTTTTGCTACCTTGGTGACACCCTTGGAGCTGAGGGGGGAGCTGGTGCAAGTGTTACAGCAAGGGTTAACAGTGGATGGAGTAAGTTCAGGGAGCTGATGCCATTGTTAACCAGCAGAGCTCTGCCATTACCTACCAAAGGTAGAGTCTACCAGGCATGTGTACGTAGCACAATGATGTATGGCAGTGAAACTTGGCCAGTGAAAGCTGAAGATGTCAGCCGCATGGAGCGGAATGACATGAGAATGATAAGATGGATGTGCAACGTAAGTCTAAAGGACAGGCTCAGTTCTAATGAACTCAGAAGGAGATTGAATCTGGACAGTATTGGCAGCTGTATGCAGAATAGGAGGCTTCGTTGGTTTGGTCATGTGGAGAGAATGGACAAGAATGCTTGGACAAGTAGATGCAGAACAATCAAGGTGGCAGGAACCACTGGCAGAGGAAGACCAAAGAAAACATGGGAAGAAGTGATGAGGATGGAGCTGAAACAAAAAAGGTATCTGCAGAGACCGAGGGAAGGATAGGATAACTTGGAAGTCAATTTCAAGAAATCGTCCAACACATGCTAGCATGTAAACTGGACGTTAAACCGAATATGATGATGATGACTATAGTAAGTGTTTGCATGTTTTGTCTTAACATTGTGCTTGTTAGTGACCTTATTGCATTTAGTGCAGATCTGCATATCTGGATCAGCATTGTTTTTTATCACTTGGTACATTCTTCTATAAGTTTGTCTAAGTCAGGCATAAAGTTTGGGTTGTAGTGTTTTCTGTTGTCTTTTTCAAATGTGTCTTTTGCCTATATTATTTTTTATATAGTTAATCTGTGTTGCTGTGTCATTTGTAAGTATTTGTGGTTATGTTATGTTTGTGAAGTTTAGGACCTGGAAATAAGCCTCAGTGTGACCAAGAAATAATCTCAGGTAGCATGCTTCTTGTTGGGATTGGTGTTCTTTGTGTGTGAGAATGTGTTTAGTGAGGTATGTAGTGTTATTATCGTGGGAAAGTGGTGTGATTATAGGTCTGTCTGTGTTTTCCATGTGATTGTTAGTGCTAGGTTGCATCAGCCAAAAAAGATAATCTTGACAAATTTAGGATGTCAGGTCCAGTAAAATTTCAGATCATCAATCCACAATAATGTGTAATCCTTGTACCCACAACAAAAACATAATCACAGAATAAACAAGAAACTACTAAAGTGACCATGTTTTAAGCTGAAACAAATTTATGAAACTAACAAAATAAAACTTGATTATTAAGTTTGTCACTGAAAACTGTCAACAACATTGTATCACCACCTGGAATAAGGTGTTGATCTCTTTGCCCCCAAATATTTTCTCTTTTGCATGGAAAAAATCAATATTCTATCTGCCCACTAATAAGACTTGAACCAGATCTTTAACTACTGTTTGGTTGTTCCTAAGCAATAAAGATACAGATTGAAGCATAACTTGGTGCTATATTTCACCATTGATCTCTCCTTCAATTAAACTGTTATTGGACATCCCTATCTATGTTGTTGACTGGATTTAGTATTAGCAATATTTTTGAAAATGTACATCATTGAGCACACTGTGAGTTTTGAGGTAAACCTTATCAAATCATACATAACTATGGACCCATGTATTAATGTTTAATAGAACTGTAGGCCCAGTTAATTCACCAATACTGTATTAAAGAGAATGTGGTGTGACATTGTAGTGAAATGTGTAATTTGAGTAAATAAAACCAAACAATCTTCAAATTATTTTATATGTTGTGGTTTTTATGTTAACCCAGAGGCAGTTTTTTTTCAAATGAATTAAACTCACTTGACTGTTTTTTTTCTTATTTGCTGTCTTGGACCAGTCAAGTATGAGCAAAATAGTTTTTGACCAAAATGAACTTGATATTAACTGTGATATTCTAGTTTTGTACCACAAAAGTTTGACTTATTTTACCCAAATTGCACCCCAATGTTTTTGCTTAAGAGGTGTACAGTTTACATTTGTGAATCTGTTTACCCTGATTCTTTACAGATGGTTTGAGATAATCTATAAATAAGAAATGATTAGTTATGAAATCCTTTTCATCCCATTTATAAGAAGCTGCAACTTTCAGTAGGATCTATGTCAGTGAAATCATACATAACACAAACAGTAGTGGGGGTAGAAAGGCCATCCCCTTGGGAAATTCTTCACTGTACATGCACAACTCCCAAGGTTTCACTGAATGATGTTAATTCTGGCTTGTATACCATCAGTCATTAACTTTTTCAAATTCTTGCATTTTCAGTACTTTCAAACATAACTTTTCATGCTAAAGCCCCCAGCTTTCCTCCAAGTAAACAAATTTTTATAGGATAACCTTTGCACCTTGCCCCCCCCCCCCAATCCTATGTACTTTATTCATGATAACTTTGTTTATTTGTGCATAGCTTGATTAATGCTTCTACTCTGCTCTCAGCCCAATATTCTATTATTTTTCTCATTTTTTAATACTTGTTTATACAAAGAGGACTTCATGTTTCTTAGTATTTAATACAGTTAGTAAGTTTAGATATTGGTAATGCTATCACACATGTATGCTTTTAACATCTGCTTTTTCTTTTCAGCCAAGTAAGCAGATTCAGAGCAGGCCATTAGCACCAAACCAGCTTCCTCCTATGCAACCCTTGATACCAGGGATACTCTCTGGTACAGGTCACCCAATGATTAACTCAGTTCCAATACACCACAGCCCCCTTGTGCGAGGGTTAGGACCAGTTCCACATACATTCCCAACACATATGCCAATTGGCATTGCAGCTGCTGCAGCTGCAGTTGCACCACCAAGAGCAGGAGTTTCTACTGCTGCCTTAAGAACACCAATACCACCATTAAAGCCTTCAAACCTTGCCAATCAGGTGAGAAAAAATATAGTGTAATGTTAATGCAACACATTAATAATATCTCATGTTTTTGGTTTCTTTTTTTTTCTGCATTTTTGGAGTTTTGAGTTACAGATAGTTTTTTTGTGTAAGATTCTGTATTTTGACACTTGGATTAGTCATACTTGGAACCACCTGGTTACTCTGTACTGGACTTTGCCACTCTACCATAGCAACCTTGATTTGATAAAATAATTGAGCTTTTCAGTTCTTGGTTCATATATATATAAAATGGTCCAGTGATAATATAGGATAGCAAAACTCTTTTTGTTATTACAATCTGTATTTGAATCACATTTTTATCATTTGCTTCTGTCATTGTTAGGTACAAATTCCTATAACACAGTTTCAAGGAAGATCACCAACAATATTCTCATCGGTAGTCACATCGAGTAGAACTGGTTCACCTATTGTAACATCAGCCTCGCCCCATAGTCACAACTCAGAGCATAGAAATTCTGAATCCAGAGGAAATGTTATTTCAGACCCTCATCACACCCGTGGGAATTCCCAAGCACCTACACCTACAGCAAATGCAACCATACAAGTCATTGCATCAGGGACTGCCTCACAGCTTCATTCAAGTGGTCACACTGGTAAAAACCTTGCAGTCAATGCAGGACCCAATATCCTCAAGATAGGGAGTGCTTTGCAACATTCAGCATTTAGTCAGTCATTCTCAACTGCTGGCAACCCAGTTATAACAACTGTTCCAGCTTTCAAATTTGCTACAGTGCCAAACAGTATATTTGGTAAGTAATTTTGTGTAACTGGAATAGCAGCTCTTTTGGTAGTAAGTACTGTTTATTGTGCTTTTGGTTTTTCAATTTGATACACTGAGATCTGTTACTTTAGTTATTTAATTTTCAGCTTGGCAAAATTGTATTGTATGGGTTGAAAGTTTTTTCATTTTTGGTTTTAATATCATTTAATTGGGTCTCAGATGATGCCCTTCACAGGGACTTGGATTTGGCACTGAGGAATTCTTGGCTAGATGCCCTTCCTGAAACCAACCAATGCCTTTTTCTTTTATGAATTTCTTAAGTCGCCTGCTCTGGGAATCGAACCCAGATTTTTTTGTTACAGTGCTGTTGCATTAACCATTAAGCCACAGCTCCTCTATTGTATGGGCTGAAAAGTGGAGGATACATTTGACAACTTCTTGTATTCAAAAACATAGCTTCTTATGTGACTGGATATTGTCATTTGGGAAATCTTTCTCAGTTTTTCTGGCCATTTACCTGAACTGATATACCAATATTTAACTTTTTTTCTGAACTCAGATAAGCCAGATTGCAACATGTAGAGACAATGTGAAGTGGAATTTTTAAGTATTTTTTGGTTGATTTAGTGCTGATATTTTTGTACACATTTTTGTTCCATTTTATGGACTATGTAGTCATTGTTTGTTCCTCTTCTGCTTAAAACTATATAAAAGAGTTATTTCCTATTCAAATTAAGTCATTACTATAAAGCAATAATATTTGGTCATATTAAATGTGAAGAAAAAATGTGACTTTCTAAT
Organism: Morbakka virulenta; assembly: GCA_003991215.1. NCBI lineage: Eukaryota > Metazoa > Cnidaria > Cubozoa > Carybdeida > Carukiidae > Morbakka > Morbakka virulenta. The sequence continues at coordinate 1,886,301 of RDPX01000009.1, read as the reverse complement.
CTTGGGTTAATATTTACTGTAGAATGTCTTTTGTTACATCAGACTTTTTTAGAACATGACATTTTTCAGTTCTAGTTATTGTTGTACTTAATATTTTAATTATTAAAATCTACAAATACCCCACAAATGTTAAGGTTTTTTATGTTTTTGCCATATGTCTAGTTATGGACTACTAGTAGTATGTCTGCAGAGGGGAGCTTTTAAATAGTTTGACTGTTACTATTAGGGCTTGTCAAAGTCAGATTTCCACAGCCTCATGTTGGTGTAGCTTACATCTGGCACTTTTCACAATAGTTATTTTTAAATCTGCTTTTAGTATTTGTACAACATCTATTCATTTATTTTTATGTAGTATCATGAAAAGCTGGAGGGTGTTTTCCAGATGACTTAACAAATTGAAATAAAATTGCTTTCTTCACAGGTTTTTTTAATGTTCCTTTTTAGTGCACCATGATTGAAAATATTGACACAAATTTTTGTCAAGTTTTTCCTATTAAGCTAGTCATTGGTATGTTAATCTTTTGTTGTATTTTAGTATGATTGTTATCATATTCTTACAGTGTGTACGCTTTGTGTTTTGTCATTTCCTCCCCCTTTTTTAATAGGAAAGGCATATCCACCTCAACCACCAGTTCTTGTACCCTCAGTATCAACAATTTCGGGGATAGCAAGATTAGAGCCAATGGTAAATATAACATTTTTTATGATACAATCTGGCTTTGTGTTTTTTTATTTCTTTGTTTGTTTTTGCCTTTTATATAAAGTTTTATCCATATTGAATAAAACTGTATTGGACCAATTTTGTAAAAATTTACTTTGCTATGGGAAAGAAAGATGAAAGAACAGTAAATGCAACAATAGGCAACATTTAAAGCAGTAATAGTAATTCTCATAGTAACCACCAATTTTGATAAAGAAGAAACAGTGGTCTGCCAAATTGACTAATGTAGTGTTGTTCAGTATAGGTGACATTTAGTTGAAAAAATAACAAGTATGTAGTTAAAAGAGAAGTAATATTAAATAGCCCAATGTAATGTGGGGAAAAAAACGAATTTTAGTAGCAGACAGAAATGGAATACTCAGAATAATTGAAAAACTGATTATCAACATTAGAAAATTAACAAGATGCAAGTTTCATTAAGATTTATTTATTAAGGAAGACTGTGATACCTAGTTAGGAGGATGGTAATGGAAAATACAGCATGTTATTTTAATGAATGTTGAAAACACCAGTAAATTGTAAGAGTTAGAACCAATAAAAGGGTCAGTAGAAAATGTAACAGAAAATGAGGTGGGGCAAAGAATGGATTGTCACTTTAGTGAAAATTAATCACAATAGCATTTTGCACCACGTAAAACTTTGCAAAAATAATATTGTGAATGGCGTAAGCAACTTTGTCACATTTTTGAATCTGAAAAAGGCATTTGACTGAGCTCCAAAACAGTTGCTAAACTTTAAATAACATGATGTTCCAGGGCAATGGCTTAATTTAGTGATGATGCTGTCTTCTGGCTAAAAAGTGAAAAGTAAGACATCAGAAGACTTTGTGGCTGGTGTTGGAGTTTTAGCTAAGTCTCCTGAGCCCCCTCTATTTGTGGTGTCTTCTCGTAAAATGCTAATTTTCATGGAGGATGGCACTAACTTTTTATGCAGGTCATCTTGTCTTAACCACAGATACAAGACCCATAAAAGATATCTCATGGCATAATAGGAAAATTCTTCCCAGAGAAGGTGATTATGTGCCAATATAAATGAGTCAAAAATTCTCGTTCCAACAACTTACTTTAGGCCTTATCAACCCAAATGGCATGGGGCGACCTTCATGTAACATGGCTAATGAATAAATAAAGGTATGAAGGCACCCCATGGCGTGATAGAGGAAAATATAGGATGTTGATTAAAAGACGAATTGTATTTGCAAGATATCCAAATCATGCATATCTTGCAAATATGAACAATAAACAATGATAAACAATGAAGTCGGAAAATGTACTGTTTAGCTTGGACCAGAAAATGTTGGGGTTGTACAGTAGACGGTATAAGGAGTGATAACGTACAGGGTGAAAAAGTAAGAAGAAGATGTGAGGTAAGAAGCTCAATTGTTGAAGAAGTTCTTTCGACACAATGGAAAGAGATAAAAATGAGACACAGGAATGTCAGACATTAATGTGGCTCTTCACCTACCTAAAAGACCACGGAAGTGATATAAAAATTTGTGTGGAAGATCATGACAATGTACAGATATGCATCTATTGTCATTGCACAGCAGATCTCGTAAAATCATTTTCAGGAGAAAAAAAGGTACCAGCGTGTAGGCAGTACCTCTATTTTAAATAGAGACATACACTTGCTTATGTGGTAAAATATTTGAAACTAATTTTTGTAGAATAGAAGTAAAATGGTTTTAATAACTCGTGGACACAGAAAACAGCTACTTCTCACACAGTTTGAAGGTATTTACAAATTATTTAATAATAATAATAATAATAGGTGTAGCCTTGGAGCATATGTGGTAAATTATCGCTTTATTACCAGTTGGAAACTTTACGGACGAAATAGACTAAAAAACCCAGGAGAAAAGCCATTTGAGGAGGGAGAGGGTGTTGTCGGTTTTTGGAGCATTTTATTGTTGCTATTTTTTACAAATTGTGTAGTACCCATTAGGCAAAATTTATAACACTTAAAGTATAATGGTGTATGTATAAATGCCTTCCCCTTGGTAGGCTTATTTTGATTTAGGTGAAACAGAAAACTTAAAAACTTTTATTCTTATTGCAGGACCACAAGGAGCATAAAAGTGTTGCAATAACTACAGTTTCTCATCATACCCCTGTAACAACTTCAAGTCATCATGTACCACATAGTTCAAGCAATAGCTCTACCGCTGGTCATTCACATACAACTCACTTAGTTCATCCCAGTAATGGTTGGTATTATCAATTTATTTGATAGTCTTTTAGGTACATTGAAACCATATTTATTTTAGTTCCCGCTGAGCACCAAGTTAATGCATAGTGATTGACGTATGATAAGCTTTATGAAAGAAATTAATAGAATTTTTAGCAATGGAATTTTTAAAGAATAGTAAGATTTGGATGGGGTGGTATGACATAGTCGGTTGCGGTCTGCATTTAATCTGACTTTCAGGAATTACAAGAACATGTTTAGCTAATCTAAGAGTATACATTCTTTGCAATTTGCATAGCGGAATACTATCTCTTTGGGGGTATTTGTCATAAAATTACTTAAAGCAAAGCAAAAGGAGTTATTTGTAATGATTAAGATATAGTACAGTTTTACAGGTATTTCATTGATTTGTTTTGTTTTGTGTGCTAATTTTTTTAACAAATACTGTTATATGAAAAGAGTACTGTAATAGCTATAAAGTAGGCGGTTAGGTAGAGCATAACATTAGCCGTACAATGATTTACTAAAAGTGGTAGTAACTTTTTGAATTTAGTAAGACTAAGTGTCGAGCAAATGTGAAGTACGCCCATTATCTGCTAAGCTGTTATGGTTTTTTATGGAATAATGCTGTAACAGTAACAAAAAGTATGTTTTTACTGCAGGGTTGGGAGTAAACAATAATAGTATTCGATGCATCTCAAGCATTTTAACATGTTGCAGACAAACCCAATCCAGAATTAATAGGAAATTACACTCAATACATAGTAATAAGCAACGTACTGGAAATTTTGTTGTTGCTCTAAATTTCTGCAGCTTGTAGTTGCTTTGAATTATTTTTCTTTTCTTTTTTCAATATATATAGTATTGACCGAAGGGCGGAATGAGAGGTAAGCTTCTTTTAGGGAACTTTTTATTTGGAATTTTACTGTGTTGGATAGTGGTTTTTTTTATTTTGTCCGTAATAATTTTCTCCTGGTTTTGTGAAAAATCACTTACTTACACTCCTTTGTCCACCAAATTAAAAATAGTAGCATCAGGTATTGCCAGATATTTACAGGAGTCATTTTTGCACGTATGTTTATTGTCTTGCGTAATGGCTGAGAGAAACGAGAGGGATGGTAGGCTCTTGTCATTTTTAAAAGATATCCTGTGACAAATTTTCGAGATTTTTATGGTACAGAAGTGTTTTATTTATCTCTTGCATATGGATGTTGGCCTTGGTGTTATTTGGTTGAAGTTTTGAATCAGTTTCTTTTATTTGCTTGTACTTATTGAACAAAGTAACCTTTTTGAAATGAACGAGAAAAATCTGTTTTTTGGTCATTGCCTGTGTGTGAAAGCAAATAGAAGTTGTTTTTACCGAATCTTTTGATCGAAAAGTTTGGAACCCATATTCTGTTTTGTTGTAGAAATATGTAAAATAAGCAAACTACTATGGTACTGATGTTGAATATCGCAGTGATATTCCATTCGTTTAAAAACGTTTTCAATGTAGACCTGTTTTTGTCGAGACAAATTTAATGCCATTTCTGCTACTGCTGCTGCTTAAGACTATCGCAGTTAATCCACAAACCTATTTCGGTAATTGTAAAGTGGAAAGACTAAAATGGTTAAATTTTAGTGGTTGACCCAAAGCAAAGTGTTCACTGGGTAGGGCTATGAAACCTTGGCAAGCGGTATAGTAATCAGTGACTTGACAATAAGTAGATAATACAAATTGAATTAATTAATTCTGATGTAAATATAATAGAGGAAGTCACCAGTTTTATTTACTTGGAAAACTTGAGAAAGAAAATGAAAATGAAAAAAGTTTTTTAAAAAAGGTGACAAAATACAGCCTTGAGGATGCTTTTTTGAATGTCAGCCCATTCGCTCAACTCTCCATGCACTCTGATGGCTGCTTTCTGGTCCCAAGAGAAATTGTGAATCAGTCTTGGATCTTTCCCGTTAATCTCTAGTTTGTTTGTTTTTTAATTTTCTCAGTAACTCTCCATTCTTGATACAGTCAAACGCCTTCATCTAGTCCATAAAACAGATGTGAAAGTCTCATTGTTTCTCTATACTCTTTTCCACTAGGACACTCCAGCACAGAATCGCGTTCCTCGTCATCTTTCCTGGTCAATAGCAAAACTCTTTATCACCAAGCTTTCTCAGGATGGGACCTCTCACTCGATTCTACTCAAATCTGAAAATAATCTTTGTCACGTGGCTCGGGCTTATTGGTTGATAATTTTTGCACTCAGAATAAAGTTGATTGTTGATAAAATAAATTACTGATGCAGTGTGCGTCTTTCACATTTTAAGAGTATGACATTTTTCCAAAGTAATACAACTATGCACATCAACAGATTAATTCAATTTGTAATTCAAATTTTTCATTGCCATTTTTTTCTTAATTGTTATAACTTTGTGACTGCGTGAGTATGGAAAATGCGTAAATTTTTAGCTTAAAGGCAGCATGTACCGTACCGTTCACTTTATCTACTGGACCAAATTTACACGTGTTTATGCTGTGTTAATATGCAATTTTCAAAATTTTCAAACTCCAAAATTTGCAAGCATAATCAACATTACATTGTCCAGATTTTAGATACATAATCGCAGTAGTCTTTTTACCAGTGGCAACAACAATAGAGGTAATAATAGTGATAAAATTGGTATTTATTACGATAAAGTTGTGCATAATACTTGAATTTTTGTGGTAGTAATATCGTTAGAAACTGGTTTCTGATAAAACTCACTTATTTATTTTTGTGTGTTTAAACAATGTTTAGTTATGGTAAAGTTCGCCTTCTTTTGTGGACATTACATCTAATGCCTGTTTGAAGGTGACGTAAAAGTCCTGGCAATATATCATTGGAATTTCTTTTTTCGAATTTGAGAAAAAAGTTTGCTTAGAATGTCTTTGGTACTGGACACGGTTATCGTTTTTTTATTGTAGGCCCCACAGTATGAACCAACCCGTTTTAGATTACTACTTACATCCCTCTGGTAAGTGACGTGTTTTTACCTCGTTGGTTTTTTGATGTGAAAATGCTCTTATTACATGTACTTAGAAATAAGGTACTCATTATCAATTTCCTTGACAATGGTATAATTTGTTCTGCAACTTTTTCAGCACCATCGTCTTTTCAAGTCGCTTGTTGGCTTTGCTTAAACAGCAAATTCGTTAAAATTTTGCTGCAGCCCTTGGCTTTATCCCCTGTTCTTTCATCTATCTCCAGTATACAATTGTGTAAATAATTGATAATAAATAAGCCTTAAAGAGTAAAGCCCCAATGTTATTAGGGAACACAATTTTTTTCATACTTTAGTTCTTTTGTATTTAACATTCATGACGACTGTGAGTATATTAAAGGGAAGGGGAGTACGTTACGCTGAGGAGTGCTATTTATATATCACAATCAATTACATGGCATTTGTGTAAAGTATTTTTTAACTAATTTTAGAATTTTTTAAAACTGATTTTTCTTATTTTAGGTGACCTGGCCCTTCAGAATGTTGTCAATCATGGTTCTTTATTCCTCCCGTTTGATTGATTTATCAATTGTAGTTACTATGTTATAGACCTTTATTCAGAGCAGCGATTTATCTTTGTCTTACATTGCTCCTTTATCTTAACTTTCCCCCGTCCATCAAGACCAATTGTTGCACCCCTTCACAGCCCTTGCGTGACCTAGAATTTGCATCTTTTTGCTTTCAGCAGTTTTTGTTACTTCCCGCACCTCATCGTTGCTTTGTCAATCCATGATATTTTCAACATTTCCCCACATTTTGCCCGATTGATTTCTTTTCTTCGTGTTTTCACTGATAGTCCAGGTACCACATCCATCAAGCAAAGCCGACCACATCCGGTATTCTAACATTTTGATCTTTGTTTTTGTTTTTTTTGTAATCATCTGTTTTGGAATGCCGTATTCGTTTTACAACAAACAACCATTGCTAATACTAATATCTTTTCTTTATCTTGTTTGGGTATCTACCACCGATGTTACAAAGCTGCTTGAATATGTAGATTTTTAAAAGCTGATTGTCAATAAAATGTATGTTGCAACTTTTGTGCCAGATCACCCATTTCAAACAGACGACATTTGTGAAAGACCTACGACAGTGCTTCCCTACCCTCTATGGGCTGTGACCCCCATTTCTAAACGGAAAGTATCCGCGACCACCCTGTATTTGATTACTTTGGTCCTATAGTAGTATGATGCATAAAATTAGTTTATCATTTAATATACTGGTAATTAATTTTTTGTGTGATTATCACAAAAACAACCTCGTTACCCCACCCCTGAAACTTCCTCACGACCCACAGGTTGGGTAACACTGAGATACCCATCTAATACTTTGTAAAAACACAAGCGTAGCTGTACAACACAAAAAATTTATGACTTTATTCAACTAACACGACTGAATATGAAAACCCAGTTACAATTATTCCTTTTTCTTACAAGATATTGACAAGGAAAAATGACAAGAGTGAAAGAATGTAGATTCCGTATTGAAGGAATGTATGTTCGCTGAAAGAGTAAAAAAGATTTAGCACTACTCAGAAAATATTGAAAAAATACTGATATTTAAAATACTTTTGATCCACAAGAGTTAGGCTCTTCGTTTGTTTAGCATTTAAATTAGAGTCCGAGGGGTTGGAAAATCAGAGGACTCGTTTAAAGACTTTATTAAGGAATAATATACTAGTCCTAAGGCAGCTTGTTAAGGTTCGAATTAATGGGGTTTTACTGATCGTAAAAACCCAAATAGAATAAAATGAAATGGTTATAAAGTTAGGTATGAAGTCGATGTCATTGCGCCCATTACCAAAGTGGTGACCAGTGGGTGCTCTTCCTTTAGCTTATCACGATTAGGGGTCGTGACAAGGAAAGGGTTAGGGTTAGGGTTGGACCAACTACTTTTTTGTGTCCCCGGTCGCTCCACCCATGTAGCATCATGTCGGGCATCCTCTTCTTCATCCCTCTTGCTCCATCTCTGTGATTCTGTTTCTTGCATAGCAGTCATCACTTGTGTTCATGCCCATACCACGTCAATCTAGCCTCTCTGCCACTGGCAACAAAAATTGGTACATGAGGTCTTCCTCATACATTTATTTTCAATCCTGTCAACCCGCCTCACAAAAAGAGCAGAGCATCCTCAACTTGTCCACTTCCAATTCCTGTTCCTGTTCCTTCTTCAGTGAAACCATTGAAACTTAATATCATATTATTGTTGTTCGTACTGTTGTTTTGTATATTTTTTCTTTTATCTACGTAGGCACTCTCCTGTCGCATGGAACACCGCTTACTTTTCTCCAGTTCTACCCTACTTTTTTCCCCCTCTTCACTTCTTCATCGTATCCACCATTGCATTGCACCGACGATCAAAGGTGTTTGAACTCAACCGCCCTGTATCCTACTTTTGCTAGCAATCTCCCTTCGTCAGTGTTTAGACAAAAGTATTCGGGTTTTTTTAGTTCAATTTCATGTCTATTTCTCACCCTTACCTCCGATGCATAATACGATGACTTCTGCAAACATCACCGTACAAGGTGGTTCTGACCAGGCAGTTTCAAGTTATTTAAAAGTTATGTAGTCAGAGGAAAGACGTGATGTACTGAAAATCAGATAACATTGCTGACAATTGCTGTTCAGTGGTTGCATTGAGAAAAGATTTACACAATGGATAAGCGCCAAAGTCATTGATATGATTTGAAAGGGGCAAATCAAACCAAATGTGACGATAAAACAAATGCGTGTGACAGTACCTCCCTATGGGATATGAGAAACCCTAAAGGAAGATTATGGAACAGAAGTTATGAGGTTAAAACAGGAGGAAGAATATCCGTAAGGGATGGTATATTTAGATTTGGTAGAGTCCTTACCGAAGTAAAATACTGTAGTATGTGTCATGTATTTAATTGCCTTTATTTGCTTACAGGAAGAGTTGACTCAAATCTAAGATTTGATTTTGAAAGAAAAACTAACGAACTTTGAGAAATGAGATCCAAAGGTATGATCACATGTCGCCAAAAAGCTTATACGAGTGAGTTTTTTGATGGGGTGGGGGTGGATCGGTTATATAGGCAAAGATAACACACACACACACTTGTTCTTCATTATGAGTTTTGTTTTACCGTTCACTGTTTTTCTTTCACAGCGATCGCACGGCACATAACAATGCCGAACTATCAAAGTACTTATCACTCGCTGGTTCGTCCCCAGTCAGTCCCTGGATCGTTCCCAATGGGGCTTGCTCAGCCGCTTAGTTTGGGACCTTCGATCACATCAGCTAAAGGTTAGCCATTTTATTAATAGTAGTAATATATTAGTTCTTAATTACACGTATTCTTGTAGAATAAGAATATTTAGAAACCAATTAGCCCTTGTACCTCCTTGAAGAACATTAGAGAATTCAGTTGTATTTAAATTTAGTTATGTTGGTCCATACCCAGGTCAGCTGGAGAAAGTGTATGTAATTCGTGCAAATTGTGGGAGTGCATCGTTTTTATTGAATTAGAAAGAAAGAAAGTCAATTTTCTTAGGTTTTTAACGTATTGTGCACAATTCTACATGCACACAACTATTTTACCTGCTTTGCTTTTCGTAGGATGTAAAACCCAACGCCATAGAGCATATCTCTATTTTTAGTGCGTGGTTGAAGTGACGTCGTCGGGAGGTAGAAGCTACAATACTTTAATTTACTTGGGCTAAGCCCCAGTATATGACTCGTGTGCTTATTAACCTTTATTTCCAACCGAAATTTTAAGCAGTATTTAAAAGAAGCCCGACCTTTTGCTCACCTTAAACAAGTCGTTTCTTTCGAATATACAACATAGGTAATCATCCTTTAATGGAATATTTTGTGAAGATTAACATTTATTTATTCAAATATTGTTACTTTTAACACATCAAAACTTTACTCTTTTAGTCAACTGGAGTAGTATGTTATCCACGGTAACTAATAGCTTACGTCTTTAGCCACGTTTTTTCGTGGCTATCATTTACTTTTTGTATAATTAGATACTCGGTTTTCTTGGGGGTACGAAATCTATTTTGTTCCCTTGTTCCTCCACTGCCTCTTCTTCCATCGGCTCTTCCTCCATCAACCCTTCCTCCATCACCCCTTCCTCCATCAACCCTTCCTCCATCGCCTCTTCCCCCATCACTCCTTTCCCCATCAACCCTTTCTCCATCGCCCTTTCTCCACCACCCTTTCTCCATAAACCCTTCCTCCATCGCCTCTTCCTCCTTCGCTTCTATTCTTGGACAAAGTATGGCATCTCTAAGCATACCAGTGACAAGGTCCTATATTGTAGCTTCTTGTTTCTAAATGTTATTGGTAATACCATTACCACAAACACACAATGAGGTAGCAGCAATTCTTGTAATGGTACTTTGCTTTCTACAGCTGTGATCAGATGCTTCACAAATAGTTAGTGGCAGGGTGTACATACAGTGGCTGCCCGTCACAATGACTAGGATGATCATCAAGAGGAGGGGCCTTAAACGGGGCTCAGCAACTACTTGTATTGAAATTTACTTCGGTATATTGCCTGTGATACAATAATGTTATCTTCATACGTACCGCTTACCAGTTTTTCTACCCCTCACGGGAATTACTTTTGAAACCGTATTTTGACTTTGTTGCTTCGTCCCATTTTGTCCATTTGCTTTCTCTCTCTCTCTCAGGTCCCATCTCCTGCTACAACGTTGACGATCATGGAATTCCACCTCTTCCGGCCCTTTGTGCCTGTTAGCTGTTCTCGTTCCGCTACGTTCGTCCATTTACTTATGTTTGTTATGTATGTTATTCTTTGTCTGCCCCTGGTTCGTTTTCCGTTCGTTTTCCTGTCACACTTAGATGTTTTAACTCTTCCTTTCGCATTATATGCCCCCAAAATTCCAAATCTTCAGTTTTTGAATTATTTCTGAAAGAAAACGTCGTTTTGCTACTCTCTCCAACACTTCCTGATTTGTTAATCTTTCTGTCCACGATATTGTCATCATTCTCCTGGGAAAACACATCACTGCTACTTCTATTCGTTTCTCCATCCTTTGCGATGAAGTCCAACATTCGCTGGCATATGCGAGGATGGAAAACACAGCAGCTCAGCATTCTGGTCTTAGTCGTCATAGAAATTTTGTTGTTTTTCATTATGCTCTCTAGTTTCTCAAATGCCGCTTTTGACATACCGATTCGTCTTTTAATTTTTTCGTGAAATTTGCCATTTTCAGTTATCATTCTGCCAAGATAATTGAAATTCTATACTTGATTTATGAGGGTGTCCCCGTTCAGTATCTTACACTCTGTCTGTTTTTAGTTTACTAATTATCATACATTCTGTCTTCTTACAGTTTATAGTAAGCCCGTTTCTTTTGTTGGATTCAAGCATTTTGTCTAGTATCTCTTGTAGCTTTTATTCTGGCCCTGCAATTAAGACCGTACTGTCGGCATATCTCAGGTTGTTAATGTTGTGCCTTCCGACAAGAATTCCCTCTGATAGTGTTATTTCTCGAAGAATAATCTCACTGTAAAAGTTGAAAAGCTAAGCACACATCTCTGTCGAACGCCTCTTCTAATGTTGGTGTATGAGGTCGTGCCATTTGCTACTCGCATACACACTGTTCCCTGCAAAGATTTCACAAAATTCTTAAATCCTTTCCATCCGGATCTAAACTTTCTAGCATGTTAAAAATCTCTTCATGCTGAACTTTATCGAATGCCTTTGTGTAATCGATAAAGCACACACAAATCTTGTCGCGTTTAGGTACAATTTCTTTTGCAGTAAATACTGTTGCTTGTTTAAAGGTTTCCCACTTGGTTTCTTCTTGGTTTTGCAAACACTTCAAATCGGGTCTGGTGAGTTACAGTGTATTCTTGAATGGTTTAGTTTTCTGGCAAGGCACTATACTCCATTCTTGGTGTTGCCATTCCTTTCTTGGTTATCTTCAGCTTAACCCATAAGTTGCAAATGACAGGTTTATAATCACTGTCACATTCTGTTCCTGGGTAAGTCTTCGATTGTTGAATTGCACCCTTTTATCTTTTGTTGATGGCAATGTATTCAGTTTGGTTCTTGGGATCGTCTCCAGGGCTTCGCTATGTCCACAATCTGCGTGGATGCTGCTCGTACCTTGTGTTGCTTAACTCGTTTAAGTTACACATTGAACCAATTTTTCTTCCCTTTCATTTTGTGTGCCCAGACCAAACTTTCAAACAGTTTCCCCATCTGCCTTATTTCCTACCTTCGCACTTAGGTCACCCATTACTATTGAGACGTCCTTAGACTTGCATTGTTTTTTAACCTTCTCCCATGTTTCGGGGAAGGGTCACTCTACTCTCCCCAGACCTGTAGTCTCCTGACCAGAGACACATCACTGGATGTAGTTTAATGTCGTACCGAGGAGATCTATTTGCTTTAGCAAATAGAAATCACTTGCTCAAAATAATGTAATATAGTGGAGAGGGTTTGAAATTATAGGAAGTGGATAATATTCTTTGCGAACTGGATTCGAACCAGCTCATATGCCTACCATGATCACATTTTGAATTTCTGCCTTTCTTTTTTACGCGTATCAATTGTCATAACTGGATATGATAATGACTAATTTTTTCAAATACAAGATACCCTAGCATGCTACAGCCTGATATCATTATAACCGAAACCACCTTTCGGTATTGGGTATTGTTGCAGGTCCAGTTTTTTAGTCTTTTTTTTAGACTAATCTAAAGCAATTTTAAACCTCTTCACTTCCATTTAGCCTCGAATGTATATGTATATATATATAGATACATTCATACATACATACATACATACATACATACATACATACATACATACATATATACATTCATTTATTGTGCAATTAAAAGTAAGGTTTCATATATTTACTGTCGTTATATACGTGTAGCTTTTACTTGCAGAAGAAATGCAGTTATTCCACAAATTTAAAGTATATACACATATATACATAAATACAAATAGTGTAGTTATACCACGTAGAATGCTCAATGTTTCCTTTTTTTTCATTTGTTTTGTTTCAAATAAACATTGTAAATGAATCTTGGATGCACAAACACTGTTAGTCGATTGCTTTCATCAGTTTGTATGGCCAATTCCAGGTTCAAACAAAATATATCGACCACCTATCGGTCGTCTCAACTTAAATGAAAAAAATAGTAAAGGAGTACTTTCTATAACACCCATGCTTGTTTACATTTATGAGAAGTTTACTCGCTGAGTTTAGAGAACGCTGAAGTCCCGAGTGTACTTCCTGACAGTAAAGATTCTTTTGTAAGGGTGAGTTGAAATAGGCTTTAGGAGAGTCCCTGTATAACTGTATTACTATATATTAACCTTGAGCGAGTTGGATCCATGTCATTCAAACTGTTCTCGCCGACGTTTTCAAGCCGAATCCAATTGAGGCGCACTTGATGTTCTGCCAAGTGCTCTTTTTTAGTTGAAGGGTGTTGAGCAAATGCCTATACGAGTCTGAAAGTGTTGTCTCCTTTTTTTGTTACTCACATTTCTAAAACAGCGCATAATACGACCTCTATGTTCCTAGAATTATGGGATATGACGTGCCTTTCTGTGGATGATGGTATATTTTGCAGTAACAGTNCAGCGCATAATACGACCTCTATGTTCCTAGAATTATGGGATATGACGTGCCTTTCTGTGGATGATGGTATATTTTGCAGTAACAGTTTCATAGCTTAACAATTCTTAATGGACATACATTATACATTTCTGACAGTAATGTTTAGTAAAAAAATATTTTTCGAATGATGCATACTTTTCCTTGGTTTTAAGTGCACGTTAACACTTTAAGGGACCGTGTGGCATATCTGCTACAAGTAATTCCAATAGATTTTTCAGCTCCCCGTCAAGGGGCAGTGTAGCATATGTGCAACAATCTCTGGCTCCCAATAGGAAGGTTTTTTCTAATATTTAGATGTGGTTTGATTTCTAGGCTCCAAAATAGTTGAAATATGTAGACAAATATTTTTTCTTATACAGAAAAAATTTGCCCCTTAAAAGGGTTACTAGGATTTCAGTGTCAGTTTCTAAACTAAGGGACAAGTGGTTACTATTATGTTTCACTCTACATCATTCAACCCTTTCCCACTTTGCTTTGTGCCTAATTTGTGTTTCGATGAGTGGTTTTGCATATGGTATGGTAGATTTGAATATGCTGGCTATTTTTATCATTTCAGGAACGTTTGTGTCTTCAGAGTCTGGCTTCAGTAATCACAGCTTAGATTCGCATACTCCGAACCATGCAAGTGCAACGTTTCCAATTCAAAGCTTGTTTTCAAATGTTCATCAACAAATCCCACCATATGGTTCAGTGGCGAGTACTACAGCATCAAATGGCGCGTCTCCAAGGCCAACTATTTTGAAACGGAATAGAGATGGGTAAGTTTGATACACAAAACGGTGACTAAATAACAAGTTGAAAGGAAATTAACTGTTCTTGTAACAACAATGCTTTGTTGCGTATAAATAATAGATTTTCGGAAACACGCAGCGAAACTTGTGAGATATTGGCTTGATTTAGTTGTTCTGTATTATATTTTTGTTGCAAATAGCTTGTCGTTGGTACCGCAGCGGCTGGGCGTTTTTATTTTTGCGTTGCCAATGTTTATGTGCAAAACTTGTATGCCTGCTGTTTTTTTCTGCTCAGAGTACCTGTGCCAGCTTCCGATAGAATTTCCAGCCCAGGAAAGCTAGACTCGCAGCAGCCAGCAACACGATCAACTCAAAATTCACCAAAAAACCTTACGTAAGTGTTTAAAATCAAGAATTGTGTTATAATTTAATTTCTTTTATGGAGTTCACCCTTTGGAGAGACAGATGTTCTTAACCGCTTCAATCCAGAGGGTCACATGCTACCGCGTTCACCTAGTAATTCTTTATTGTCTGTGTAACTTTTCCACTTCACCCTCAACAAACATGTGCGCACTTGGTGATCTGCGACTAAATATAGAAAAAACATTTCTTATAGGGCTGTGACGGTCCCCAAACCCAGAACCTTTTACAGTACTTTCGTATAGTAAACTTTTTTTCAATTGCTTGCTCACGGTTACGGAACATACATACAAACGGACGTACTAGTTGAAATAGATTTTGGTCCTTGTTTACAGTTTGTTGGTCATTACAAAATTATACATTATATATTCAACAGAAGTAGTAGAAATAGACGTTTGAGCTGTTTTGTTGTTTTGGGGTGTTTTTTTCGATGTAGAAGTCTTATTGCTACATAGATCGTTCGTTGAAGTTTCTCCCCTTGCAGAGTCATCAAAAAATTCACCTGTTTAGTTTTTGAGACCGTTTCGAGCTTTTGTTAAGACTAAAAAGGTTGTGCCAGTTTCCATGATTGCAACCCTGACGTATTTTGCAGAGTCTGGCGTTTTCAGAGAATTTTTAAACTTTGGACCCGTGGGAAAGCCAGTGCAAAAGTGTTTCCAAACAATGTATTTTGCCAAGTTTGGTGAAAGCCAAGGCATAGTTTTTCTGGAGGTAATTTGTCAATTTTCACACAAACCTAAAGTTAAATATCTGGGCGTGGCTTAGCATTATAGGTGAGGATTTCACATCCTTTTCCCTTTTGTAACAGTGACACGGTTACTATTTCTGTGGATCACCTCGTTCCTGGATTGGAGCCAACCACAACTAATGGAAAAAACTTGCCCAGTCCAACTATTACTGAAGTTAGCAGAGAAATTGATGCTAAACCTGCACCTCCAGCTTCAACAACCGTCTCAGTTGCGCACATTGCAGCGGTTTCAGCCAGCATTCTCGGGTCTGGTACAGCTAACTCGGAGGCTTCACCAAGAAAAAAGCCCAGAAAGCAGCTAGTGTAAGTAGCTTTTTATTTTTCCTGTCCTTTTGCCTGTTTTGATTGAACACAAACTTCCATTTTCTCCAGTTGTCACAGTGGTGTACTGAGGATTCTAAAGTATGTTTTGCCCATATGGTCCCATACCTTGAATTAATTTTTTGTTCATTCTTTTTTGTTTCTTTTCGAAAGTAAGCTATTTTGTTCTCTATGTGTGCTTTCTTGTGATGTTGACCTTGAGCACAATTTTTTATCAGGATATAGGCTGTTCCCCACGGTTGATATGTACGGGAGATCATAAGACGTCAGTCTGTTTGGTGTAAAAGCCCACAATGTCGAATTGTCAAGCTTCTGGTGCAGATATTTGATACGCCATCCTCCGTTACCAGTTAGTTTTTGGAGGCATTACCGCTGACTTGGTCAAAATAGCTCATGAGCCTGCGAGGTCGGAATGCGTTTTGTTCAGTTTTTTTATAGCCAAGCCTATGTATAGGTTCTGGTTTTGCAGATTTGGTAGTAGTTTAACTAGTTAGCAGAGGAATTTGTGACTTTGCAATGGAACTAACCATTAAGTGTCTTTTTTTTGTAGTATAACTACAGAAGATAGATTCAGTACAAATACGTCGCTAGAAGAAACACATTCTTCAGAAGACGAAGTAGAATCATTGAAAGCAAAAGAACCCCCGTTAAAAGATTTGACGCCGCCTTTAAAAATAAAACACAATAGTCAAAATAGGGAACTTAAACTCGATGTTAAAGCAGAGGAACAAGCAGATACAGGTATCCACTTAGCACACATCTTTGAATTCTGTAGTAATTATCCCCGATATATGTATAAGGAAACAGCACCACTTTCCTGGCTCAGTCAGACTTACACGAGAAAAGCCGTGTACAGCGCAGTAAAAACCAAGGAACGTTTGCTTTTTTATTAACTTTTTTGCTATCCGGTGGTATTTTAGCAATGTAATTTTGATACATCACTCGTTGTTATTGGGACAGTCAGTGAGCAACTCTTTCAGTTTACACCAGTTTTTTAACACTGTCGATGCATAGAAAAATTTTCAGACCGCTTTATACTGTTACGTCAGTATCGTTAGGGTTAAAAGCGAATTTAACACACTTCTTACTACGCACGGCTAGTAAAATATTTTGACTAAAGGTTGTTTGTACTCATCGGTGTCATATATTCTTATATTTTACGTCGGTACATATGGGTGTTTTAAAGAGTCAATTGTGGTAGCGTTTGTCCGGAAATTATTGCATTACAAATCAGACATATTGGCTGTTATTTTATGAACGTTTTTGTAAACTTCATTGGACAACAACAGAGAAATTAATCATTTGTTTTACTCATTTGTATTACTTGTTTTTTATCGGTCTGCATGGTTGCTTACTGCTAATGTGCTTCACAACTCCACTTGCCCTTTTAGATGATTCGCTAAAGTACTTCCTATTTAGACGAAGGCCAAGGATTAGTATCATTGCCGATTATAAGCTGAATTCAAAGGCTGCTCATAACCATTTTTATAGATACAGTGATGTTCGAGTAAAAGGTACACATTTTTAGTGCTTTTTCGTGATTTTGTTTTTGCATGGGCTCTTGTTTATAATTTTGGGACAAATTACCAGCAAAGGCTGTGAATATCTGCAGCTTGTGAGCTAAAATAAGGGTGCTGAACACATAAGCCTGTTTTTCATTACATTTAACAACTGTTACTGAGACCAAGAGAAACAATTGCTTCATGCTTCTATACTGGCGATGAAGCAGGCAAAAGGGAGACCACTGTAGCTATTAAATTATTTATGTTGCATGTGTTGGACGTATTTGGTGCCTGTATTAATTTTTGCCGTGTTCATTGGAAGAATCGGAAAACGGATTTAGAGCATTACAGGTATCTTGATTTTTATTACACTGTTCACCAATACATTAAATGTAGCGGTGATATGAACCTTGACTGACTGCACGCAGCAAAAATTCTAGGAAGAAGTGCTAAAGTAAACAAAACGTTCTGTTGTGTTTGTTCTTGTAGGTACTTATTTTACAGTTGCAAAATTTAATTGTAATTGTTCTGGCCATAGCTTTTGAGGAAAATGGGGTCTGTGCTATCGTAATGAAATACATAGCAAAATATGTTAATGCCAAAGCCCTGAAGAGTGACCATATATTATGACATGTATCGGAGGAAAATACTTGGAGGAAAACCAAGACAGAGAGAGAGAGAGAGAGAGAGAGAGAGAGAGAGAGAGAGAGAGAGAGAGAGAGAGAGAGAGAGAGAGAGAGAGAGAGAGAGAGAGAGAGAGAGAGAGAGAGAGAGAGAGAGAGAGAGAGAGAGAGAGAGAGAGAGAGAGAGAGAGAGAGAGAGAGAGAGAGAGAGAAATAGAGAGATAGAGAGANTGTGTGTGAGAGAGAGAGAGAGAGAAGGAGAGAGAGAGAGAGAGAGAGAGAGAGAGAGAGAGAGAGAGAGAGAGAGAGAGAGAGAGAGAGAGAGACAGAGAGAGAGAGAGAGAGAGAGAGAGAGAGAGAGAGAGAGAGAGAGAGAGAGAGAGAGAGAGAGAGAGAGAGAGAGAGATAGATAGATAGATAGATAGATAGATAGATAGATAGATAGATAGATAGATAGATAGATAGATAGATAGATAGATGGATGGATGGATAGAGATAGACAGACAGAGAAGCAAAAAAATATTGGCCTTAGCTTAGTGTATTCAGATATTAGAAGTCCACAAACATTTACCATGTACTTTATATAAATTATTTTTGCACTGATATGTTAGATTTCAATCATCTACAAAATTTAACTTTGGAATTCACGAAACATTGCCATTTGTTATGTAACAACTGGTAATTTACAATGCAAAATTACATGGGATTCAAAGCACTATGTGACGTATGGAAGAAACCAGCCACGCTTTATACAAAGAGACAAAAGACAGTAATTGTACACCACATTATACTATTCTAATCAGATTTTACGATACATTACAATGTAAAGAAAAAAACACCCGTAATTAATAGACCGGAAGTTGATATGTTAGTTTTATGAAATACGTAAAAAAACCTTTGTCCATCCAAACATGGAAAGACAGAGCACAAATTGGTAACGGCACCATTAATTTTGTGTTAAGGCTAAAAAATAGACCACGAAGAGTAACAGCAGCTCAACAAGGTTTCGATACTATATTTCCATGACCAGCTGTTAAAACAATTAAATTTAATGACTAAATGCATTTTGTGAATATTTCTAGTATGTTGTTTTATAAAACGGGAGCCATAATAAAGAAAAATTGACATTTTTATAGCAAAATAGAAAAAACTACAGCAGTTTTCAATTAAGAGAGCATTTGGATAAGGAGGAACGATGAAAGTTAAAATAGCCGCGGATAGAATTGGTTTTCGTAAATTAATTGTACAATTTTAATAGTTGAAAAAATGCTGTATAGAAAAAAAAGTAAACAAATATGCTGCTAAGATTTTAATGCTTGCTCAAAAAGTAGCTCATTACTTTTGTTAAGCTGTCTTCGGTGGCATAAAACAAACTCAAGCCGAGTGTAAATAATAAGCCTAATGGGAAGTCAGTGAGTAATGTGTCAGTGTTATGTCTCACAGACCATGCTGTAACATTTGGGCTGTGAGACATTAAAGTGGTATGTATTTGAGATATTGTTATTTTCAATTTGAAAGTACTCAGAGGGTAGTAAAGTTGGCTCTACTGATAATTTTAATAATACTAATATTTATTTTGTCTCTATTTTTCCGTGTAGATGAAAAGAAGCCACCAACCGTACCAGAAATCGTAAATCAAAAATCAATATATTTGTTAGCTTCAGGGTGGAAATTACATCACCTTTCTTCCCAGCTCGATGACCTGGTAAGAGGAAAAAAAGTATGAGTATAGATATAGCAGTTAAGAGAGGGGGTAGGGGGTAGGAAGGGAGAGGAAAAGAGTTAGTCAATCCTGACGTAGTGTACAAGGCGTTGCTTTAAAAGAGTTTTTTCGTAATCCATAGTTTTCTTTCCTTTTACATTCTTTAACCCGTTAAGATGGAATTTTAGCAAATGGTCCTAGTTCCTTATATCAAGAGCTACAGTTAAAGTGGTAGACCAAGTATCTGTATTGCCGTCATAAGTATGTTTTATACTTTTTTAAAACGATGTTATATTGACCAGTTCTTTTTTTCTTTTTCTCTTTCCTTTTGGCTCGAAGCAGTGTTGGCCTCCCGAATACAACTTTTTTCTTATTTGGTAGTCTTATTTATTTATTTATTTATTTATTTATTTATTTATTTTTATTTATCTATCTATCTATCTATCTATCTATCTATCTATCTGTATCTATCTATCTACCTATCTATTTATCTATCTATCTGTATGTCTGTCTGTCTGTTTATCGGGTTATATATATATANAGTATCTGTATTGCCGTCATAAGTATGTTTTATACTTTTTTAAAACGATGTTATATTGACCAGTTCTTTTTTTCTTTTTCTCTTTCCTTTTGGCTCGAAGCAGTGTTGGCCTCCCGAATACAACTTTTTTCTTATTTGGTAGTCTTATTTATTTATTTATTTATTTATTTATCTATCTATCTATCTATCTGTATCTATCTATCTACCTATCTATTTATCTATCTATCTGTATGTCTGTCTGTCTGTTTATCGGGTTATATATATATATATATATATGAATGATGCCTTTGCCTCAAAACGCTTCCCGATTGCATCCAACTATAGTTTTTTCGGCCACGTTTTCTTTTTTCTTACTTTTCCACGTCCGTTGAACTGTATTATCTTTGTCATTTCTGTATATATGATCTAACCACCTTCATCTGCCTTCTCTCATCTTTATTCGTATACTTTACGCCCAATTTATTTCTAACCTTTTTACTTCGAATTCGATTTTTCAGCGATATGCCGGCTACGTTTCTTAACAGAGTCGCGAAACGTAATCTAATTTCCTCCCATTATTTTGTACATAACTAAATAGCATAGACCGACAATTTCAGTTGTGAACCAATGATTCATTTCCTGGCTACATCATTCTTGCACTGGAAAACACATTTGCACTTCTAAGGTATTGAAAAAGTATACAATTTATATGCTTCAAGCTGGAAAATAGTATATGATTTGTTTCAAAGAACGGAGAAAATGTGGTCAGTTTGCAGTGGTCACCTTATGTGTGAATGCCTTTCAAAGAGTAAAGCCGTTGCACAGCCAAGGTAACCAGTGATAAAAAGCTTCGTATTCTTTACCTGAATGCAGTCAAACTACTAACTGTTTAGCTAAAGTATCACAAACGTATCCTTCGTCAGTGGAATCTTCTTTTTTTTTCACCCATACTTTGGTTGAAGAGAATTTTTTGTGTTTACGTCAGGTTTTGTAAATTCTCTGCCACCTTAATTTCTTTTCTCGAACTAATATTTTTCATCCCCTTCTACTGTCTATTTTACATTTTCTACTTCGAATATACAAAAATTAGAACTTTACCATGGCCTATCTGGGATTGTTCCGAAACATAAAGTTGAAAAATACATTTTCATCTTCAGTTTAAGTAAGAAACTTCTCATTCGAAGGTACTGGTAAGATTAGCAAAAATGGAATCCGTAGCAAAGGATTTCTTTGTATTTCAAAAAATCTGTGTAGGTTTCATTGCTCCTTTGTATGCCAACTTGAATTGGGAAAAGAGCATAGCGGCAACGCGTTACATTTTTGGAAAAAGAGAAAATGGTAATACATGTATTTTTAATAGCTTAAGCTCAAATTCGTGTACGATAACTGCAAAAGATTGAAACATTCTCAGTAGAAGCTGTAATGACTGAAAAAGATCACGAAAGATTTCTCTTGTAGGAATGTAAGGTCATGTTGGGACCAAATGTTTTTACTCTTTAAACTTGCAATAGTATAACTGGGCGGTTTTGAGTTTTAAATTTGACTAGCGTGTGTGTGCCTGAGGTAATATCGGGAGTTTGGGATGATGTTTTAGAAATTTAATGCAAATTTGTTAATTTTATTGATACTTCATTTATGATGTGAACAGAATTTTGTCTCAAGTGTGTGAGACTGGGGCTATACATGGTGCTTGGAATAAAATGTAATTAAATAAAAATTTAAACATAAAATTTAACGCAAATTCATCAAATGCTTTTATAATTCGTTTATTTAATAATGTTAATAGTACATACAGTAATAATGTTAATAGTACATACAGTACACACCACTGTATGTACTATTGGCACATGTTGCAAGTTATGTATTCAGTAATTGAGTAGGTTTGTTTGGTATTTCATCTCTGAAATTTTTTTCACTTTGGTGGATGTTATAGATCAGATAGATTTTTAATGACTGCGGTGGCTGAGAACCGTTGCCCCAGAATGAAAGATCTCCTGAATCTTTTGTCTTTGGCAAAGCAAGCGCGCTGTTGAAAATTGGATTTTCTGCCCTTTAAGTTCCATGGATTTCTTTCTGTAATGTTTCAATCCAACGTAAACATATTTGTAAATAGTTTCACCGTTATTTGCATTGTAGTCGGTTTTGGAAGATGACGTTTGCCAAAGAATGCTTCATTTTCAACAATTACTACCTCGCCCAAGTAAGCAACATCTTTCGGCAGCTTCCTCGAATCCTCACCGGAAAAAATCAGTCGACGAACAACTTAGAGTGTTACACGAATTAATACAGGTATGTTGAGTTCCTAACAGTTCACCTTTACTGTTTATATACCGTTGTGAATTTTACTGCTCTGAAAAAATGACACCCCTTTGGATGGAAGGTTTCAAAATGAATTATGAGAAAAAAATCCGTCTCTTTATGTATTAGTAATGACAGCGGTAGCTCCCATTTTTAGTAAAGCTTATCCAGATATACTAAATACCTCCACATATAGCAAACTTACTTTTTACAATAAGGAAAATTGTATCTGAAAACACAGGTAAGAAGTGCTTTTTCCAGGAAGCATACAGAATTCCACTGGCCAAGTTATTGAAGAGACTGTAGAAAGTATTTGAAGTGCGGGGTTTTAATATGAAAAGCCGTGCAGAATAGTATAACTAAGATGTGGTTAAACAATTGATGTTTACAGACGGAGAAGAGACCAGCAAATAATGCACGCAAGTTTCCAGAGTGAAAGCACGGGGCTGAAGGAGGCAAGGGAAGATGGACCGAGTACAGTGTTAGTTTTCGGGATTCTGACATATAATCAGTTGATTAAGTCAGCTTGAAAATTGACAACCTGATCAATACTTGCCCCTTGCCTGCTTCTGCTCCGCAGGCCCTGTCGTTTTGCCGTGGTATCGCCAATTCTTGGGTTCTCTAAAGCTATTACCACGAAAAATGCTTTGGCTAACTTATTTTGCTTCCTTATCATTTCACGGCATCTCCCCCGACTCGATAGTCAGAAGTGTCTGTTTCCATAACAATTATATTGCGTTATTATGTGCCGTCATTGTTGCTTGATGGTGGAAAAATACAAATGGAAAAAGGACATACGGGATTGATGATTGATTGATTATTATTATTGATTTTAATGATTATTATTATTATTAGTAGTAGTAGTAGTAGTAGTAGTAGTAGTAGTAGTAGTAGTAGTAGTAGTAGTAGTAGTAGTAGTATTACTATTACTATTACTATTATTGGGTACCTTCAATTTTAATCTACTTGATGATGTATCTTGGGGTTTTTTAAGACCTACTGCTTTTTTCCAGACAAAAAGCGAACAGAAATTACGCCTGTGTACGCATGGCAATTCTTTAGGAAAATGGAGCCCAGAAAATCATTTGGCTTGGGGAGGCATGCTTTCTTGAGGCTAGTGGGTGAGAGGAAAAGGAATAAGACAGATTGTAGGCTATGTATTTGGGACTAATCTCGGATTTTGAGAGGACAATGTTAAAAGTGTATTAAACTTTAATACTACGTGGACGTCGTGTTTGGTAGTAAGGGTAAATGATAAAGCTCTAGGTGATAAATTATAATTCATTGAGGATACGATCTGGGTACTATTACTGCTACACTTACTTGATTCAATATTTAGGTATGCTCATCAGTTGATAGTAGTAACACCTCCGATCCTGCTTCACTTGTCACGCTTTTCTCAAATCAGTACCGTAATAATACGTCTTGGGTTACATAATTATCGTAGCCTTACCTATCACAGCACCTTGAATATTGTACAAGAGATACTTTAAGTTTTTTCCAGTTACCTATTTACAGTTTGACCTGTATGTGTGATACCATTGAATACGATATTTTGCAGCCAAGACTGCCAAGGACCGTATAACATACCAATAATGCCCCCAGAACACGGATTAACCCTGCCCAAATATCTTAAATTATTTGACTTCTTCCTCGGTGATTCAAATTTCTTCTAAATGTTTGATTAATTTGTCAGGTGGTCGTTATACGAAATGGACTTGATAGTTCTTTAATTCTACCCAGCGTATTACTGCCTATGGCTCTCACTATGGCCATAATTTGTTGCAAACACTAACTTTAATCTCGCCTTCCTTTTTGCGTGACCTTCTGTGCACCTTACTGGCCACGTTTCCTTTGACTGCTTTTGATAGTTAAGATTTTCTTGTTGAACATTTTGCCCTATGGGGGAGCGGTTAATCTATAACATCATCACCCTGATAAATGCATGTAGACCTAGTCTTCGTTTGATTTATATCTCGTTTCCACGTCATGATATTAAAAAACTGAATAGTGACGGATAAACTCGGATGGCACAATATTTGATTCCTAAATGTAGTAAGTACCCAAATGTTAGTATTGGGTATATGTAAAAACACTATTTTCGGTTGTTAATATTGAATTGCAGTATTTTCCTTTACAGCTATCTTAAATTTCAAATTATATATTAATTGAACTATTTGCATCCACGAATATTTAGTGTAGAACTTTTATTTTAGAGGCTATACAGATCTTCAGTAATTAGTCTAATCAACATGACCAACGTGTGTTTTGTTAATTATGCTGTTACTTTCTGTATCTCTAGAAAATTATGTTTGTAGAATAATGCATTCTATTATTGGTAGGTCAGCCAGTTTTTGACCATCTCTTAAATTTGTGAAAACCTGTGATCTACTTGCATACTGTATATATAGTATTTACATACTTATATATATATATATATATATATATATATATTGCTTGTATGGTACGTATGTTCTTGAAGTAACCTTTATCTTTGTATCGCTTATCAGTTACTGTAATGTTTTGAAGAAACACCGCCTTACGAATGAATGCCACCATGATATAAATGCCCAATTGCAAGAATTCTCAACTAAAGACGGGGAAGAGGACAAGGTCATGGCCGTGATCAAAGTTTTGAATTTCTTGTTAAGAAAGGATTTTTAATTTCATGGACAAAATCATTTTAATCTCTTTTTATATTTGAAATAGACACTGGCCTTGAATGAATGATCCCTACATTTTGGTAAAGTGTACCCGTGTTTATTCAAAGTGTTTTTGTATCTATTGTTTATAATGATTAATAGTTACACCCGAATTCACAATATGTTTATTGGATCAGTGTCACTGTTGTTTAATTATGCTACCATTCTTTTGCCATTTTGTGTCAAACAGGGTAATATTCAGCGTTGCCAACTTAGTATCGAGCAGCTGAGTGAAGCAAAACAGACGATGTTGAAGGTACGTGCTTGGTAACATTTTCTTAAAACCCGATTATGTCACAGTTCAACTTTGGGTAGAGTATTGAATAGAATAGTACATCTGGTATTGGCCATGGTGCAACTCACCCAAGAGTAAGTCAGCTTTACGGATGATTTGCCTGACTTTAGGCTGTTAATGAATAAAGAAGGAAGTTGTTGGCACCTTTGTCACTGCGGCAAAAATACAACTATTGTCATTCGATAGAAAGCTGAGGTCTTATCTCCTTCATTATTCGTGGAAGTTGATTGTGTTAACGCTGGTAATTTTCCTTCTCTTCTTGAAGAATGCCTGTCACAAAGGATGCTTCGTTTCTCCTTTTCTGTATATTTTTCTTGGAGTTCTTCTATTCAAGCTATAGGTAAAGCTTCAAAAAGGTTGTGTTTTTGTATCGTGCCAGAGAGTACCCTATTCCTGAGGTGACCTAGCATCTCTAAATCTGCGTCTTTTCATGGAATACTGTTGTTACAGCTGGACAAGTGCTCCGTCATGTCATCTTTTTTCTTGATCGAGTTTATAGACGTATCTGTAACTTAATAGACCCAGGCCTTGCTGCTCCTCGTCATCCTTTTTTTTACATCGACAAAATATGGCTTGTCAATAGGTGTTTTAACGGAAAGTGTTCTAATGAGCTTTCTTCACTTGCCAATCTCAGTTTGGTGCGTCTTGTGACATTTCTTTCAACGTTTTCATCTTTTTTGAGTTGTTGCTCCCAGTTGTAATAAATCTTTCTCTGAATGTAATTTCTTTCCTCGACGGCTAGGTCGGGAAGAGCCATGTGAAAGAGCACGAGTCGTTGGTCGCATTGTCGAATGAATTTATTAAAGTTGACCGAAAGCTAGCCCATTTTGGGATCATTGAATGTTCCATTAAATCATTTTGAGCTAATTAACGTTGTTTGTAACATAACTTGTTGACTTAACCAAAAAATTTTGTTCTAGGTTATCGCGTAAGGTAATGAAATGATGACAACCACCAGAGCTGCCTCGTATGTCCAATACATAAAGCCGGCGAATGTACTTATAACACCTACACTATAGAAGTGGTGCTCCCAAGGCCTGTTAAAGAACTTGGGCAGAATCTCATTATATTGTTATCTTGTTCATGCTCAGATCAATTTGGCTACTACTTCATTGTATTGTGTCCTTCGTCCTTCTTCATTGTATTGTGCCCTATCTTCATTTTTGACACTTTAATCAGAAGTCATTAATTTGCGACCACTCTGTTTTTTTAGGTTGTCGATCATAGACCGAAAGTTATGGACATTGTAAAAAAATATAGACAAAAGCGGCCCAAGAAGAAGCCGTCGCCGCCTGCATAGTATTGTCGCTAAATCTGTTCATATCATATCCACACCCCTGCTTGTAATTTTGTTAAAGAACTTGGGCAGAATCTCATTATATTGTTATCTTGTTCATGCTCAGATCAATTTGGCTACTACTTCATTGTATTGTGTCCTTCGTCCTTCTTCATTGTATTGTGCCCTATCTTCATTTTTGACACTTTAATCAGAAGTCATTAATTTGCGACCACTCTGTTTTTTTTAGGTTGTCGATCATAGACCGAAAGTTATGGACATTGTAAAAAAATATAGACAAAAGCGGCCCAAGAAGAAGCCGTCGCCGCCTGCATAGTATTGTCGCTAAATCTGTTCATATCATATACACACCCCTGCTTGTAATTTACTGTACAGCAACAAGAGACCCTTTATTTTTTAAGAAAATATGTATGAATGGAATCTCCTGGATTTATGGGAGTTAAGTGGTGGTCACCATTAGACGTTAAATATACGTTCTGAAATGTGTATATTCTTTATAACACTGATAACTGAAATTTTTCTTTGGTTATGGAAAACTGCCTTAAGTGGCTTTCCTAAATTATCATCAATGGTGGTGCGAGTTGTAGATATCGTTTAGTGAAGTAGAATTAATTACATATGGCTACAGTTTATAGTAGTTTATGACTTACGATTTAAACGTTGGAAGAGTATCTCAGTGGTCTTCAGTGGCTTTTGAATATTTAGGGAAGATATTTTTATCAGGTTTATCCCACCGCTTTGTTGGTGAACGTCAGTGGAAAGACATTTCTCTGAAGCCCATTTTTCGTCAATGTTACAAATTGATTCTACTGCTAGGCAGTAAAATGAATTTCTAGTAGTACTACAATTAGTAGGACTGCTAGGCAGTACTACTAATTTGTTTTGTTACTCTTAACAGGTAGCGATACTTTACATCAACACCTCGTCCTGGGTTTATTTTTGAAACGTTTGTGTGAGTAGAAAATCTGTGTGGTTAGCCAGTTAACCAGGCAGCATATTAAATCAGGGTAAAATTACTTCCGCTATAAGTTGTTTCTAAGTGTTAAATACGTGGTTGAAATAGTTTTGAATAACCACAAAGTACTTGCAGTTTTCAGAACATCAAATGGGAATGTTGAATAGCCATTTTCATGTTGCTTGAGTGATGAAAACAAACTAAAAATTTGTATGACGTGGAGCAATTTGTGATTAGACAAGATTTTCATTTAAAATGCCTTTGTTGGAGGTGTTTTTTATCATTTAAGGCATTTTTTCTGAGACATACTTGTTTTTCAATAGCAAATGTTGATCATCGTCTCAAACAATAGTGCTGCTTGCCATCGTTCACTGTTAAAGAACCGTCTAGAAAAATTACGTTTTTGAGTTTTGAAGCCTCAACCTGATGTTACATATTATTGTGATTCAAAGTTAAACTGTCGCTTAAGGTTGTTTTTTTCTCCCCAGGATCATCAATACTTGAATTAATTTTTTTCTGACCAAAGAAAAATCCCCGGCTATCGGGAACCCATTTTGTCACAGTTGGCACCAACTGAAAAGATTTTTCAGAAAACAAGGCCTGAAGCTACAAGTCTAAAGACCCTATAATTAATTAAATGATTTCGTCGCCAATATTCATTGCAACGCCCCTTTTACCATTTGATTTCATTAAGAACCTTGAGAAGGTTGTTAAAAATATTTAGCACTTTTGTACTGTGTTAGCATGCCGGCAGATTACTGTTCAAAACGTTTAGGATGCAAGGGATGCATGAAGCATGCAACCGATTTTATTTCTTGACAGTGGTAATAGGAAGTGTTGTTAACAAGGACTTCGACCTATTCCTTTTGTTTGTTTGTACTACAAGAAAATGATCTTTACTGTGAAAGCTGCATAGTGCAGTAAAAGAGGTTTCTTGCAGTAAGTTACATAGGCAATGTAATTTGATGATGTCAGTCATTCAGCCGGTGTTAGTAACTTACAGCATTGCATGTACTTACACAATATTGAAGTCGAGTGTTTTTCCGAAAATCCTGACGATGGTGCTTTCGTTCATTCTGTTTCTTTATGGATACGTAGTTTCCAGTGTGTCATTTTATTTTAGAAAGTGTTGCAGAAACGCAGATATTTCCTATCATACTATGGAGGCGGGTAGTATTTTTCAAATTTCATTACCGCACCATGTTATGATAATAAATGACAAAATAAAGCAATGGGGTGGTAAGTTGGATACAGTACTCTACGAAAACAATAGCCGAAGTAGCCCAACATAGACGTATTAATTTTTACCCAAATGGCTTAATGCACCCTTTCAAAGACAACGGATTCATGTTGCCACTTAAGTACGACCAACAATTTGACTTATTCGTGCATCATTCATTCAGGCTGAAAGTATATTGGTACCTCTTTAAGCAACAGTTTTCACACTAGTCTAGATTTTTTAGCCGTTCGTGTCAATCAGTTTAAACCCTGTACAACTTGGATCCGTTTTGACAACCGTTGTGTATACTAGCACTTTCGGCAAAACATCTTAACTGCCAAATGCAACATTTTACAACTAAAATGGTATTTTAAAGGAATTTTACCTCAGTAATTTATTATTTCAGCTTGACTTTGCATTAACGTACGATGTGTTTGCAGTGGGGATAGTTAGGGCCTCTAGTACTTGTAGATCTAAAGTGACGTCTTGGTTGATAGAGCTATTTGATACGGCTCTTTGATACATGGCATAATTAGTTACAGAAATTGTGCTTATCAGCACGTCCAAAGGGCTTCCAATACCACCCGCGAGTGAAGATTTGCCCATAAATTGCCTTAGAAATTTCCTGACTTGATTCCTCGTAATACTAGTCCTGGTGACTGTAACTGTTGTAACAATGATTTGGGATAAAAAATTTTTAGAGATATTTGGGAACAAGTGGTCTCTTTGTTATTGTGATTAGCAGTTGACCAACTTTTTGTCTTGGGATAACTGATCATAACCTAAAAATCCTTTGAGGATTCGATATAGCTGTGCACCAGAAGCCTTACTAAGGATGTCGGTAAATGTTGATTATCAGGAACTGCACAATATATAGCTTATCTTGTCATTTGTACGCTGAAGCTACGTTGTAGGTGGAGATTGACGGTATAAATGATGTGAATAGTTCGTTTTTGTAATCTTTCAGATAAAAGCCACAAAGTTGTAATAAGTGCAGTTTAGATATGGAAAATTCAGTCCGTAGAAATCGGTACCTATATGTAATTATATAGTTTATAACGGGGCCGTATCCTTTGTAACTATTCCTTCAAATCTGTACAGAATAAACGGCTAATGAGAACTCTTAGTAGTGCTTCAATTCCCATTATTTTATGCATTCGGAGATGTATGCGTATTACATGAGTGCAATATTTATTTTGGGGGATAATAGATACATTGAATGTAAGAACAACGCAACTTTAGAATGGCATGCGAGGGATAGAAAGGGTTTAGCTATTGTTGGAGTTAATGACACAAGATGGACAGGATCTTGGAAGCGGAAAATTGCCAAGCACAAGACCATGCATGCTAGTGGAATACAGCAAGAGTAGTACTTTAAAAATCAAGAGAGGACAAAGCAAATTGTATTCACCGATTCAGGCCCCTGTCGGATATATTGAAATTTGTAGACATGTATGGTAAACCCCCAAAAATGCTGTCATTTAAGTACATACAATTTTGAGATGCAGCCAGCGATGAAATGGTCATTATTATGAGAGACGTTGATACAAAATGTGCATACGTGGCTAGCCAACCATAAAAGAAGCTTCCGGACATTGGAGAAGTTCAGGAGACCTTGTGAGAAACAAGACAGACATTAAAAGGTTTAAAATTGCTGTAAAGAGCAATAAAACCTATCCTGGAGCAGATTGTGACGGTGGTAATATATTAACCACTTAAATTTTAGTTAAAGAGAAACGTAGTCCCTGAATAAAGCAACTCAAAACAAGCGTCAGTAGTATCTAAATATGAAGAAACCGAGATTCAAGACTCTAAACGAAATCAAAAGTATGTTTGGTGCACAAGAACGGGTTATTTACCCATACTTGTATTTTGTAATTTTCCGCTTCCAAGATCCTGTCCATCTTGTGTCATTAACTCCAACAATAGCTAAACCCTTTCTGTCCCTCGCATGGCAATACGAGTATGGTGGATTCAGGTGTGCAAAATAGAAATAAAGGCGAGGAGGAAGGCCGTTAGTAAGGGGAAAGGTAGCTGCCCACTCATTTTGAAAGAATGACATACAAGCATAAATGCAGGAGAAGCTACAGGAGCTGAGGAAATAAATAATAAGGTCCTCTGAGGATTAAGGTTGGGAGATACTAATCGTGCAAGCAGAATTTAGGAACCGCATATTTTCAAATGATGTCAGCAAGTACGCATTCGTCGCTGCCAAAGAAAATGGGTCGCGCTGAATGTAAGTACATTGAAGGTCAAAGATATGCCATGTAATAGAAATGTTGCTACCAATATTAATGACAAAAACCTCGAAGTTGGAAACGTGTACAGAAGTACTTTAGTGAAAGAATAAAGGAGATGCCATCTTTGCCCTTTAGATTTAAGTAGAGCGAGTGATAAAGATGTAGAGGGACGTTTTGTATTCCGTTGATTACTATAAGACATTGGATAAAGAGCGTCGTTAAGATCTAATAAAATTATAACAAAGTTAAAGTAGATGGAAAAAAATCCTTCATCCAATTTCAAATTTATGCTGAGAACAAACTGCTGCTTAAGGAAGGGCATACGGCCAATAAATTCCTCACTGTCAAATCCAAGGGCCTGTGAAGGACACCGTTTGACCCCCAGTTGCTGGGGAAAATGACATTAAAACAAAAAAAACCCCAAAAAACTGCTGCTTAAGACTAGGAAAAGTAGGAGAATGGAAAGCAATCGCGAGGAATGTGTCGAGAATGTATTGCATCACCTTTGTTCACTATTTACAGCGAGAAGATTCGGAGATATTTTGAAGATACCCAAAATTGGTGGATGAATTTTGAATAATTTTAGATACGCAGATGACATTGCTGATGGGCAGCAATTAAGGAAACCTGTAAAGAATACTTGATATAGCAGTAATTGTGAGTGAAAGAAGAGAGCTGTAACCGAACACAAAGCAAGTTATCGCTCTGCTAGTTGATTTCCGGAAGCACCAGCATGAAGACTCAAATTTTAAGAGAAAGAGATCCAACAGTCTAGCAGTTAAGCTACCTGGGTGCTAGAGTATGGTCAACTTATGTGCAGAGCTGTATGGGGTAAAAATAAGTATATCTGAGTTACACAACTGGAGTGAACTTTGTTTACAGGGTAATTGTTTTATATTTTGTTTGACAAGTGTAGCGACCATTGATAAAAGTTTGGTAAAAAAACTCTTGGCACATTACCTTTTTTGAGGCTGAGGATGTGTCAACTCCGTATTGTCAGTTCCTGTAATTTAATATGCCCCGGACAGCAATTAATTTGAACTGTGTACCGAACTTTTTTTAGCAAAGTGAGGGGAATGTTCATTAGTGAGAGCATTGTGATTACAGAAAAGGATGAAATAGTACCACTTGTTTTGCTTCAAAATTAGTTATAGAAACGGGGTTTTTTTATCAGGTTGCCTAATGTCTAAAAGTACCGGAAAGTCAATTACCACCGTCACACTATCACCTGGTGTCTTGAATGAGTACCTGCTAAAATTGAAGACAAAACGTTTGGTAGATGGTGGTAAAAGTCACCTGGATTGACAACAGGAAATAAAGAGGTTTAAAGCTTGCTTCTTTACGTGTAAAGCGCAGGTTGGTAGATCTGAAAAAGATGGAGTACTTCATTGTTGTCCTCCTTTATTAGCTTCATAAACAAGAAAAACTGATACATATTTGGTGCATTTAAATAACCTTTCTTGTAGCTGTAAACAAAGTGAAAACGTAAGGCTTGTTTTCTGAAATTGTATCCTGCAGAACGCCACTGTTCATTTCTGAAGTAAAAAACCCTTACCGCTATAATAAATGTACTTTGCATGCCAAAGAATAAAAACGTTGGGCAACCGTAACAGGCGATTGGTTCACAAATAATGGCAAGTTTAATAAATAAAACCTAACAATGTAGTGAAACTGCTGGATGTCAAAGTCTCTCTTCTGGGTAGTACGTCTTTTCAACAAATTCAACACTTTCACTTAACACTAAAAGCTACCTATGTATAAATATATATATATATATTTATATATATATATTTATATATATATATATATTTATATATATATATATTTATATATTTATATATATATATATATATATATTTATATATATATATATTTATATATATATATATATATATTTATTTTTTTTTAANTCACGAAACAGGCTTGTCGAAATGGCTTGTGTAGTTTTTTGATTCTTTCCAACTTATCATATCTTATATTACGCTCTGCATTTATGTATTGAGCACTTTAATACGGATAACCGAATCGAAAGCTTTATATATATATATATATATATATATATATATTTTAACGCTACTGCGTCACTAGGTAACCTAGGATAAGTATGTCTACGTCTCAAGTCCGGACCAGGACCTCAGAGGCGCAGAACACGGCGCAAGGTTGATATATATATATATATAATTATTTCCAAACTATTATATCTCTTTTATTACGCTCTTCATTTATGTATCGAGCACTCTAATACGGTTAACTGAATCAAAAGCACCATATATACATACATACATAAGGTAAAACACGAAGAATAAGAACTGTGAATACAAACTAATAGTTTCAAGATATTTCGATCATCAAGCAAAAATGCTACAAATACTGTACAAGCTTTTATAAACAAATATAGTAGGCGGCTCATATAAAATAAAAATTACAGGTGGTAACGAATTACAATGCGTTAATATTCTGAGAAAGGAAGAAAGAAAGGTAGTCCCATGTGGATACGGTTTAAAATTACTAAAGGGTGATTTACTTTCAAATTGGGTCAATAGGTATTCGGCTGTTTGATCAGGAAAGGATGTCCCATACGATTAGTCATTAGGTATGAAGTTGTAGAGGAGGAATTTGTCTTTGTGTCGGCGTTTTGAAATAAGTACTGATCTTTTGTTGAGAAGTTGTTTCTTGATGGTGTATGTTATAATGGACATTTTCTCAATGAGACAAAGGAGGCATCTTTTTGTGCTTTTGTTGTAATGAGAGGGCTGATTTTAGGATAGACCAAGATATTTCGGGTGCTTGCCTGGTATTTCATCTAGGAGAAGGTATACTCTGATAATAAACCTGCAGTTGAAATGTTGCCAGCTATCTAGCCTTGCTTGTTGCCAAAACCAGGCAATTGATATCGAGAGAGTGACTGCTGTTGTACAAGATTTTGTCACCACACAAAGATTGTACAAGATGGTAAAGACCTCAACATCAATCTGTTAAAAAGCCCTGTGGCGGTGGAGGAGTGGCGACGGATATAGGCTTGACAGGCTGGAAACATATAGCCACAATTCTGCACAGAGGCCTCATGGGGCTTAACCTAACATCGCTTTTCACACCTCCCAAGACAGGTGTGGCTTTCGGTGGAGTCTCGTGTGACTGAGTAGCCTTTTCAGGAGAGCATTGCTCACCAAAAACTGAAACTACAAAATGTGTCCTAAACAAAGCTGCCTTAATCTGCTGATCAGCTTCCTGCGGCTGACCATTTGCAGGAACATAATAACAGGTACATTTTATACCAAAAGACTCCCATTTCAGCTCTGCTGCTGGAATGTGAGAACACTGGTAGACTATGAAAAAAGATCTGAAACTAAAACTGCTACCTTAGCTAATGAACTGGCAAGATAAAATGTGGACATTGCTGCTTTATCTGAAACCGCTTTGCTGGAGAAGATCAACTTATAGTGCCTAAGTCAGGCTACACCATATTCTGGTTTTGCAAATCAAAAATAAAGCTGGTGTAGATTTTGCAGTGAAGAAGACATTAGTGACAGAATGGAGCAGCCAGTAGGCGTCAATGAGGGTGTAATGAAGGTGAGATTTCACCTTAATCACTAGATTAATAATNGCTTAACCTAACATCGCTTTTCACACCTCCCAAGACAGGTGTGGCTTTCGGTGGAGTCTCGTGTGACTGAGTAGCCTTTTCAGGAGAGCATTGCTCACCAAAAACTGAAACTACAAAATGTGTCCTAAACAAAGCTGCCTTAATCTGCTGATCAGCTTCCTGCGGCTGACCATTTGCAGGAACATAATAACAGGTACATTTTATACCAAAAGACTCCCATTTCAGCTCTGCTGCTGGAATGTGAGAACACTGGTAGACTATGAAAAAAGATCTGAAACTAAAACTGCTATCTTAGCTAATGAACTGGCAAGATAAAATCTTAAATTAACTAATTAATAACTAATAATTAAAAAATAATTAAAAATAACTAATTAATTCACCTTAATTTCACCTTAATTAAAATAATAAATGCTAACAAATACATGACTCTTCTCTCGGCTTATGCACCTACGTTTCTCTCTCCTGAGGAAGATATCACTTCTTTCTATCATGCCCTTAGAACATTTGTTATTAATATTCCGAAAGGTGAAAATTTAATTATCCTTGGTGACTTCAATGCTCGTGTTGCCTCTGACAATGAAACATGGAAGCCTTTGGGACCATATGGGATTTTAAACATGAATTCAAGGAGACGCACAAGGTGACTTGTATCATCCTCAGTATATACATGGCCACCTACATGACTTTATAGTCTGTATGCACAGTGGCTTGGGGAATTTGTACAAGGTCAAGACAATACCTGGAGCAGAGTGTGACACAGATCATCTTATGGTTTTGGCTAAAGTCAAACTTTCTGTTCGCCGCAAGATTCACTTCATTGGGGATCAAGGCACCAAGACGCATTGATGTTTCCAAGTTTAAATATGTCACTTATAGAGATAATTTGAGATAAACTTTTTGACCAAACAGATTTCTCAGGTTGTGATTTGGAAAGATTGAAAGACATTATCTTTGAGAAGGGGGCTGACACTCTGGGAAGAGTGACCAAGCATCCGGACTTGTTTAGTGATAACTGTGATGAAGTGAATGCTCTCCTTAATGTAAAGAGAAAAGCCCATAAAAAACTTCTCAGGTCTTCATCTTCAAACAGGTTACATTATGCTGCCAATTTTCGTAATGTGAAAAGGAATATTCAGCGAAGGTTGCCCCAAATTAAGATTAAGTGGTGGTCACATCTGTCTGAACAAATGCAGTTGGCTTTCAACAGGAAAGATATGAAAATATTCTATGAATTGTTACACTGGGCTTTTGATTCAAGAACTTCCTTGATCAGACCTCTTTCGGCAAAGTATGTTATCACCTTACTTAAGCCCCCCTGGTAAAATAACGGGATGCTGGTTTGAACATTTCTGGGATCTCTTTTACAACCCTTTTGTTGTGGATGATACCACAGTGGCTAGTTTTCCTGAGTGAGATTTGCACCCCGAGCTTGATATTTTGTTATCCCATTGGTTATTGGAAATATTGAACAGATTAACACAGGCAAAGCACCAGGCCTTGATGGCATTTCACTTGAATTGCTGGTTCATGATGGTGTAAACGTTCACAGAGCAGTACCCTCTGCTTATGTCTCTTAGGAATAAAAATCCAATTGCTCAGGACTGGACTGGTGCCATTTTCGTCACTAAACAAAGAGAAAGGCAAGAAGTCAATTTATGATACCATCGTAGAGCTTCATTGGTTGAAGTTGTTGGAAAAGTGTTTGCGGGGCTGCTCGTAGATAGGTTAGAGAAATAAATATGCAAGGACATTATTCCTGAGTGCCAGTCTGGTTTTCATCCTGGGCATGGAACTGTCGACATGATTTTCTTCGCCAGGCAGTTCATTAAGAAATGTTAAGAGGGACGTATATTTGTAAACTTAACCAAGGCTTTTGACACTGTCAATCGTGATGCTCTCTGGAAGGTGCTTGGCAAATATGGTTGGACGCTTACATTTGTTGATAAAATCAGACAGTTACATCGTTCTATGGAGGCTCGTGTAAATTTTAATGGTCAATTATCAGAAGAAATTGCTATTGACAATGGAGTGAAACAGGGGGACATTCTTGTCCCAACTCTATTTTCACTGTATTTGACTCCGGTTCTGTGGTATTCTTTTCATGACTGTGACACAGGAGTTTATTTCAGATTTAAAATAACTGGTAAAGTGTTAGGGAACTTTTTGTCAGGGAGCTATTCTGTACTAATGATACTGATCTTGTTGTTCATTCTGGTGACATGCAATCTGTCATAGATCGCTTTGCAGATGCACGTACTCGTTTTGGTTTGACAGTCAGCATTGATAAAACCAGGGTAATATATATGTATACACCTGATGAGATTTTTGTAGAGCCTTATAATTTTGTTAATGGAAAACGGCTTGAAGTTTTCAAGCATTTTCTTTAACAGGGCGTTGCTCTCTCAAATGACGGGAGAAACAGTGTGCGTTTTGTTTTCCAAGGATAGTTAACACTAGAGTAATATTTTCTTAACTATTTTATGGAGAAAATCAGGAGAGCTCTTTAGTGGCGAATTAGGATTTCTAAGTAAAATCTTCCAACTAAGCACTTGAAGCTGTACTTTCTATTTCGGAGTAGATGCGCATGCCCTCTGCTCTGTGTGAACCTTCAATGTTCTGGCATTTCAGTTACCACCTTGAACAAGGGAAATGTTAGTTGATCACTAGAGCTGTACTCGATGATACTCCGGAGCACCGCTATGTCAAGAGTGTTGACTAATAGCATTTCAAACCTCTGTTGAAGTGAGTGAATGCAACACTGTTGTCTCCTTCGGTGTTGATGTTGCAGAAGTTTTGACTTAATGACTTCCATGAGGTACGTAACACCCTTTTCATTTTCGTATGCATTACGGGGCAAACGGGTGCTAAATGGGCACTGCTCATTCAAGCTGGCAACTTTCATACAGACCCTAAAGTTCAGAAAACACCCCTATATTCCATGGAAAAGGCAAGGATATCCAGACGACGTTTTACAGTCAACCAGAAAATTACCATACCCAGCTATGGAAACATACTGTGTCCTGTGGCTTGTCTACTTACCGAGTTACATCTGGAAATCTGGGTTTTAAAAAAATCCAGGGTCACAACAGTTCTTGGCCTTGAGTTATTTGCAATCCGATCAACATATGAGGACTTTAGCTATCTTGAACCGGTTCAAGAGGTCAGCCTTCAAAGCCGAAATTGCTCACTTCCTTTTGCCAAATGTTGTAATATTATTTCTTGATAGGAATGAACACGTGTGCCTGGTAGACCTAACAATAAAGACACGTACCATATGTATTTGACCCTGTATCACCTTCGAATATCGGTTTTCTGAACACCAATATTATCTCCATTTTCACAAATTTACATAAATATTGATTCCTGATCTCAAGCATGACGAGCACATCTCGACGTATTTATATTATTTTTGTTTGTTTAATGAAAGGTAGTTTTTCTCTTTCATTCCACAAAATGTTTGAAATGACTCATGCGACTTTATATCAAGTAAATCACTCAGATAAGCCATTTTTGATCCATTAAAGTATTCAACAGAAGCTTCCCTCCCTAGACATCTACACTAAAAAGTTCACGTAGGGTAAGAAAACATTTAATGAGTCCATTGGCCATTAAAAAAATTTCTACTCAATGGGCTGAAGCAGTCATGCTGTCTTTTCTGAATTCCTTGCTTTCCATTCTCAAACGTTTAACGTTTTGGATGATACTACGGTGTCGTACAAATGAAGTTTACTTCCGTGACCCGAAATGTAGAAAACACATGTAGCGCAATTAGACCACTATCGCATGATACATTAAGATTACTATTATGTGAGACCATTACTGTGAAGTCACCTACTTTTTAGGTCCCAAAAACTTCTATGTGACAAGTTTCTAGTGTGAAAGTTTTCAGTAGGTTTAACAACTATAATTTTTTGGCAGGTGAAATCTTATTAGTACTTTGCTTCCACTGATCATTGTTTTCTATAATAGACCATGGAACCAAATTTCAGGTACCTAAATTATACTTCATATCCCATTTTCACACACTGCTTTCCAAAAAAAGTGATGCAAATTGGCCAAACGTCCAGACTTCTTCCACCTTTCAGTGTTAGGTAAAGGCACCAATTTTTACTGATACGTTCAGCAAAAAACTTCAGCCCCCTCGTCATCTTTTCCAATAATTCTTTTGCACAGACAACGAACTTTTCGGGGTCATATACTCATATATTCTTTTGTATGTAAATATAACTTCATATTGAAAACATGTGCTAATTTGGCTGGGCTCTGTATACCTATTATTGACCGGTTAGAATGAACGAGCTCTCAACCTAATTTCCAAAGCTCTTGCTGTGGCTGCTTTATCTTGATAAACAATATCCAAAACAAAATTGCCTACTGAAGCCATGCAAAAAGACACCCAAATAATGAAGTTTGTAAAAAAATTCACCGATTTTCAAGATGAAAGGTAATCTTGCATTTCGCATGCTTAGTAAGTTACCGTACTTTTGCTTTCTCTTGACGATAAAAACAATTTTCGTAGTTTATGTGCATATAGAGCTTCTGAAGTGCTCAACTTAACTGAACAAAACTACTGAAATATTTAAATACTTCTGTCATAAAGTTCCTATCTTTTATTGATAAAACTAGTTATATATTTTGTTGACCATAAATGGGTATTGACAAGTGCGTCAAACTGTTCTAAAAAGTAAAACAACTGTTACGCTGGTTTTATAAATTGACAAAAAACAGCAGTGATTTTGAGTACGAGTGTAAACCAGCCGTAGTCATATAGAGCATGGGGAGGTAATTTGGACATGCGCGAGTAAGGTGTTCGTAAACGAAAAGCCAACCGATCCAAAAACTTAACTTAAAAATAGTAACTGCATAAAACTCCAAATTCCCGACTTAATTTAAACAGTCATAATTCTATTAAGCTCATTACAATTAAAAAACGATCTTTCATCCACTTTCTTAAAGATAAAAACTTGAAATTTTAAGAAAAACGTCTCTTTTAATTGTTATAGAGCAACGACCATGCCTTTTTTCCTGATTAAGAAAAACATTTTTTCCTATCGACAACAATTTGTGACGCTATTCTTCCTACTGTACCACATTTTACCATCTTGATAGTTAATCAGGGTATCTTTTAAATTAATCTCACTTTACCTTAAAACTACCATATTGAATATCCAAAACTAAAGTGTCAGCTTCTGCAAAAATATGCAAATGGGTCAAAATAAATTCAAAATGTCTCAACTCTGGTTTATTATCAGGTAGATAGATTACTATTGTTTTATTTTAAACCAGTCTCAATTATTACAGTATACATAAATACTAACATCACAGTGTATTTCAAATAAATAGTGAGGTGTAAAATGGTACCCAGCTTCTTTTTGGTGCGTGGTGTAACATCCACCAAAGTGCAAGAATGAGGTTTAAGGAATATGGACGTAAAACCGCCTTAACTTCAGATTAGGCAATTAAGCTTCATACAAAAATATTCATTTAAATTCAATCACGTCATATAGACACTTTTACAACCAAATCACACTAAAGGTTCCAAAACAATATTTTCTAGTTTTTTCCCCTAAAAATATACTGTATATACTGACTGATACATTGTAAAATTTTGATGATAGCATTATTCGTAAACATCCACTGTGGAAAAGCTATTTTCCTAGTCGCAGTTACAGCAAGCCACTGACGAAAACTCAACCAATGGTAATGGATTCGTTTTTAACATTTCAAAACAGAAGGCTCCCGGAAAACCCCACTATTTGTAAGAAATAAAAAGTACATGCCACATAAATTTTTAATTCAACTGAAAAATAAAAATGACAGAAAAATGATATAGCAGAAGTTTTGCGACATGTGCAGTATCATGTACATTCAATTAATGGAGTTGGCTACTGATTAATACACTAACGTACTTCCCTGACTGGTTTTGCCCCAAAAAGTAAACAAATACTTTTAAAAGTCCAAAAAGGGACTTGCAAAGAAATAAGACAAAATCAGTTTTCATAATATATTTCATAAAAAACGCTTCAAGCTTATTTCAAAAATATTTCTACAAACATCTTATAAACACTACAAACACACTTAAAACCCAGAAGAAGGATAATACAGAATTGGAACTGAAGCGAAATCATTCAGTTACTTTTTCAGAGCGCATGCGGCATCAAGGGGAACATGAAAACGAGGTTAAGCAACAAGTTTCAATTCTTGGACAAGTAAACAAGTTTGTCTCTACACTAAATACTTTTAAAGAATTTTGGAAAGATGGTGGGAAAAAGAGAAAATTGAGAAAGAAAAACAATAAGAAACAACCCAGAACTCAGCTTTGATTGTTTTCTAGCCAACCCACAACGTTCAGTTGGTAGCGCTAGAAATTTCCAGTTTGATTTCGTTTCCTCTTTTAGTTAAATTAATAGTGCTGGGGGTGTTATAAAAAACGCTCTTAAATCCTTCTTCGAAGAAAAACAAACTTTGCTGAAAATAGCCCAAATCAGGGAATTTGATTCCCTAGATTTCCTCTTACCAAGTTCGTGTAATTCTATTTGACCTATCCTCGGCACAATCGAATTATCTGGAAAAATATTTACTTTTTCCTTGCTCTACAGGGACACTATGCGAGTTCTTTCTTTTCTGCAACTCCTTATGCACAACATGGAAAACCCTTTATTTATGCATTTAGTTATTAGTTTCTAAATGCATGTGTGCAGTCGCTTTTGAATTGATTTTCTTGCGTCGCAGCTGTTTGCAGTTTCAATTTGTTGCTTTTATATTGCCTCGTTTTCTTGTGAGTGAAAAGGAGTTTAACTCAGATACCCATCGGTGTTCCCAAGAGAAAAGTGGTTTGCAAGCATCAAAGGATACCGCCCTCAGTTGCTATTCTGTATTACCCTTCTTTTGTGCATACTGTCAACAAACTACAGTATTGAAAAAGTTCTAACACACATGTCTAACTATTTGAAGAAAATTAACAGTAAAATGCCAACATATGTCAACATACTGTCATGTCCACTCCAGCAATTGAAAAGAAACTAATGGAGATAAAATATTAAGCTAAAATTCAAATAATCCTATTGTTCAAGCCTCCTTAATGGGGCAGGAGCATATTTTAGCGACGCCATCTTTCCCACTGACAAACTGGTTCTCTGAGAAATTAGCCCCGGTGTATGGAAATGCCGATCTTCGTATGTCACCATCTTCCGGCTAAAAAAAATCCAAAATGCTATATTTAAAAATTGAAGTTAAAAATAGAAGTCAAAAATAGAAGCCAAAAATGGGTCTAAAATGCTCCTCCTGGCATAACTCCAAGTTACAATAGTCTTTTACTGAATTTCAGCACTGTTACACTACGGTTCTGATTCGCTGTTGGCAAGCATACAACTAATACTACAACTAAAAATTCCCTTTCTGAGCCTACGAATCCGCTTTGTCTCGGTTCCTACAAAGCTAACGTCAAAAGTGAGTTGGATAGTTATCAGGAATCCCTGTATCAGGGATTCCTGATGTTTTACAGAAAGTCCAAGATAACCACTGCATTACAAAATAGTAGTAAAAAAGGTGATTAATGGTTTCACAACGTAAATTATCAGTTCTATTACAAGATTGCAACACATTCTTCAGCAAATTGGAATCCGGCATCCTCAAAGATTCCATATAGCAAAGTAGAATATTGTTTTATAGTACACATCTAACGTGCATTGGTATCAGTAAGTACAAGTATTAAAATCAATATTCCTTTTAAATAATATCGATCGAGGCCTTTTAAGCAGATTTATAGGGTAATTTACCGCAATTAACAATGCACCAAGCTATTTCAATGAAAGAAAGGAATTAAACAATTCGGGGCTCCTGTAATAGAAACTTTTAAAAGTCCCTCAAATATGACATTTCTGACATCAAATGCTTTGCCACAATCTTCAATCTTTTAGGTAAGTTAGCATTGCCATGTCTATTTGGCGAATGTGCTTTCTTTGTTTCGTTTTCTTTTGTAAATGTTCATGGGGGGGGGGGTTAATGAATATTGATCCCACTGCCGCTCAAACGAATCCTTTTTAAGTGTCAAAGACAACTTACAAATTATGATAAACTAAATAATATACTGATTGCTTTCTTTTGAGTTGCTTTAACGTTCATTTACCCATTTTTATGTATCCTTGTTGATGGTGCCCTTTTGAAGGACTTCAAAGGAAAAGTGAAGAATGTCATTCCCGAATAGCGTTAAGGATGCCTACCAATGGGCCTTTTTTTCACAAGACCCTATAGCTCGCTGATGTTATACGCTCCTGACTCCATGAGCGATTGAGATTGTCCAAGTATTAATTTTTTTTTAGATTTTCGTGAAGATGAGATTTTTTGTAAACATCAGATTTTTGTAAAAATGAGATTTTCGTGAAAATGAAAGTTTTGTGAATATTAGATTGTAGTGAAAATGGGGTTTTCTTGGAGTCTTTGACGAAGATACACAAAAGGCGTTAAGAAAGCATTCCTTCAAATGTAATGCTCTAAATTATGAGGCGTTTCTTACTGTGATTGTTAACTGTGCATATGGCCTTTGTGTTGTGAAAATACAGGCTTATTCACTTGAAACATTTGGTTACAATAGAGCAGTAGTACATTTTTAGTTCACTCTTTCCCCTCCCTCTCCCCGAGCCTAGTTAGATAATTTTTCCAGGCTAACCGGTGATGCGAATGTGCCTCCTGTCTAGAAAAATATATCTGGTGACTAGAGATTAACGTCAACTGATCTTCGATGTATCTGTTTTCTCCGTTGGCATTTTCCTCTGAACTGATATGTTACTTACCCTTTGAAAGTCACAGCATCATAGTTCTCATGTGGTGTTCCATTAGTTGTCCTACACATTTTGCGGAGCAAGTGACCCTCTAGCCCTAACCCTTTGCTTTGTACTTCCCATTTCTGTACAGTGTTACCATAGTAGCTTTCCCCTCGACTTTCCACACAAAACTGTTTTAAAGCTGTCTTTTTATATCTTCAGTACTTCCTTCTTTGCTTCTACTGCAAAGTTAGACAACATTTTATTTACTACAAAGTTCAGCAAGTAACGTATCCACCAACGATTTCCATTGACTGTCTGTCAAGGTACCCTGTACCCTGGTTATATTTCTCTTTCAACCCAATGCACTTGTCTCCGCATAGAGACTGATAGATTCTGGTGGGTTTTTCACATTGAGGAGCAACTGTTTGATCTATAGCGTAATTCTTAAGTATGGTTCAGTACTCATAACAATTTGCAAAGCTTGGTGGCTTTCTTCAGTTTAACCAGTTATTTTCTCTAATATCAGCGCTTTTGAACTTTAAGGATGTAGCTCCGTTTTTACCTTATAGTAGCAGTTTTTAGTACAATGTTTTCAGCTGTTGAAAGTTAATGTTATTCCAACTTTTCTTTGTCTGCTGTCATAAATAATCCTACATATCTTCATGAAACTTAGTCGAAGGACAAGTGTGGGTGTCTTCAGGGGTGCGTGGTTAACCGATTTCTTTTTCTGAATCATATTTTATAGCTTTTCAGGCCCTGCTAAGTAAGCAACCGTGTGTATCTGCCAACAGTTCAATGTGTAAAACGTCAAAGAGGTGTTTTTTCTTGAAACAGTCAATTGTGGAAGTCAATGGAAATGTTGATAGACGATGACAACTCCCTCTTCACTGCCCTCCACAATTCTGGCAGTTTTCTTTCCCCCCACATCATCTGTTGTTGATGGTGTTAACCATCTCATTAATAAAAACGTCAGTGGACATTCAGGATTCTTCGGAATCAAATAGTGTTATAATGCCAGTCTTTTACTTCCTCCTATCTTCTAATGACTTCTCAGGTTTCAGAATAA
Organism: Morbakka virulenta; assembly: GCA_003991215.1. NCBI lineage: Eukaryota > Metazoa > Cnidaria > Cubozoa > Carybdeida > Carukiidae > Morbakka > Morbakka virulenta. The sequence goes on along the minus strand of RDPX01000009.1, from coordinate 1,841,730 downwards.
CGTCTAAACTACCGATTAAAATAAATCGTTGTCTGGGAGTTCCGAAGAATCCTGGAAGAGTTCTCTGTCTAAATGGCTATACTGGTCGACGGCCGATTTCTCTTGTTTTTCACCTGTCAGTTCGATACTGTGTTTCTCCAGATAAACATAATTTTGATATGTTTTTTATCTCTTGCCATAAACAAGTTGTTAAACGTGTTCCAATCAATTACCAAACGTAATGACTAAACAATTAAGAAAAGAAATAATGCTGATAATTCAAATATTCAAAGAGGCCTAAAGAATGAAATGAATAATGAATAGCCAGTGAACCTACCGATTCATCAAGATGCAATGGCTCATAACGATCTCTATTTCTATGCCAATGGCTAAAGGTTGGGCAACGATAAGGCTCAAGATTAAGGGTGGTCATTGTTGCCATTTCCTTGAATCTCTTTACGGGAATACACGATGGCCTTCAAAAAAAGATAAATAACAATTGTTCAATTGAGTAACGGTGACTGTTTGAAAATCTGCAATTAAAAATAAATATGCATACTTATAAACAACGAAATAAAGCTTAATCTTAATATATCAAATAAAATTAAACTGAATTTACAGTAAATCAATATCGATTAAACCAAGTTAAACTGTAATTCACTTCAGTATATGGTATTAAGGTTATGTCGGCAGGGATTCTCTATTTCAAATGCAAGTGGCAAATTGACAAAGTACATTACTAACGAGAAGCAAGAGAATCGCACTATTGGAGTAGCTAGTCAAAGCCACTAATACGAAAATTGGAAGGGGAAGTAGCAACGCTTACCTTGGTTCATATTTGCAGCATTAGAAACAGGACAAAGTAGAAAATTTTTACTATGTCAAGCTGAGAAGAGTGAGGATTGGTGGTAGAAAATCATAATCCAGGTCATGAAAAGAGTTCGTCAATCATTGAAATGTAGACATAAAGAAAAAGGAATACAGTCATCATAGTCACTAAGTTGGAATGATTCAACTGGGCAAAATAAAGAAACAGATACCCCGAGAACAAACAAAAGTCGCTAAAGATCGCAAAAGGCGTATCGCAAAAAAAGTTATTGAAGTGAAGGATCCGGCTACAAAAATGATCTGGTCATGAATGTCGCGCCGACACCTTAGGTAGTAAAAGGTACGGCCAGATGAGAGACAGATGAATATCGGATGGGGGCACCTGGAGGAAGAACCATCAGGAGGACTCAAAGTCTGTTCATTCATGAGCTAAAGGTATACCAGGAAAGCCATAAAAAGCTGGAAGTAATGAATGAGACAATCGTGAAGGCTAGTATGGATACAGGAGAATGTTATGGAGTAAAGAAGTGTGCAAAAGTTATCTTCATAGACGGTAAGATAGTGAAAGGAGATGGGCTGGCAGTACTGGATTAAAGGTTGAAAACACTTGATTTTGATAAAAAAGAAGTTCTTGGGAAGTGAACAAGGTGATAAAATAGAAATTGGTTATGGAAAGAGTAAAGAAACAGGTACGAAAGAGGACAAGGCAACTGGTCAAAAGAAACTTGAATAAACATCTCATACAAACCATTAATGCAAGTAGTGGTCCAAGTGGTAGGATATACCATGAATATTTGTACACTTGGAAAAAGAGATCTAGAATGTATGGATAAAATAGTAAACGATAAAGGTGGAAGAGGTTTGGGAAGCTTCAACGACCTGCACAATGCGACAAGAGAAGAATTTGCATATTATTTGGCAGCAACAACAACAAACGAATGGTTAGGGAAAGCATGGGAGAATGAATATGAGAAAGCACAGAAATCATTAAAAACAGAGGTTGAAGATATTTTGCAGATGTACAGTACGAAAGTGAAATTTGGTAAATGAATTGTCAAAGAAGAGCGATATGACAACTGGAAAGTAATGAGGAGAAAACGTAAGAAATAGGTCAAGAAGGGGACAAAAGAAGTGTGTTTAAAGAAATTTGAGGAAACGAAAATGCAAAGTGAAATAATATTGGGGTATGCAAAAGAGGATTATGGATGGCTGAAGTGCAATACAGACACTAGGAAGACAGCAGCAATATTCGACATGTTGGAACAGACAGTGGAAACAAGAGCCTGAAAGAAAGTTAAATCAATTGTAGAAGTAGACAGTTGCAGGTTGTGTGGTGAAATAAAGGAGACGGTACAACACTTGTTATCGGGATGCAAAATGCTAGCAGCATCAGAGAATATGAGGAGAGACATGATAATGCACTAAAGATATTGGAAGTCGAATGGGGGAAGAAAGAAGAATTATTTAAAGAAAAGACGGTGTGGTAAAAGGAAAAATGGGGAAAAGGACACGTGTTTGAAAACAATGGCAAAAAGATCTTGTGGGATTGGGAAGATCAAATGAAGATCCACTGTATAGCACGAAGATCAGGCATGATTTTGGAGGAGGAGATGAAAAAAGAAATATAACTTGTGGATATGGCATGCCCTAGAGAATAAAACAAGAGGGAAGGAGAAAGGAACAGATTGCGAAATATCAACAACTGTGATTCGGACTACGAGGGAGAAGACAAGGTTTCAGGGTGAAAGTTATACCAATACAGACTGGATGTTGCGGTGGTGGAATGAAGGAATTGCAAAAAGCGATAAAAGAACTATTTGATGAAAGGTTATAGATAAACGTGAGAACAAAATACAAACGACAGTGTTATATGAAAGTGAAACAATTGTTAGAAACGTTTTGTCTGGATTAATGATGTTTAAATTAGCTACCAAAACTTGTTAGCTAAAGAATCTGGCCATCCGCTATTTATTGTAAAATTAAGTGGTGTGTACCAGTGGTTACAAAGTTACATAATAATAACATGTATAATAGCATGTAGAGCAGTTCGTAAGAAATATGCCTGACAACGTGAATAAGGAAAAAAACTGGGACTGACTAATTCAAAGTGATCCGAAAGTAGAAACTGAAGCATAAGTGTGTGATGCACAAGAACATCCATTAAAAACAAAGTAAATAAAGCATAAGATTGACAGGAGTTCAAACAGACCATTGTGTAGAATGTGTGGAGAAAGAGGTGAGGCTATCTATCACATTGTTTCTGAATGTAAAAAAACTTGCCCAACGGGAATATAAGAGGGGGCATGATAATGCTGCACGAATAATACACCGAAAACTCTGAAAAATATGCCCTTAAAAAAGCTGAAAAATGGTACCAGCATAATCCAGAAGAAGTGATTGAAAACGAAATTATTCAGGTTTTTGGGGACTTTAATATACAGTGTGATAATGTCAATGGTGCCTGTATACCAGACGTCGTTGTAAATTAAACGGACAAAACATGAGTTATTGTTGATGTTGCAGTACCGGGTGACTACCGACTGTATGATAAAGAACAAGAAAAAAAGAAGAAAAATACCAAAACTTGAAAAGGGTAATTGGGAGAACGTGGAAGATGAAAAAGGTTAATCTTAATCCAATACTTGTTGAGACATTAGGCAGTAAATCGATTGTTTTTAAGTCTTGTATATGAAATCTGGGGGGAAAATGTGAAGGCTAGCTTCACACATGAGACATCATTGCTTGGGAGTTCTAGGGTATTAAGGAAAGTACCAGAAACATAAGGAGAGGAAATACTGGTTGCCTTTAGTCATTTGTTATGACTCGTCAATAAGTTCTACAGATAATGGTATTTCCATAACCCAGTACTTAAACCCATTTAAGATAGTAATAAAAAATTAATAATAATGATAATAATAATAATAAAAATAATAATAATAATAATAATAACAATTATAACAGTAATAATAAGAATAATAATATGGGATGAATTGACTACAAAAAGGCATTCGATATGGTCCCACACTCTTGCATCATACGATGCCTACAACCATTTAAAGTAGCTGACAATGTAATAAGCCTGATAAAAAATAGCATGGCTAAATGGGACACAGAACTAACATCAGGAGGTCAAACATTAGGAAAAGTGAAAATAAATAGAGGCATTTTTCAGGGTGATAGCCTCTCCCCTCTTCTTTTTGTAATTGGCTTAATACCATTATCTTTCATCCTTCGGTCCGCCAAGGCCGGTTCTGAGTTCTCCAAAACAAGCACCCCTATTAATCATTTACTTTTCATGGATGATTTAAAGCTATTTGGTAAGACGGAAAAACCATTAGAAAGTCTATTGAATACAGTCAGAATTAATAGTGACAGAATGGAATTCGGTATATACAAATGCGGAATACTAATCATGAAAAAAGGGAAACATGTTGGAAGTGAAGGGATAGAAATGCCTACTGGAGAAAGAATGAAAGAAATAGATCTTGATAATGGATACAAATACCTCGGTGTACTTAAAGCAAATAACATAAAAGACAATGCAATGAGAGAAGGAATAAGGGCAGAATATCTTAGAAGGCTAAGAAAAATCTTAAAATCAAGGCTAAACAGTAAAAACAATATAACTGTTATTAACGCTAGGGCAATATCCGTTATAAGATATAGCGCGAGAATTATAGAATGGAGAGTAAATGACTTAAAAGAACTAAACAGGAAAACCCGGAAAATGCTGACAACCTATAGTATGTTTCACAAGAAGGGGGATGTAGATCGTATTTATCAGAAAAGGTCGGAAGGGGGCAGAGGTCTCATAAGTGTAGAAGACTGTGTAATGATGGAGCAAAACTGCTTGCATAAACACTTGCAAGAGAGCAAGAAACCAATGTTGGTAGCGGTTAGAAAGGAGAATATTATAGGTGAAGGGGTGAATAAAGTTACAATTCTAGAAAGGAAAAAACCCAACTTCTATCAAAACCAATTACACAGCGTCTTCCACACCAACAGCAGTTTCAAAGACCCACGTAGTTGGGATTGGTTAAAAACTGGTGATTTGAAGAAGGCCACAGAAGGTACTCTGATGGCAGCTCAAGAGCAAGGCGTCAGATAAATAATACCGTATTCTGTTCTTTATGCATAGAAAAAAAATTGGGCTTGAGACCTTTTGCTTAAATTAATAACATTGGAGTCTTAATAAGGTGCGAGGGGTGGGGTCAAGACAGAAATGAATAAGCAACCCTCTCTTGTATTAAACACCTGAGGGTACGCTCTCCTTTACTAATAGTCACTGTAATAAATGTAAGGCAGGCGTGATGTGGCTACACTTGGCTATGTTTCTTATTAATCGAGCCACAGCATATTTTAATCTTAATTTTGCGGATCGATTTCGCTTGTAGTCTTTAAAGAAGAGTGTTAACAGTAGTTACCCCTTTCTATCACTAAAGTATGAGCACAAGTTCTTGTAGCTTCGACAGTGAGATAATTTCTGATCTTTTTGACGTTGTGATTAAAGTAGAAAGCGGCTTTACAGTTGTTGTTAATATGTGGTACCAAAGTTATATTTCCATCAAACAGCNAATAACATTGGAGTCTTAATAAGGTGCGAGGGGTTGGGTCAAGACAGAAATGAATAAGCAACCCTCTCTTGTATTAAACACCTGAGGGTACGCTCTCCTTTACTAATAGTCACTGTAATAAATGTAAGGCAGGCGTGATGTGGCTACACTTGGCTATGTTTCTTATTAATCGAGCCACAGCATATTTTAATCTTAATTTTGCGGATCGATTTCGCTTGTAGTCTTTAAAGAAGAGTGTTAACAGTAGTTACCCCTTTCTATCACTAAAGTATGAGCACAAGTTCTTGTAGCTTCGACAGTGAGATAATTTCTCCTAAATCTCCTAAATTCCTTGTCGAGCTGACTACTCTTACATCAGAATCTCCAACAAACAATTTGTCAGTAACTGCTGTTTAGTACCAATTATTTCAATTTCCGTCTCAATGTCATTTATTTTCAGTATATCTGTAACCATCCACGCGCGAATTGCACACTTTCCATTCCTGTGATAGATTCCTCCTTAATAGTAGTGGATGGCAGGTAAAATGATTGATCGAGATGCGTGTCGTCTGTATACACACGGACATATGTGAGGTGCTTCTCAATTATATCAAAACGTTTGATAGAGTACAACGTGTCTAGCAATGCACCCAAACATGAATGTGGCATTCCGAATGACAACTTCAATTCTATTGAGACGCCACTTTCATAAGGCAATGGTTGAAATCGTCACGATAAATATAATTTGTACCCCTTATGTGCTTTTCCAGATATAGCAAATGATTTTTCTCTTCGTTTCAGCAACACACTATGGTCGGCGTTATGGAACTCAGCAAGTAAATCTAAGAGAACTAATCGTGCCAAAGGCTGTTTATTCGTGGTCATTCTGAATTTTCACCAGCGGTCTCTGTGCTACAACGCTTTCTACATATTGAATGCAGCCCTGGAAAAAGGCTATTTGTAATAACATGGCCATAACTTTGATTGTATAGAGCTCGCTCTATCAGTTTTGAGATGTACCTTCGATTGTTCGATTACTGATAGGGCCCAGATAAGTCAGTATTGCGGCCAAGTTCTTTTAGTATTGGATTTATGAATGCCTCTTGCCAGTCTTGTAGAAAATAGCCAAGGGCAAAGGACGAGTTAAAATTTTTTCAGAGGACAAGTAACAGTACAGTGTATCCAGAAAGTCACAAATTAACGAAGAAGTCATACGATCTAATGCCCAGTGACTCTTTGATACACATGAGATGAGTGTACGAACACAATTTTCACTTAATTGCAGAAAATGTTCCAACATTATATTGTTATGTGGTAGACTCTGATAATCAGGCACCAGATCACTTAATTACACACTTACAAACTGTAAAATAACCTTCATCGCGGATTATTGTGATTTTATGCACGAAGAACTCCCATGTGTCGCTACAAAACACATCTTTGATAGAGTGGTTGGGAAAGCAAAGCTCGGCTTAAAGAGTCAACAGAGTTTTACCAGAACTAAACAATTTTGCTTGGTTTTTCTTTGTTTTTTTTAATGAAATTGATGTGTTGTGTCTTTCTGGCTTTGTTTATCAAATAAAGTAAGTGGTTTCTTTGAGTTTTAAAAGAATGACGATCCTCTGGCAATTTACGTATGCTCCACACCCTTCCCTATTTTCTACGTCGTTTTGCAGCTTCACTTTCTGGGTTATACCAAGGAGCAGGCGGTCTTGTTTTCGGAGTCCTGGTATTCAGAGCAGCATGATGCTCGTTTAAGTTTATGAGAGTAGTGTCATAAATCGCAAAAGAAGATCAGGGTTCTTTGGTGGTAGATCATTGTATCCATCTTGGCTTCTAATGCATAATTCAGCAACAGCTAAGTCTTTCTTGAGAGCGTTAGACTCTACAAATTTCAGCTTTCTATACGTAATTCTTAGTACGTTCAATGTGTTACATAATTTGCAGTTTTTACGGGCGTGATCAGATATAAACTGGTATATACGAGGCTCGTTGCTAATCACAGAAACTGAGAAATATGTAATTATAACATCGAGTTTATGTCCGTTTTTATGTATTGCTTGACCTAAACCTTGACGCAGATTCAAGAAGCCACCAAAACTTACTTGGTCACCACCATCTTTAGAAATAACATGTATATAAAATTCTTCAGAAATTACAAGTTATTCTTTGCACAGAAGTAGGGGTTCCATGTAGTTTAAGAACTCAGTTAAAATACGCTTGAACAAACTTTGTATTTACTCGAGTAAGGAGGGTCAGTAGTGACAAGCCTAAGGTTATATGCTGATTAAGGATTAATAGGAAACTCTGCGAATGCATACGAGGTTTTAAAACCAGCATCCGTTTCATTTAAATGAAATGTCTCTGCATAATAAGTCTGTTGCTCCTCCACGATGTTAACGTGTATGGGGGGATAATTTGTAACCGTTATCATATAATTCAATAAGTACAACATCGTACTGTTGCTTCAATCACGTTTCTGTAATTAGAAAGCTGTCAGGCTTGCAATCTGAGTGATATTATCCACATTATCAGTTGCCTTATTCCTTTCTGATTGACAGTTGGGTAAACAAAACTTTAGGTCAGATTAAAATATAAATCAATTTGTTTAAATGGTATTTCAATTAAATTCTTAAAATACCTTCCATGAGCGAATTGCGTGTCCGAGGGTTGTAGAGAGGAGAGGGCTGGAATGTAATTTTTAATAACGGTGTTTTTGCTCTAAAGATGGATGAGGATAAAATTAAATTTATGGATTTCAAATCTTCAGTGGTCTCAGGAAACTAAAGATGAAGAAAGATAATTTCCAATGACAATGGTCTAGAAGCTTGCATTAGTTGCTGTTTACGTTGTCCAGCTTTACAGTCTCGCTATACTGGCTTCACTCGAGATATTACAAGATTATATAACTTACGGGATGTGATTGAATTTACCTCGAGGTCAGATAGATCAACTGCAATTCCTGCTAAAAATATCTTGAATAAATGACGACCATCTTATCATGTCGAATATGACACAGTTTTTCAGCAACGGAGTTAAAATGAAACAAAAAAATGTGAATAATTTGAATAGCGCTGGTCGTGCACCCCTAAAAAACCGGCTTAAACGTCCAAATTTTATCTTCTCTTAAATCTTATATTATACAACAAATGCAAATAAAAGAAAGCACCTCGGAAATACTGATCGTGAAAATAATGATGTGAATTATGAGATGAGTTGTAAAATTTGGGTAAACACAAATGCAAGGGGTATCACATTTGCACATCAAGCTTGATGTATCAGGGTTCACCTAAAACCAAGAGGTTCAAACATATCCTAAACTTGGTACATTTAAAAGCTTGGCAGTATTCATAAAACGAAAAGTTATTGCTTGTTGTCCCAACATTCAGACAAAGTTGTTTCAAAATAGAAAGCTAGAATATGTATTAGTCGACACCGGCATGGCAAAACGTAGAACTGCAGTATAAAAATCCCTCAACGGTTGTTGAAACGATTAAAATGGAAAATACAAAGGAATAGCAAGGGAATCGAAGACGTAACAGTGAAAAAATGTTGCAAACCAAGTCACAATCTTGGGCTCTTGGTCACTTGTTTTGACCACAAATCCAAATTCTGTCTAACTGTAACTGCAGTGAAAAAACACTGTATATCTTATTACCTCACGAAGTTGTATAATCGCACAAAAGCGATGACAATTACTGCAACTGCTAAGACGATAAGAAGCACCTGGTAGAGCGTCATGTTCATGTAGTACAGCAGGAAAAAGTAAGTAGGTGCCGTGTACCAAACCTAAAGGAAGACGTATATACAAAAAATAACAATTAGTGCGCGACATGCCGCAAAGTCAAATGGAGTTATTCATTATTCATACACTGGTGTCAGTCCAAAATATTCCAAAACAATACAAAAAAGTAAAAAAGAAGAAAAAAAGAGCAAACGATGGCAACGGTACAACAAAAGTTTTTCAATTATCACTTCAAAACTTGCTCTTGTCCATAAAAGACGATACTAAACCGCAAATGCCGCTCATCCACTCAAATCATTGCTACACAAGCGTAATTATCACGTAACTTATCCGTTATGCTATGGAACTTATTGCTGTTCAAGGGATAAAAAAAGCTCCACGGATTATCAATGTAAACCAATCCTTTACCATCCAGGGATCTAACTGATAGAGCTGAGTTTTAAACCAAAACGTTGATTTTTACGGACTTACGATACGTATCCACTTCATGCCAAATGGTGCACAAACCTCCTCAGTTTTTCTCTACGCTACTTTGGTAATACTTGTAGTCTCTGCCTAATTCTACGACCTACCTTTGACAGCCCCGATCGCCCTGTCGGTTTTCCACGTATTCTGGAGCCCAATTCATTGCCACTATGCTGTAATTGCCTTTTTTTCTGTTCCCCCGGGATAGAATGCCAAAGGCAAATCACAGTGCTTTTCCTCCATCTTCTCCTGTGTCTTGCAATCTCGTTAAGCAGTTTTTTATCTTAAGCACAAAATTTCTTTATTATCCAGCCTAACATCTTCAGTCTCTTTAATCTTTCTCTTTTTCCCTGCATCACAGCCTCAATAACATTCCCTTCTAAGCCTCTTTCCTTTCTTAACCCAGGCATAACATAACTCCATTTCCTGGTAGTATACAACGCATGTTTTTCATTCTAAACATCCAAAATTTATCGTCCGCCATTCTTTCTATTTGCGATATTCTCTTTTTTTCTAAAACCATGTCACATATGTCTTTTTCTTAACGTTTTTCTGCTGGTTGAGGTCGATTTGGTTCCACCTGTTTCCAATCGAGGAAAAACGCCAAAGCCCTCTGTAAAAACGCCAAAGCCCTCTGTATCTTTTCGTGGATATTTATGTGCCTGTTATCTCAATCAAAGGCACAGAATTCATCATGTTTAATCACTTTTTTTCTTATCTCAAAAGCAATATGTCTGCCCATTACTTGTATTTGTCTAACGGCTGCTCGAAACCTTTAGCGTTTATGTCATCCGTGACAATGACATGTCGTGTCTGTATGCCCTTCCGAATTCTCCAGAGTGTCTGTACGTCCCTCATTAAAATTTTCCTTGATAATAGAATTGGCATCATAATGGCAAATTCTTGTGTGTGGCCAACCATACTTTCGAGAGTAAAGAAGGATCCGGTGGAGGTATGTATTCCTTCAAAACCTTTTCACTTCTCACTGATCTCCAGATTTCGAATCTTTGCTCAGCGTATTTTCTGTATGTCACAGCTACGGTCTCGACATTAACTGGTTTCGATGGCAAACTTTGAAACTCGGGTTTTTGGATGGTACAATCCGGCCTTAAATTGGGTGTCAGCTTTTTCCCAAAAGAAAAAATGCTCCTATTTATTTTTCCCCTTGGATTTATAGCTGCTGCTTTAAAAAAAACCCCAATCAATTTCGCATTTTCTCAACTTTTCATGGATTCTTTAAGCAACAAAATATCTGAGACCTTGTGTTATCCTAATCATTCTTACCAAAATGCCTTTGCACCAAAGTCAAAAACACGGGTTCTTCTCAGAACGGCTCTGGCTGTTGCCTCCTTCATTATTGAAGGTTACACAAACACAAAGGCAGGTATTCTCGCCCTGACAGTAAATGACAATGACAATGTGTGGACGTCTCTAAAAGATACACCTGAAGCCCACCAGACGAAGGCTCGGATTTTCCGGAATGAAGCTGATTGCTGAAATACGACATGACAAGTATGGTTCTGCCGTCTTCACTTGGAACAACGTTGAAAAAGTTGACACAGCCCATTCCACAAACGACAACAATATCGAACTGATCACAGTCCCTCCATGATATACAGATCACATACATCTACAAACCTCCTGGGTGCAGATTTTCAAGGTCAGAACCACATTTACAATGCCAAGACGGCACAAAATCATCATAGTTGATTTGAATACCCACTGTACCAATTGGGATTACGCCAACAATGATCGAGACGGGTATCTCGCTGAAGCCTCGCGCAGGCATCTAATCTAACACTGACCCACGACCCAAAGCTACCAAATTCTTTTCTCAGTGCTAGACGGAAGCGTGGATTCAATCCCCGTCTCTGCTTTGTCAATATCGAGCTTTCCCACACTGCTCGGAGAACAACTCCTTGATATGATTGGCCTTGAACGAAAGAAGGCCTGGAGTACCATCAACAAGCTTGGAGCAAACAACAGAGACCCTCCCGAAAGTTTTCAAACGCATGAGACTTCCAGCTTCGTTGCTCTGACAATTTTTAGTAGCTACAAGTGTTTCATGGTAAATGGCGTTAATAGCACCTATGGAATGATTAGCTCGTTATTATAAACTTCAGTTGTATGTAGTCCAGCGTTTCAATGCAAACCACCCGGGAACAAGCAGCTTGAGGTATCGACACTTCATTTTTTTAATATAATAAAGGCTGTGTCTAATCATTTGCCCTGCTCATTTCCAAGGTTCAAAATGGGAAAGTGCATCGATCCGTTTTTCAGTTGTTGCCTGCATACGGTTAAAATTAAGGTGATTTCAACAGCGTATGTCAATGAAATACAATCTTGTTAAATCTTTAATGAATATCTTCGTCTTTACCATGTCCAAGCAATAGAAGAGGAAAATGGGAAAACAGTTTTTTAAATTTGTCAGAGAAAGTTGTCCTTTAGTTTCCAAAAAGTAAAAAAACCCACATACATCGAAAGTTTAATATCCTTTTTCCCTTCCTCGGCTTTTCTTAAACTACAGCAAAAAATTTGTAAATCTTAGCCGAAAATATGGATCACAGTCTTCCTGCAAGGGCTACCGGTTTTCGGCAGCCAGCAAGCCCCATACGTGCTACTTTATGTGGTTTCATCGGTGCTCAAGTAATTACTTTTCAAACTTTCTTGCTGTAAATAAAACACCAAATGGTAATAAATGTCTATGTTGTTAAGATATCCTTTATTACAAAAAAAACTCTGTGAAATACACTTATATATATATATATTGAAATATATATATCAATTTCAAAAGTATCACATAGCAAAGCTCCTTACCACCCATTCTGCATATCTGTAGAAGTCTTCTGCCACTTGAAACATTTTTTCCCTTTGCAACTTTAACAGAACAATACTTACGATAAATGAAACAAAAATGAAGCAATAAACGCCCACCATAAATTTGTCCGCCAAAGTTAGCATCTGAAAAAGATGAAGAGCAATCACTTTCGAAAAACAGATTAAAGGAGCCACAATGGGTTGCAGTTAGCAGGCTTTACTGATACATAATAAATAACATATTTTATATAGTATAGTATAGTAAAATATAATATAATATAATATAATATAATATAATATAATATAATATAATATAATATAATATAATATAATATAATATAATATAATATAATATAATATAATATAATATAATATAATATAATATAATATAATATAATATAATATATCTCAACAAAAATCATCTTTAATTTTATCTATTTTTATCTCATTCGATATTCACCAATAGCTTCAGTGCTTTAGTCCTGTCACAATCAATAATACACTTGTACTCCCGTGTTGGTTAAACTCTATAAGCACCCAATTATTGTATATAAAAACAGTATCAGGCAAGAATTGTTTTAATTTATCGATTAATATAACGGAAGTACTGTCTACCTACCTGGGATCGTATCGCCATTCAAATTTGCATACAATTGATTTTATTGCCATAAACATTAACTCACAAAAGCCTCTTTTGGAAATAGTGGCAAATCAAAATTTCCATGGCACCGTATTGTGGTGCAGTTCTGAATAACCTTATCTAAACCAACGTTACATAAAAGGCTATTAATATAAAAAACCAGCACAGAATTTGTTCGACCTATACGGGAATTTTGAATGTTATTATCAAATGGGAAGAATTCCTTAACATAGAAAATATAGAGATTGCAGGCTAATTGCAAGTCGTCTTGCCAGAAAAATGAGAAAAATTAATCAATGACAAAATTGGCCTGACAGGGACATAATTCTAGAGAACCCTAAATCCGCAGGTGCCTAACATTTACAAACTTAAATACTGTCCAAACAGCATTTGGAAAAACGGCGTTCCGACCCCATTCATAAAATTATAATTTTATTACAGTGCAAAATTTATAGCTGAAATACTTATTGCAGTGACAATTTTGTGATCAGTTAAAAGAATTTGGTAGAATCAGGTCTACCTTCAAACTGAGAACATTATAGGCTTTTCATATTCAGGTTTCGTGGCTTTCACTTGGTGGACTAAAATGAGGAAATTACAAAATGTGGTGGAATGAGTTGCAACTTCTTTCTGTTTTCCTCATGAATAAAATACCGCTTAAATTGTGATTTCTTTTTCTTATTTTGGCTTCTTTGTTCTGACGAGAACCAGCGAAAATGCTTTCGATAAAATTAACTGATAGATTTGGGTACAATGGGGAATTTGTGGTGATAAATTTTGGGCAATATGTGGGAGCACATTTGAAACGAATCAGTGTCGAAGCGTGAAGATACAATGTTATGTTTTCCAGATTAAAATATCAACAAGGTCCTATTAAAATATCAACAAGCTTGCCCCATCACAATGCTTTCTTGTATTAAGTGCCACCATACCAGTAAAATAGTCAATACTCTACAAATGAATGTTGTTTTGTTCAAGTGTATCGAATACACAAAACGTTAAGAAAACTCGTGATTAAGTTTCATTTTAACCTGGGTATTTACTGGAAGATTACATGGCTCGACCGTCTCTGTTAACTAACCGAAATATTCTTACATATTATTTAATTTGTACAGACTAAAGGACAATATTTTAAAAATCACAAAAATGATACATAAAGGTGCAATGTCCCTCTTTTTGAATTGTCAAAGCAGCCCAAAATCCCTTACTTATCAACTTTTATCATATGCTAACTAAAATGTTATAGCTCTTTAAACCTATGTGATTGCAGTACACATTAACACTGGGTACGAAAAGCCGCAGAACACAACTTTCATTTTGAAAATCTATCTCTTATTCTACAAAACTCACTCAAACAAGTAGATGTGGCAGTCAGAATCAATAAAACAGTTACCTTTTCACTCTTACTGTATGACAAATGAACTAATATTCCCTACCATGTGAAATATTTCAAAAATCTAGGCAGTTTGCCTCAAACATTGTGAACAAACACTGACAGATTTAGTACTTTTACTTCCACAACATTTTTATCTTACCATAAAAAAACAGGGTTGCCACCACTTAAGTCTTTAAATGTCATCATGCATGTGCGTCAAGTGCTCAAACAGAACAACATCAATGCCACAAACACTTTATAGTTTAAATGTTATAACCACCGCTATACGATATGTTTACATACTGAGTATGCTTCGATGGGACATAACCCTGAAGGAAGCTGGAAAAAAATCACCATTTATCTGTTTACAATATAAACGAGGATCACACAAATACCTATTTTTGTTACTAATCTCTATACCAAAAATAGACCATTAAATATAATAAAATAATTGTCAATAAAAGATTAATCTAAGCGTTATCGAAATATACACTTACTTGAGTATCTGGGGTCTGCTCTGCCATCGTTGAATGAAACATGACACACGATACCAGCAATGACCTGCAGACAGAAAGTACTATAATAGAAACAGCTGATATAAATCCTTGTTACTGTTAAACAAGACACACTGTAACCCTGGAGCAACAACAAAAATTAATCGAGGGGTTCGTTAGACCAACTCAACTACTTGGTCACCCAACCAAGAAATACAATACAAATGTAAAAATACTTATAAGTTACATACATACACACACACACACACACACACACACATATATATATATATATATATATATATATATATATATATATCCCACAATAACTTCTTAAGTTGTGTTTGCTCCGGCAACATGGCCTGAGAGTTATGTCTCAGAAACTCTGTGCTGCACTGATGAACCCACAAAGGGCGAAACAGTACTGTCTGTAGATTGAGTATATATATATCGTTGCACAGTTTCCACATTTGTACATAGAAAAATCACTCATAACCAGAACAAAACTTTAATGTAAGGAGCAAAGATCGCCAACAATTACTTTCTGAAAATTTTTAAGATTAACAAGAAAAATTACCCATCAATCCACACTCTCATCGTAGCGTCCTTTGGCGGGATTGCGAAAGCAAAACATACCTGGTAAATGGAAAAAGATTTTGTTAGAATTAGAAAGAATTACTTTGCAGTCCATCAAATACACAAGATAATCACATCCAAACTTAGTAATTAATTATTTTCGGCAAATCTGGCATTCATCTGTTTTCTCCAATGAAAACGTTTGGAAACTATTACTGTCATAGATAACTGAATTAATATACCATGAATGAAAAATTGGGTACACGTCCAAAATTACCCCATAACCGAACGGCTATACAAACTTTTGTTTTGGATTGATTTAAAACATGTACCAGTCAGATCTGCTTTCGTCTACACGCAACAACATGAATGGCTGGCAGCAAAGCTCCAATAACCAATAGAGTTACAAAGACACGTCTGATCCAAATAAATCGTCTGATACTTTGTATGGGCCAAATAAATCAATACAGATTGGTTGAAGTAATTCAAAAATTAAAAATATTAGGATTTTCGATTAGATCTCTTGAAAAAATCTGGCTATTGGCACTCACCAGCATTAGAGGTGGAAAAAAAGAAAGACACTCATTGTGCTTGAACGGGTTTTCACTGGCACCCGACTGAATCGATACGGCAGAAAACGCAAGTCAGATGGGTTTTTAACAATACGTAAAGTAAAAGGAGGATCGAGGAAGCCCATCACTTATTGTAATTACCTAGGGAATCAAAAGGGATTACGGAAAGCCCGCCACTTTTTGTGACAGGCAGTCTATAACATTTAGAGACTCCAAACAAATTCTTCTTTCCTTTTCATTTCAAAAAAAGGTGGTGATAAAAGTTGAATATGAATTGCCAACTATGCTCTCAAGTGGAAGACGGAATTATCTCTGCCAATTACTTTGAACTGCTTTATCCTAGCATATTCAACGCGTTCACGATTCAGCAATAGCTGTTGTGCTATAGCTGAATCACAATCAGCGATTTGGTGTGCAATCCTGCATTGCCTTTTTGGCTGAACTCGATTAACACAACGTTTTTCTCTGTAAATACTAGGGACATATTTGATTCTATCGATCAAGCTTAAGAACTGGCATCACACCAGCACTTAAACTCACAAACAATCATACTTATATTTGTGGCAAGCAAGATGCCCTTTGTAGATGAAGGAAGAATTTTCCGCAAAGTAAAAAATATTGGCTACAGTAGCAGGTTAGCATTCGGATACTGCCTTGGTAATTGGTTTTCCGAATTTAGTGGAAACCCCTTCCAATTAACCATAATTTGAAGTATGGGCCGCACTTCTTTTCTGAGGGGGAGGGGGGAGGCTGTTTAACAGGAGTAATGAAGCCAGTGAGCTAATGAGCAAGCTAATTAATCATACACCCTAATGTTCTATCTGATGCCCATGTGACCATTGGGTATGTTTTTATCCAAACCACTCTACTTTTCTAATTTTTATAAGTAATAAGCACATACGTGGCAGTAAAATGGCTGATTAGCATAACACCATGGTATCAGTTGATATATCTCAGCATATGTCTTAATCTCTACAAAAGAAGGGTACATGACTGTGTCTTGGCCGGACTAGCCATTTGTTTACCAGACCCAGCCTTTCCTTTTTTTGGTTAGTCAATGAAACGTACTATTTATATAGCATTTTACTATTACACTCGGTTGGGTATTTTCTTATTGCGTCCCATGTAGACATTACGACCATTGTATTTATTAATATCATTCCAGTTGGTACCATCATATACTTGAGAACGATTTACCAAGTCACATGTTATGTTTTGTGTCATAATGTTACTAGGATCCATTATGATTCACTGACATGGCTCTTACCTTGTTTATTTCACACAAGGTACAAAAAGGTAAAATGTCCCAATACTTACCACAAGCACAATAAATAAAGGTGGCAAAAATATTTTGAAGAAAGCCGCTCTTTTAGGCCTGGCCATATGAAATCTAAATGCATATCTTGAAACGCCTTGGTCAAGAAATGGATTGTATCTAAAAGGAGAAGAGGTTACAGAAAAAATCATCTTGAGTGGCTTACTTAAAAAATAAGGGATGGCCAACTAGAGTGTAATTTTAAATCTTTCTTAATGTGTACATATTCTATTGATTCCATAAAAAAGTGTAACAAAATTATTATTATCAAAATTTTCACTAATAACAGGAAAATTACTACTTTCGACGAGAAAGGTAAGAAGTGAGTTCATTTTTCTCTGTAAGCATAAAGAAGAGAGTCACTTGAAGTAATGATCAAATCGAAAATGTGTACTGTAAATTTAATGAATGTGAGTGAACGCCAATATTCAAAAAGGGTCAAAACGAATCCTGATCCAAAAGTTGAGCAAAAAAGCGAGGGATAGAGGAATTGTTAAAAATAAATACAAAAATAAAGCAAAGGAAAGCCCAAAAAACGTCCAAAAGAAAGAAAAAAATATGTGAAAGAAGAAACCGAAACAAAAAAGAAAAAAGCAAACACTAAAACATAAAAACGTTAAAAAATTGGTGAAGAGTGCAAAATGATTCCTCTAAATGAACTCAAATTAACTATTTTTACGTTTTTGGAATGAAAAATCCTTTGCTAATTCAATTTACGGTTTATTTTCTTAGAGGTTTATTAAAACTCTTAACAACTCACGGATAATTAACACAAAATTTTGATGGTCTTATGAACAATCCCAAGCACTACAACAGTGTTACCTTTTTACATTTAAGTAAGAGTTCAAAACTGGAGCAAATTTCGGGTGCATCAAAAGATTAGATTTACAGTAGCCAAAAGTGTTGACAATTTCCATAACCTGAAAAGTGAAACAATTCGATAAACTGTTTTGAAGATGACTCCAGACCAATTTATTTGCCATCTTGTTGCGAGAATGGACTGATTGAGTTGCTTCCACATAGGTTCGTTCTTGGAAAATCTTAACCCTATCCCAGAGCAGAATCTTGAACAACTTCCCGAAAGTACAAAAGAAATTTGGCAGTAAGTTATAAAATTTTAGTTTAAACGGTAGTATAATAACAACAGTAAGTACGTGTATAAATGGTGTCTGTCTGGCGATAGCTCTGACGACGGAGTGCCTGCCATAAAGAGATGTTTGGGGGTAAAAGTAGGGAAAGGGATGGGCAGTTGAATTCATTGAAAATAAAAAATTTGGTAATATCTCAAGCTGTCAACAGTTAGCGAAGAAGCCACTGAAAATATCATGCGATTAAGCTGCCTTGTCCAAGTAACGGTGAACAAAGAAAAGGGTCATTAAAATTCTTTGGAAACTAACTTCAGAAAAACAATAGATTTAAACATCTGCATACTGTAAACGAATTAACCAATTCAAATTAAATGTCAAATTAAATTATGAATTTAAATATAGTAAGATTTAAAAGTTTTAATTCAAAATTATTATCATTTAAGAATACTTGGAACCTTTCATAAACAATCTGAGACCAGGAGTACGTATCAAAAACCCAGCCTGTATAGTTTAAAGTTGGCGATATTCCACTTTTAAATTTGAATAACCTCTCCTCGTCCGGATTAGGCTTCTGTAGTAACAAAATCATAAAAATAACCTTCAAAAAGGTAGAAAAAACAGTAAAATCATAAAGAAAGAAATACAGTGGATAACAGTGACAATTAAGTGAACAAAAAAGTAACTAAGAATCAGCTAAGAAAAACACATTTTATGAATAAATATCATTACATCAAATTCAATCCCTTTATTTCCAATAATCCCTTCAGCATAAATTTTAACGCGAAACATTTAATAACGATGCCATAGCTCAAAACAAACCACCACTGTCCCTTGCTTATTGGGGAAAAAAAATTTGAATCAGCCCCTTTTATGAGAGGCAAGGTAATTAAATTTCACATAAAATACTGTGTGCTTCTGAAAATTACACAGTGGCTCAAATAAAATGTTAATTTGGTAAGTTAATTTTGCAAATTCGAAGAGAACAATTGATCTAATTACCAAGGTTGCTCGTTCTGGTGCAGTCCTGTAAGAAGATTTCCAATGTATAAATTAATGGAAGCTTTGCACTCAACCATCAAGAAACAAGGGCGATCGTTTGTTAGGATGGAAGAATACTGGAAGAATACTTCTCTCAATGCAAATTCATCTAACATCTATCGTGTTAATGTTTTACCATTGATAAATGTAACACGCAAAACGGACGCTGTCATAAGGACCTACCCGTTTAATCGAAAATGTTACAAAGTGATTATTACTCTTTATTACCTGAGTATAAGGCTTACCCTTCTTGGTTTTGGTCCAAATCTGGTGTCAAGCAGCAAAGAACAAAACTCAAAATGGAGACATTTTGGTTGACTCATTGTTATAGGACTGAGAGACCTCGAGAAGTTACAGCTTCGCTCTTTCCCTCGACCTTATAGAGCTTGTTGATTTTCCGACAAGATTTCCTAATTCAGAATCAGAAAAAGCTCCGCTTTTAGATACCCTTTTTACCTTCGGTCCTGGGAGTTGTATAGTTTCACCTTTACTTTCATTTGGATCTTCTGATCATGCTGTTGTTGATGTGGAGATTAAGGCAACTGTTTGACTCTTGTTGACAGACCATATAATTTTACGACTTAAAAATTTGGTCTGGCTAGCTGGGGTGGAGTTCAGCTATGTCTTGGTGATATTCTTTGGGTTCAGTCTTTAGCAAACCGGATTCTGATGCTGCAATTGAATTCACACAATAGCTTCAGGTTAGTGTTGAATATTTTTACCTAGTCGTAGATACAAAGTTATAACTCATTTTCTTCCATGGTTCAGTGCTTATTGCTCAGTTCCAACGTGATATAACTAACGAATCTCGGGTTCCTTTCAGATTGACAAGTAATATTTGTAAAAGGGTAATTTCTGGTGCTAAATCTTGCTATTTTGAATGAGTTTGTGAATCACTTTTTTCTAGAAAACTTCGCTGTCGAAATTTCTGGAAGATAGTGCGAGACGATAGTGCTTTGCATTCTGATAAGTCGATTATTCCCCCATTCTTTATGGTGTTCAGCCTATGTGAATTTTTTGAGTAACAAATTTAGACGATTTGTTGGGTAACGATGATTTGTAAGAATCTGTACTGGATATATGTTGTCATTTTATTACAGAGCTGAATATATTCTTTTGGGAAGTTGTTGATTCTAGAACTGTGTGCGTGCTGTCTTCCGCACTTTAATACTAGCAAAAATAATAGCAGTTGCTTCTATTTTATGCGAACAGGAGGAATGTAGATTTAACAGTTGCATTTATTCCTCTGCATTTTTTTACACACGAAGCTAATCTGGCAAGGATTCGCTGAAGAATACATTTATGAACTTTGTGTGTTTGTATGATCAAAGATAATAACAACGACGAACGCTTAAAAAGCGTCACAAAATGCTATTTATTCTATTTGAACTAAATTGACAAATACCTACTTAGGTAGGTTAGTACAGCTCGTTGACCGTAAAATACTTCAAAGTCGTTGGGTTGACTGAGATAAGTTCAGAAACATATTAACCTCAAAGTTTTGACACACACATACACACACATATATACGTATCTATTTTTGTAAGCCTCTGCGGTTCTGTGTGTACGGGGTTAAATAGATAGATGGATAGATGGATAGATAGATAGATAGATAGATAGATAGATAGATAGATAGATAGATAGATAGATAGATAGATAGATGGATGGATAGATAGATAGATGGATAGATAATAGATAGATAGATAGATAAATAGATAGATAGATAGATAGATAGATAGATAGATAGATAGATAGATAGATAGATAGATAGATAGATAGATAGATAGATAGATAGATAGATAGATGGATAGATAGATGGATAGATAGATAGATAGATAGATAGATAGATAGATAGATCGATGGATAGATAGATAGATAGATAGATAGATAGATAGATAGATAGATAGATAGATAGATCGATAGATAGATAGATAGATAGATAGATAGATAGATAGATAGATCTAATATTTTTGGGAGGAACATATCTCCAATTTTGAATTTCATTTCATGTCTTATTCAATCATTCAATTCCTAGTAATTAACGAAAATTATACACGTACTTTCTAAATAATTTACCTTTCACTAAAATACTGATGTACTGCCAACAATCAACAAGACTCAAAACCAACAACTTACATGATCCTCTTGCAACTTCCACCTTAGTTCCTTGGCAGTCATTTCCATATCCTGAATTTCAATTTTCAATGTCTGGTTATCAAAGCTGTTGTGCAAAAATTTCCAAGCATAACACCAAAAAGTAGCAAACAAAGTGTACCACATCATTAATTAGAAAAAAGATTCTACATCCTGTATCCTAAAATTAGATATGCGCTTCCTTTCAAAAAATGAACTCTTTAAAACAATGAGTTCCGCTTGACAGGCTATGCCAAAGAAGGGAGTAACAGTTTCAAGCCTGGATAAAGGAGTTGCAGGATTTATAACAAGACAATATGTAATCATGACGTGGTTATAGTTAACCAGGTGGAACAATTACAGTCTTAACTTGTATGGAATACTTAATGTTCCACGAGCCTTAAAATGAGATCATTTGGAGAACCACTTAAAAGCACCGGAGCAAATGCAGCCGAAAGTGGTTGTGGCAAAATAATTAACGGGAACACAAGTAGAAAAACGAGTCCCTAACTTTTCTTCACACTATGAACAATGTGTTGCCACTTACAAGGTAAATTATATAAAGGCAAAGAATTTTTACATTTCAAAAAAAAAGGAGGGGCTATTTACGAAGTATACAATAGGATAAATGAAATATCATTACAGTGGTACTGCAAGGATGGTACTGAAAACGTCAGTCCTGATAATCCAATCGTGGAAGGAACAAATATTAACTGGCAGTTATCTCTTTGCGAACTGAAAGTATTTGTGAAAAAAATTTACTATTTCTTTAATGAAAGTTTGCTTTTTGAATGGCAAGATAGCAAAAAGGCTCATAATATTCGTATATTGGCTGTGAAACTTGTTGCGGTTTTCGGTCGCATTGCTCCATGTTATGCGGAATACACACAAATACGGTTGCATTTTTCTATCGTTACCTGACAAAGTACTTGTACAAAAAGAAAAATTCACCAAGATGTGCTAAAAAACACATTTGTCTTGTGTCAGCTGCAAATTTTATTCTTGCAAATAGTAAATTGATAGATAAACTGATCATATTCTTTAAGTTAAAGAGATCATGGGGTAAAAGTAAATAGCTTCACCACTATTTTAATCGTAAAGTACGGAAAATATCTACGTTGGTTTTGAAATGAGAAACAAAGCTAAGCACCTGGAACAGAACAGTAAGATTTTCATCTAAAAAATGCATTTTGTTGTACTCAATTTCTGATGGAAAAATTGTTGAATTGAAAAGTCCTAATTCCCATGAACAGTACTATTTTAACTTGCGTTTTGTAAGATAAATGTAAAAGTAAATTTAAAGACCAAATATCATAACCTGATGGCAATATTAAAGTGTCTTAAAGTGGTATTCACACAACTTCCATCATCAATACAAATGAGACATAACAAGCCATGTGTTTTGTTAGAGTAGCCTGTACTTCTGTATCATGACCATAACATGCACATGCCTCAAAATGTCTTGATTTAAATCTCAACTCAGTTTTTTATTGAGAGCAAAGCAATGGTGGAAAATACACTAAGATTAAGTTTCTCTTAAACGAGCCAAAACTACCAGTCACTTGCCAAACCATTGATTTAAACAAGGGCACTCCATTGTCTGAGTTTACAGTTGATGAAAGTTAGGCAACCTGCCTGAAATTGATGTACAGTCAATAATGCATTGAAGGTATTTTGGGGGAAAATGATTAAAAGAACAAAGAGTTTGACAGTGTACCTGAGAGTATACTGAGTAAAAACAGCGACTGTAACGAAACCACTAGGTGTAGCGCCAACTCTTATCCTGGTTAAGACCATAATAAGATAACTCCTCTAAAAGAATTTGGACGTGATCACTTCCATATCTTAACAGGTATTCATATTCATTAAACTTTCAACTGGGTTACACGAATGAATCTTTTAAAAGTTATAAATTCACCAGAGATAAAAACACATATTTGTTCTTTAACTAAACCAGGCGCAAATACATCAGTTTTCTTATGTACGGTTTTTCTTTTCTGTGTTACTAAATTCTGAACAGGATATATTTGGTATTCATCAAAAGGTATAGACTTTCAGGGAGGCTTAGTTTCTTTTTCAAACTTCTATCCTAAATAAACCTTCATAAAATAGAAATTTTGTTAATATTGCACAAAATATCAATTAATTTCTACAGGCAACCTAGTCTTTATCATGCTGATGAGATGCCTATCTATACGTAACGCAATTAGCATAAAAAAATATAATGAAGTACAACTCAGTGTGCATTATTGAGAGCATATTGCAAGACCCATTTTACCACTGGCTAGCCACTACTGAGAAAACA
The DNA here is from genome assembly GCA_003991215.1 of Morbakka virulenta. Taxonomy (NCBI): domain Eukaryota; kingdom Metazoa; phylum Cnidaria; class Cubozoa; order Carybdeida; family Carukiidae; genus Morbakka; species Morbakka virulenta. Next base: position 1,817,807 of record RDPX01000009.1, on the reverse strand, counting down.
GAAAGTTCAATTTTAATGTGTATTCCCCTGTCAAATGTATTGTTTCTTTGATTAAATGCTTCCATAATGAGTATTCTCAATCAATATTATCTAAAACATTAACAACTTAAAGATAAAACAATGTTTTCAGTACTTACGGAAAATGGCTCAAATCTGCAGCAAAATTAAACTTTGACTTAACACGAAAATATTTTCCTTCATGACTAGAAACCTGAAATGAACATAAGGCATTTCACAATAATCTGTGAAGATAAAAATTTCCCCCTTAAAACTGCTGTACAAAGATGATACTAGGAAAATTTCACATATCATTAATTCTAAGTCCACCCAAGGCACAACAAAAACGATATTTATTACAATGATATGATTCTTCACTGAAAAACAATCAAAACTGCCTTCGCTTCCTTCTACATCCCTGTCTCATTTTTATGAAAGCTGTTCCCTTTTGTAAATCACATTACTTAGCACTGAGAATGAACATTTTGTTCCTTCCTCTGTGTTAAACACATATAAAGTTGTGGAATCTAAGCTTCTAATTGTCGAAACATGAAATAGAGCAAACCAAGCAAGACTACTGCAAACAGCTTTAATCTCTGATAGTTACAGCCTCAACAAAGTGCAGGGTCGAAAACCCTGAAAACAAAATATCTATCGGTGTTTGGGCAGGATATCAAACCTCCCTAAAGCATAAAATAACTCTAAAAACGAGTTAAGAACTTTTAAAAATTCTAAATTTACTATTAGCATAATTCTTTGTAGCTGGTGATTTTAAGTACAAAACTTTTTAATAAAGCCACTTTAATTAAGATTTATGGTTTCTTGTCTTCACTTTTTTGGTTTGATAGGCCAACAAGTTCAAATGCAAAGCAAATATAAACAACATTTATTATTTATGAGTAAAAACACTGGTTTTATCATACATTAGTTCATGAAAAACCCCTTAGCTTAAATCATCACTTAAAATTTGAATAAACACTAAAAACACTGGAACTTCTCTAAGACAGCCATACAAAATCAGGGCACACATACACACTATAATGCCCACTCCAGTCCCAAGAAAAAATCCCACAAGGTAATTAAACTCAGTTTGTGAGGGTTTTGTGCATGTTACAAAATCATACTTAAAATGTAAGCATGCCAGCAACCCAAGCCAAGACAATTTCAAATTACCTACAATTTTCCTGACACCTCAAACAACACTTTTCTGCTGCCTTTATAAAAACAGAGAACTTGTAGCTGATAAGAGGAGAACAGTCATTGCATCAACACAATGGGTTTGCTTTGGTTGCATTGCAGGCGTATCAGGACCCAAGACATTTTTTATTTAACTTATTTGTTATTTGTATAATTTGGTTTATGCTGAAATAGCTATGGATTGCCTTTTCATGTCAATTTTATATCATGTTGTTAGTCATATTTATCCCAGTTCTGCTTCTTGCATTGTAGTATCAAACCAAGTGTATTTAGAAGCAAGTGTAACAGTATTACAAAAGCGTCACTAAAACCACTGTCTTGTCTGATTATTTATTGGTTGCACCACAGTAGAGTTCAGGTTCATGTAGGATTGGTTTTAGTTTTTCATGCCTGCATGTTGCTTTTTTTGTATTACTGGTAGTTTTAGATGCATCATAGGTAGTGTACATGGTTTCAATGTAAGGCAGTTATACACACAAAGACACATGCAAGCACAGAGAGAAACCCTGATCCACATGTCCTGCACTCTTATATTATCACTGTCATTAATGGCCATTAACAAAATGATGGGTACAACAAATTAAATAAGTTGGAAATAAAAAGCAATGTATGACATACTTCTGCAATGCCTGCAGCATTAATAAGCTCAAAACAGGCTCCTTTTAATCCATCTTTACACTTTTGCTTTGTGTACATGGTCTGACCTGGTGGAACTGTTTGAAAAAGGGGTACAAAACACTACTAAGGGACTGTCCAAACCAAGGATATCAATAGTTATAATATCAATATCAGATATGAAATCAAATAAAAGCAAGAAAACTAAATACATGGATTCAATTTAATGCACAACAGCATGAAATGAAGATATTTTAAAAATAGACCATCCCTGATATGTTAAGCCAAAAACAACTTCAAAAGGCCAAATTATATCTAAGCTTTTGTGTTTATGATACATTTAAATTAAGTCACATAAAAGGTCTTCATCCCCAAGCCAACCATCATATACCACAATGCACAATATTGCTGACAATCATTTCCAGTATTATTCAACAACAGAAAAAACAACTGTGCTACGAAATGTGTTAAAGGTCCACTTGTAATTCCTCTGATCCAAAGGAATATTATGAATTCAATCAATTCATGGAAGTTATTGGTAAGAATAAAGAAAAGCTAATCAGGACCCATGTGCCAAAAATGATATGTAGTTTACTTTATCACCAAGTTAATGTACTGCAGGCCCTCTTTCATTCTTTGACAGGTACAATGAAAAATTCTACATAAATGAAAAAATCTTTAGTGTTGGTTTGATAATACAAAATTTTTGAGAGAGTTCCATGTAATGTCATGTGTTAAACAATGTCAAAGAAAAGGAAACGTGAATTGATAATCTAACTTGCTCAAGCTATTATGTCTGGACCAAAAAGCAGAGTACATGGTAATACTGTCAGAGTGAAAACTTTGGTGTTAGACTTTGTGTCCAAAAGGTATCTGTTACCAATTATTTTCAATTGTTCCTAAAGTTCTATCTGCAGATTTTATCTTGGGAAATTGGGTGAATAGTTATCTACTGGACACCAAGACCTAGAAACTCATAAAGACTCCTGACTGGCTTATGTCTGGGTCATCAATACTGAAATTTCATTTGTGTTACCTCACCCTATTATACCATAGACTAATTATATATAACTGTTTAAATATGTTTGTTTCAAAGTATCATGTTTGTCAGCTTGAACCTTTAGTTGACCGTTCTTATTATTTGTATCATACAACTCTTTTATTGTTGCTTACTTAAAGAAATGTTATTCAGGACCAAGTAATGCTTTTTCTTCATTGGGTAAATTATTAACTTTGTGATAGTACCTGAAGCTGTAGTGGTGATTATGGTAAATAAGAGCAAAGACAACTAAGCTGCAGGTGAACTGAAAGAAAACTAGGATAATGGTAAGCAGGATCACTTGGCAACAACAGCAAACTACCCTTAGCTTCCGACTTGTAGCAGCAAAGCCTCACATATGGTAGTGTTGTGAAAGACAATCTTGAAGTAAGGCCTTCCTTTCTCTTAAGTAAACCACAGTAAAGCAAGTATGTTTGACACCTGGTTTTCACCTGGTCATGAAAGTTGTGGTTGGCAATCATTGGAAAACTCATCTAAATCATTTCAAACCATTCATTCTTCACATTCAACTCAACACTTTTCCACAACTACAACAGTTAACTGAGCCATAAAAAGGAGCTGAATAACAGCTGATTTCCCCTGCAAGGCAATAGGTTTGGCCCCAAGCTGCCAAAAGACATTTTTCTTTGTAAATTGGTTTTACTTTAGTCAGGCCCAAAACAAAGGTGGAGTGATTCTGTTAATGGTGATTTATGCTGCCTTTGTTTGAAATGAGATGACATTGGTGATCATGCAAAATGGCAATGTCTGGTAGAGTCAAGAATTAGGCCAATGAAATGTATTTTTCCTCACTGGTGCCAGCTCAGTTTGTTGCATCATGTGTGACTTGTTTCTCTTGCAATCTTCAGGTTGTTGTTCCTGGTTATAATAAATTTATTAATAAATGTAGTGTTTTTCCTCAAACAACAAAATTATGAAACTCTTGGACTTCTCTCTGCTTTCCTCAATCATATGATTTGAATGTTTTAAAGTCCTTCTCTCTTTTTTTCTGTTTCTTCCTCTTTTATTCCATTGTTCCATAAACTTAGTTCATATATGCCCTGTATGAATCTTTATTATTAGAAAAAAGACAGCAAATAAATTGATAAGTGTATCTGAACTACCATCTCTACACCATAATTAAACCAACACTGATCATCATCATCACCACCATCATCATCATCATCATTATCATCATCATCATTGGTTTCTTTTGATAATGGAATATATTATTAAGAGCTCATATGACTATTTGGCCACACAAAATGAAGCAAAAAATGCTCTTAAATGTTTGCTTTGAAGGCATGGTGCATGGAATAGAAAAAAGGCTGATAGAAGCAGACACAACAATGAGTTGTGAAAAAATCTTCAGGGTGGATAAAATGGGAAACCAAATCTGTAGATAAAAATCATATGTGAGAAACCTCCTGCACAACTATTTATACTGATGCATAGTTTGAAACCAAAAGGAATAACAAGATTGATTACACTGATAATATTCTGGATGAAAAGCTACAAGGACCTAAGTGCATAAAAACCCCTAAACAAAAGGGGAAAAACAAACAAAAATAAACAATATTCTGCAGTCTAAGGAAAAAGGATGTGTCTGTGACTTGCCATGAAATCATACATGTGAATCATGAAAACCTTCAACATTTGATTTTTTCAATACAACACAACAAGTATATATTGCATACATACCAAACAGTTTTAACGTTCCTTAGTAGTTACTTTGAATCTCACATAAAAATTGAACTACATGAACAGCTTAGCATTAAACCAATATATTACCATAACTGTTAAGAAAATATATATGCCATACTAAAGCATTTATCCTTGATAGAATAAAAACAACCAATAATGCTAAAGTTAGAGTTACCTTTAAAGTACAAATAGAAATCTGCATGAAATGTTCCAGCTTTAAGATCAACAGAATGGAGATTCATCAAGTAAAGGGCTATGCCAACATATACTGTCTTCTGCTCACTAACTATTTCTGGGCACTTTTCATAATAATACCTGTAAGGGGAAAAGACCAACAGTTATGGTAGGGGCATGTTACACTTTGCAGGTTTATGAACATTTATTTTTTCAAATGCTAAATTGAATCTTTTAGACAGTAATTACTCTGGTTAGACTCTCCTCTATGTTTCCATTACAGACTAGGTTGGGTTGTTTTGCAAGTAGCTAAATACTATGCACACCAGGAAAATAAGTAAAATGATAAGGAGGTAAAGGCAGTCATGATTTTTTTTAAAAAAATTAACAGTGTAAGCACAGGTGCAGTTTGTTGTGACCACACCAATATTTTATTGCTGCAAATAAAATAATAAGTGCTTAAGCAAAGAGTGAAAATAAAAATAAGAAGTATGGACAATCATGGAAACTTGCACGAAACAAAAATAAGCCACTAAACAATTTGTATGGGTGATACAAATACAACAGAACATTTCATTTAGGATTGCTAGAGTTAACTTAACACTAACTTCCTAGTAGAATTCATCCAATCCCAAAGGAGTGCTATTTAGAAGTGACCTGTAATTACTGAGGAATCACACCATTAGCAGCTGTTGCAGAGATATTTAACAGAATGATCTTGAAGAGAATCCACCTCAAACCTGAACCACTGCTGCATCATCATACTTGGTTTTACATCCATTTTACATGCTGGTGTGTGTTGTATGGTTCCATAAAATGGACATCCAGGCTAGTCTGTCCTTTATTAGACCTTTGGTCACACCTTTTTGCTTCAAATCCTATTTGATTACTTACTCCCAAGTTGGTTTTTTTTGGACCTGCTTTCATAATAGCACCTTCCACTTTCATTGATATGCACTTATTCACCCGATTATCATCTTTTTTCTCCATCTGATCAAACCAATGAAGGTATCTTTTCTGCATGCCCTCTATGATGCTATCCAACTTGAATCTTTTCCTGAAATCCATGGAGCTTAGCCTGTCCTTCAGAGTTACATTACACACCCACCAAATCATTCTCATGTTCTTTCTTTCTATGCAGCTTAGACCTTCAGCTTTCACTGGCCATGTTTTGCTGCCATACATCATAACACTTTGTAAACATGCCTGGTAGACTCTGCCTTTGGTTGGAAAAGATAGAACTCTACTGGTTAACAGTGGCAATAGTTCATGGAACTTACTCCATCCACTCCTTGTCCTTGCAGTCACACTTGCATCTGCCCCTCCACTGGCATTTATGCTGTCACAAAGGTAACCGAATGTCTCCACTTCAATTTCTTCACCATTAAGATGCACATTTGGAATCTCAAGATTGGTGCTTAGATCTCCACTCACACACACGTTTTGCAGTTAAAAGGGGAGTTTTTTTGACAACCTTCCTTTTATCCCACTGCACGTTTTATGCACCCAGTGCTTGCATGTAGCACAAACCACCCATGGAAATTATCCCTTTGTTTTAGGCTTACAAAATCAGTGCAGCTGACCATCACTTTAGTTTTTCCCAAATTAACTCTCAAGCATTTTCTTCCCCTACTCTTTTCCCACACTTTCAGCTTTTCCATAAGTCCCTCAACAGTATCACTTGCAGCATATAGCATTTCCTCTGGACACCCACTGTGGAACTCTCTTGACAATGCCTGCAGGATGCATATGAAAAGTACTGAGGTCAGTACAGATCCCTGATGTACACCAACTCCCACACTGAAACTGCTGGTAAAAGAGCCAAGAGGTTCTCACCCAACTCATTGGATTCTTGTACGTTGCGTGGACCACCTTTACCAACCACTTGCTTGTGCCCAATTTCCTCAAATCTCACCAGACCACATCTTTTGGAACTCAGTCAAATGCCTTTTCTAAGTCAACAAAGGCAAAGAAGATGTTCTTTTTCTTGGCCTGATACTTTTCCTGCAACTGTCTCTGAATGAAAATGGCATCAGTTTTTCCTCGTCCAGGTATGAAACCAAATTTCATGTTGTCAATGTCTATTTCATTCAAGATTTGTTTTTCAGTGACCCTCACAATAACTTTTGAAGCTACTTCTCTTCCTTTGTAACAATTTACAATGGTCCAAAGGTCCCGCTCCTATGGTATTGTGCCCTCCTTAATGATCTGATTTCCCACATCAGTTACCATCTGTATTCCTCTTTCACCTGAAGCCTCCAACATTTTAACCACTATTCCTGAAGGTCCTCCTGTCTTACCATATTTCATTTTCTTGACAGCCTCCCTCACCACTTCTTTTGTGACCAGAATTGGTGGTCCTAACACTGTTTCAGTGCCTCTTCAAACACCTCTATTCCATGAAAACTCAGTGTTTAGCAGCTTCTCAAAATGGCATTTCCAAGCAGTCTTCAAAATCAGCTTTATTTGTTGCAACTCCTCTGTCATCCTTTGTTTTATGTATCTCTTCTACAATGTCCTGACTGTTCCTTTCATTCGCTGAGCAATTCTGAACACCTTATTTCTTTGGTTACCCCTTTGCATTATGTTTGGAAACCTTGCCATTTCAGCATCAATTTTGGCTTTGTGAATTGCTCTTTTAGCAGCTCTTTTGGCTTCCATATACCTTTCTTTTACAACAGTCTACATTTCCACTGCTTCCATAACTTTCTCTTTTCTTTCACACAACTATCAACTAACTCATTCCACCATGTCACTCTATGGCATGCATGCCCTTTGGTCCATCCACAGGCTTCACAGGCATCTTTTGTTTCCATTGCTCCTTGACATTGACTTAAGTTGGGCTTGCACTCACAATTAAATTTACTTTGTCCCCCAAAAGCTGTCTTAGTAGCTTGTCATCCAATTTCCAGATCTTTCATCTTGGAGTAAACTTCCTTTTCAATTCCTGTGATTTCTTCACCTTCAAATCACATACAACTGGCTTACGATGGGTCACAATCTCTTCATCTGAGATTACTTTCACATCATGAACATGCTTTCTGTCCTTCCTCCCAACCAAAATATAGTCCACTTGTGTCTTAGCAGATCCTGACTCATATGTTCCCACATGAGTGTCCCTTTTCTTGAATGTTGTGTTGGTCACAATCATATTCATTCTTCTTCTTTAACTTACGACAAATTCCCATTAGGGGCTGCCACAGTGGATTAGACTTTTGCATTTGTTTCTGTTGGTTGCATCCTGCTTTCTAGCACCCGCCTCTCTCATATCTTTTATGATGTCCAAGTTGGTCTCCCTCTCCTTCGATGACCGGGCACTTCCATATTCAACATCCTGTTCCCTATGTAGTCATTCTCTCTCCTGCATACGTGTCCAAACCACCTTAGCCTAGAAACCCTCTGCTTTTCCCTTATCCTTGCAACATTGGCTGTACCTCTTATATTTACATTTGGGGTCCTGTCTAGTCTTGTGATCCCTAAAGACCAACATAGCATACATAGCTCTGCTACTTCTAGCTCAGCTTCATGTTTTTTTGTTGTTGCTACAGATTCAAGTCCATAAAGCATTGCTGGTCTTACTACGGACTTGTATATCTTTCCCTTCACTATGGCACTTAGCTTTCTGTCGCACATTACACCAGTCACTTTTCTCCATCCATTCCAACCAGCTTGTACCTGCTTATTTATTTCTCTGTTGCATTCTCCACCACTTTGTACAGTGGATCCTAGATATCTAAAGTCTTGAACTCTTTTAACTTCCACCCCTTCTATATGTATTCTATCCTCATTTGTGCTATTTAGCACCACATACTCTGTCTTTGCTCTACTAACTCGCATTTCTCTTTTCTCTAGAGCATGTTGCCATCTTTCTAACTGTTCTTTGGCTTCATTCTTTTGTCTTGTTGCACAATATGATATCATCTGCAAACAGCATATTCTAAGGTGCATCTGTTCAAACCTCAACTGTCAGTGTGTCCATTACAATTGCAAATAAAAAGGGGCTTAGGGCAGATCCCTGATGTAATCCAGCTTTGACTTCAAACCATTTGGTCAGTCCCACTGCATTTTATATGGCAGTCATGCTGCCTGCATACATGTCTTGTATCAACTTACATATTTTTCTGTTGCTCCAACCATACCATAGCTCTGCTCTTGGCACTCTATTGTATGCCTTCTCTAGATCTATGAACACACAGTGTAGCTTTTTCTGTCCTTCTTTGAACTTCTCCATTAAAACCCATAGAACAAATAGTGCATCTGTTGTACTTTTTCCCAGCATAAATGCACCACATACTTGTATCTTCTATCTCAATCTTGAATCCAACACTCTTTCCCACAACTTCATTGTATGGCTTACAAGTTTTATACATCTGTAGTTACCACACTCTTGTGCATCCCCTTTGTTTTTATATTTTTGTATAAACACACTCCTTCTCCATTCCTCTGGCATCCTTTCACATGCAAGTATTTGGTTGAAAAGTGTAAGTGTAGTTAGTGTTTTGAGACCCTGTTCATCTAGACATTTCCAGACCTCAATGGGAATGTTATCTGGTCTGCAGGCCTTCCCATTTTTCATCCTCTTCAGGGCTTTCTTGACCTTGCTTTTGTCAATACTTCTCACTTCACACTCTATTCATCTTGCAGCATCTTCCTTTTGCTCTCTGGGGCTTTGTGTGTTCATCGGAATTTCAAAATAGCTCTTCCACCTATGGAGTAAAGCTTGTTCTCCTGTCAATAGTCTGCCATCTGCATCTTTAATAACCTTCACATGTTGTATATCTTTTGATGCTCTGTCTCTAAGCTATTCTGTACAAATGTTTTTCACCTTCTTTTGAGTTCAGTCTGTTGTGCAGATCAATGTAGGCTTCATCTTCAGCCTTTGCTACAGCTTGCTTTGCTTCCTAATGTCTTTCAACATATTCCCTCTTAGTATCCAGATTGTTAGCATGATCATAGTTTTTCTTTGCATTTTTCTTCTTTCTAATGCTTTCTTGCACGTCATCTCTCCACCACCACGTCTCTCTATACTTCTTTATACCTCCTCCAGTCACTCCAAGGACTTGCTTAGCTATGTCTCATATTTTGTCCATGATGTTGGTCCAGCATGTCTAATAACTCAAGAGTTGAAGTTCCTTTTGCACTCTGCCTCCTTCAGTCTCCACCACTTGGTTCTCATGTCTTCACTTCTCCTTGCTCCTTTCTTGACTGAAATGCAGGTCTTACACACCACGACTTTGTGTTGGGCAGCTACACACTCTCCTCCTAGGACTTTGTAGTTAGTAACTTCTTTTAGGTGACATCTTTGACATTGCAAGTAGTCAATCTGGGTTCTATTTCATCCACTCTTGTATGTCACTCTCTGATCTTCTCTTTTCTTGGAATATGTGTTTCAGACTGGAAAATCTTGTCCTTTTGCAAAGTCTACTATATCCTGGCCTTCTTTGTTTCTGTTACCATACCCATATCTTCCCAATACATTTTTATCCCCATTGTTCCCTTCCCCAATATGACCAATTAAATCTGCTCCAATAAAATATATCTCTTTTTTAGGTATGTTTGTAATAATTGCTTCCAATTTTCTCCAAAACGTATCTTTCTCTTCTTGTGAACATCCAGTTTGGGGTGCATATCCAGAAACTATGTTTAGCAATGTACCATCTATATCCAGTTTCATGCCTATCACACTGTCAGAGACTTTCTCCACTTTTAGCATGCTTTCTACATAGGTTTTTTCCACTGCTATTCCCACTCCATTCCTTCCATTGTCTTTTCCATTATAGAAAAACTAGTATCCACCACCAAGGAGTCTGGCCATACTGCCCCTCCATCTGGTTTCCTGTATACATATNAATCTGCTCCAATAAAATATATCTCTTACATATCTTTCTCTTCTTGTGAACATCCAGTTTGGGGTGCATATCCAGAAACTATGTTTAGCAATGTACCATCTATATCCAGTTTCATGCCTATCACACTGTCAGAGACTTTCTCCACTTCTAGCATGCTTTCTACATAGGTTTCTTCCACTGCTATTCCCACTCCATTCCTTCCATTGTCTTTTCCATTATAGAAAAACTAGTATCCACCACCAAGGAGTCTGGCCTTACTGCCCCTCCATCTGGTTTCCTGTATACATATTATGCCTATATTCCTTCTCCTCAATAGATTCGCCAGCTCTCTTCCTTTTCCAGTCATAGTTCTGACATTGAGGGTGCCAATGTTTAAGGTAGTCTGTTTCCTCCTCCTTTTCTCTCATTTCTCCTTCCTCTTTCTACCTCCTCTTTTTCTCTTTTGTGGACCTGCAGTAGCACAATTTCCACTAAAGGCCCTGTTGGTCACCAATGTCGATGGTGGTCATTGTTCGTCTGGGCCTCAACTGATCTGGCATTACACAATGAGTTAGTCTATTCTGCACAGTTGAATCTGGCTATTACTTTTAATGGCCGCATGCCCCTGCTGACGCCAAACCACCATTATCAGCAGTGGTCCTTGCCTTTACCTAAAAAGGTTTAATCTGCAAGGCAGCAGATAGATTTTCTGTAGGGGCTTTCACCCTTAGCCTTGACTTCTAATGAGAAGCTAATCCACAAAGGCAGTGGAGGACCAGCTGTAGTCAAAGACACTATGGAAAAGGTCTCTGACAAGAAAGACAGGAGTGCCTATGCTGTTCACCAGCAGTTTAAGGCTCAAGTGATCTCGCTGACACATAATTCACAAGCATACTGACAAACCTGTCAGAAATCCTACCTAGGTTTAGCTGCAGCCGGGGGCAATGATATGGCACCATTTGCCAAGCCGTATTTGTGAACATAGTGTTCACACCATTTGCCATAAAGAATTCATTGCCAAACCAAATTCTAAAATCCTTTTGCCTTCTGAACTTAGTTCACCACACCCATTTCCACTGTGGGTCCCTTTAAAACCAAGTGCAGTACTTCCCATGTGACCATTTAGACCCCCTGAAACCACAACAACTTCTTTTTCATTCAACTTTCCAACTGTTCCAATCAACTGATCATAGAACTTGTCTTTAACCTCTTCACTCAAACCAAATTCATCATATCATCATATTCGGTTTAACATTGAGGGGCAAAAACTGATACTGCTGTCAGAACTGTCTCACCAAGCATTAAGTTAAGCAACATGATTCAGTCATTCACTTATTTGACATCATTAACTTGATTTATCCATTTCCCTGTCAGGGAAATGCCAACACCTTCAGTTTCTTTTTCATTGCCAATCCAAAACAGCTTATATCTTTCCTTCTTCCCTTCAATCATTCTCACAGATTTCCCTCTTTATTGGATCTCTTGGGTACACCCTAAGCCAATGTGCCAATTTTCCAAAAACTCTGCGATTTCACCAGATCTACCTCTTGAACTTCCAACATTTAGACTACAGAGTCTAAAACTTGTCAGTTCTTCTTAAGGTTGACGTAGTAGCTTGAAGATTGTCTGATTCTGTCTACATCCAACAGAAGTTCTATCGTGCACAACACTTTCATTTTGAGAGGTTCCAGCTCCATTAATGCGTTGTCCAACATAGCTTCAGAAGTTATTCAATAGTATATGAGACAGAGCTTTTATAGACCAGATGCCCTTCCTAATGTCATCCCATTGAGGAAATGGGGACCAGTGTCATAATTGAGACACTAGCTCCAGGTGATAACTTATGCAAATACTCATGGAGTACCATGAGATCAAAGTATTTGAGATCACCGGAGCAATATTACTGGTCAAAATTTATTGACAGATGGAGATACCAGATTCTTTAAAATCCTTACTGGTGTCCCACAGTGTGATATCTTTGCACCACACCTTTTAATTATAGCTGCTCCAGACTAAGCCATGCAAATTGCAATCACAATGCCTTCTGACAATGGATTCACCCTTATGAGAGCAAGGTGTAAAAGAGACCCTGGCTGATGACATTGCATTTACCTGTAATACATTGAAACAAGCTGAAAGTCTTTACATAAAATTGAAAATGCTGTTAAACATATTGGTCTGCCCATCAACAACAACAAAATGGAATTTATGGTTTAAAGTCTGTATCCTGAAGAATTACAGATTGTAAAACATCTGAAAGCTAAAATTCACCACTGACTTCCTGTATCTTTTCTCATGGATAAAGCCATTGTCAGCTCTCAAAAAGTTGGATGTGATCTGGAAGTGTAACCTTGCAATAAGCTTGGAACTAGCTTTTCCAATCAACAGTTACAATTGTCCTTCTGTATGGCTCCAGGAAATGGACCTTTACAAAAGAGCTTGTCATGTGATTAGATGGCTGTTACACCAAAATGCTTTGAGTTGTGAAACATGTGACTTGGCAATAATATGTAAGGAATGATGTTCTGTATGATGGAGTGCCAAATATTTGAACAATTATAGCAGAGGATGCATTTCTGTGGTCATTGTTGGCAAAGCAAAAATGAGTTGATCCACATTTTTAAAATACAGGCTATCAGCTTTTAAATTGTGTAACTTCTTCTTCTTCTTCTTCTTCTTCTTCAGCTTCTCCCATTTTTATATGGGGTCACTGTTCCTCAAGAGTCTATTCCATTCTTTTCCATCTTCTACTTGGTGTTCATAGAGGTTCTTTTCCTGAATATCTTCCTTTAGTCTGTCTTTCCATCTAAATTTAGGCCGCCTTCTGTAGTGACAATCAAATTAAAAACATTATCTAGATTTGTTATTATTCTATGTTTGGGATGCCTGTGGTGCACCCACAAATACTTATGTCAGTGGACTCTTATACTGAGCCACCATGTTTTGTCAAATTGTAATTAGTGTGTAGTTTTCACTGATTCAAGTCTTATAAATGAGGTAAATGTGTCATGTTCTTCACAACAATTTAATCAGTGAAGACAAATGGATAAAGTTCCAAGGCCAGAGGTGTTCAGTGCTGATCCAAGCTTGTCTGGAGCTTCCAAATTGTGGATTCACTGGCATAAGACCTTCAAAAACTTTTTTGCCATACTAACAGAAGATGGTCTTGATAAATTTGGAGTCCTGACAAACTTCATCTCACCTACAGTAGTTGAGTGTGTAGAAGAATTTGACAATTACAACTCTTCAAAATATTTAAGTGAAACTGACAAACAAAATCTATGCCAGACACCTTCTCACTACTAGACAACAACAGGCTGGTGAAACCCTAGATGAATATCTTCAAGTTCTCAAAACTCTTACAGTACATAAACTGTACTAAATAATATCTGTCTTTCCTAAGTGCAAGGTGAAGATGGAGCTACCTTGCTAACTTGATTTTCATGCCTTTCAAACATTTCAATACCTCCAAAGCCTATACCAAAATCACAAAGTAAACCATTAGCTAGCCATGGAAACCATTCCTGGCTTAAGTCCAAAAGTGAGAACCTGACTCAATGTTCAAAGCTCTACTACATCTCCATTGTTGTTTGTCTTAACACAGTGTCAGGCTAAATTATATCTGTTGAAATATCCAGTGATAAGGCAGACTTAGTTTCATAGGTTATGATTTTTAGACCAGATAAATGGAGTTTGGGTTGGTTTAGATAAAGAGACAATAGTGTGGCTTCATGCCATTTTCTGAACTGTTCTCCATAACAGACTGGTCTTGTGTACAAATAGTACTCCAGTAGACTGAATTTGTGAAGTAGATGCTAAGTACCATTCCAGTGAGGCTAGGTGACTTCTTTTAATTATGAATTTTATTGGATGTATAGCACATCAGGTCTAAGGTTAACAAGTAGATCTAGCTTGTTTCATATCCCTTTGGTATTAAATCTTATGACATTGAATTATGACAAAACTGAAGGCCAGGTGCTTCACATTTTACCACCCAATAGTGCTTATGACTAACATTTTCTTTCAAAGAATATTTAGGAAAGCTAAAGAAAAAGGTATGAAATAAAAATAACTTAACTGGAAGGTGTACAAATTCTAGCTGGGGAGCAGGTTCAATTTTATCAAAATATCTGGACTTGCTTTATGTTACTTAACTGCCAAGTATTATGTTCTGATCTGACCTCTATCTTGCAATGTTGTTAAAGTGTATCTTGATTTAAATCATGCCTGTTACAACATCACGGGTACACAGTAGCCAGGCCTATTGTCAATACTTTATCACCTCACTGTCATCCCCTAATCCTCTTATCAAATGAGAAACACTAGCATATTTGAAACTGAGCAAATAGATTACAATTGTCATTCAATCCATGGTAATAAGAAGGTGCAATGGTGACTGAAATCTAGCAAAATATTTTCAGTGGTCTCTGGCCCATAGGAAATTAAGCCACCACAGTACCATTTGGAAAAGTGCTCATGTTCCACCACATGTTTCTCCCTTCTCCAAGTAGCATGTCCTTTAGCAGGAAAAAATAGGCAAACCTAAATTAAGTAAGAGTTCTGGAGTTGGATACATTATTATCTGCAACCTTGAAGGCAGACAGTGCTGCCTGCTCTTGTAAAGAACCTAAAGAAACCATGAATTATATACTTTGAGATGCAAATAAGGCTCAATGTTCCAACCAAATAATGTATAAGCAATATTAAAAATTAAAAAAATAACCAAACAAGAGTGGCAAAATATGATGATGATTACCACAGTAAAAAGAAATGGTTATGTCAATAGGTTTCTGTGTAAGTGAAAATCAACGGCAAGCCTATCCAATATAGGACCTAGAATTTCAGTTATTTCAGGAAAAAATGTCTCTGTATATTTTTGGCATTTACCCTTGAATTGATCAAAGCAGACTAAACTACATTTGAGGGCTGCTTGGGCATATTGGTAGCTACATTGGGCTTCTTTTAACCATCACAACAAAATTTATTATAGAAGTATGAAGGCATCCCTTCACTTTCTATCCTATTCATTATGCCTCAATCTCTGGATTTAAATCAACCCATGGGTCTGAACACTTAGTCTAATGTATGTTGAAGCTTTTGTCAGAAGAAATAGTTAATACTTGTTGAGTGCTTATCAACTCTGCCTGGAGCCTCTTGTGACACTCCTACCAGTCCCAAGCCTAGATAAAGGTTGAACATAGGGATCAATCCTACCAAAACATCTCACAGCAAACCTATTACCCAGGAAGACAAGATGCTGTGATGGAGATGGATCAAACACGTGCTCCAAATGCTACCAATGTTTCTACCAATAATAACCGTGAAATGGGCCCTGGACAGTAGAAGGAACAGAGGCTGACCAAAGTACACCAGGTAAAGGACAGTCCAAAATGAGTTGAAGGAAGAGAGATGGACATTGAGCTACCTGGAAAGATGTAATGTAGACAGACAAAGGTGGTGAGCTCTACTGACTCCCTTATTCATCACAGGGTTTAAAGAGGATCAACTAAGTAAGTCCTTATAACTTCAATATTGGTGATATTTCCTTTAGCGTTAGTATCTAAGTTTCCACCTACAAAATGGAATCTCCATGACATTGGCTATTTACATAACCTACGGATATATGGTGACTAATGCAAAACTCTAGAACTAGGGCTTCTATCACCAGACATGGTACCTGATATAACTTGGTTATTGTGCCACAACCATCGATATATTGTCTACAAAACGCGTCACGCCAATCAAATATTCTTAGTACATGCTTTAATGACGATTCGTCCGATGATCCTCATCAGTACAGTTTTTTTGTGTTTAACGTAGGTCAATAATACATTTTTAAAAAATAAAACAAAAGTTATGCTTTGATTGGCCTGTTTTAAGTTTTCATTTTACTGTTGTTAATAAGGTTGTGTTTTCAAAAACAACACAATGTTTCAATTTAAAACCCTTTGTTCGTAACTTTAAATATATATCTATATTAACAAATTTATGGTTAAAAATTTATGTCAACCTGACCTTTCGGTGTTCTTGCAGCCATTTTGCGTGCTTCGAATACTAATCAACTCAAAATAATAAACACTTTAATAATGGATTGTGGCTTTGAATAAAAATAAACAGTTCAATTATCATTCTAATAAAGCGAAATACTTAGGACTAGTTAAATTAGTCTATTTCTTGGGCACTTTGTACAGTCTGTTTTGGGTGCGTGACCATGATATATTATCATGCTAGCCTACTAAGCACAGCCCCTGTGGAATACCTACTAAAAAACCTTACCATTCCGGTCTGCACTGGTAACCTTTTTTCGGTCCCGCAAGAGTTCCGGGTATACACCTTGCGCAATCAGTACAATTTTCCAGGCTTGGAAGACTACCATATTTGTGGCAATGATCTTCACATGAGTCGCAAAAGCCACAGACACCATCACTTAGACAAGAAGTACAATTTGTCCCCCTCTCACTGCAGATTAAACAGTAAGCATGGGGCAGTATTATTACAAGGGCAATAACTACATTTTTTGTTTTGTTACACATATTTAATAAATGTGACCAAATTGGAGATCCGTTGCTGCTTGACAGAGATCAATAACAACACATAAATCAACCCGTTGACCCTTTCAACAAGCAGATCTTGTTTATTATGGTGGTATTTTCGATTTTTAGCCTCGACTGGGAGATAACAAGAAAAGGAGGTCGAGCAATCTGGCCTCCTTTCTGATTAATCTCGATATGAAGTTTTACAAACATGTTGATAACGCTGCAAAAGACCTTTTTGAACACACCGAAGACGTGTTGTTTGATTTGATTTCAGTTTTTGAAAAGAAGACTCTTATTCGTAAGGTTTAATACGATACTCGGTGCGTTTTTCAAGTTGACAATGGGTAAACACAAGAAGAAATTCATTGATAAAAAGGAAGCAGTGTCATTTCATTTGATTCATAGAAGTCAGAGAGATCCTTTACAAGTTGACACAGATTCACCAGCAAGGATATTGCACCCAGTAAGCTCAGGAAAAGATCATGCTGCTGGCCCAAGTGATAGTAAGTAATGGACGTTATTTTTTACATGGTTTGGCATTTTGTTCATGAAATGTTACCCCACTCGTTCTGCATAATGGGCTAAATCTGCCCCTAAGATTGTTGACATGGTAAAATAGAGCTGTCTGCTAGAAAAAGATAAGCTACTGAGAAACGAGCTTATCCAAGGGTGTCACGATATTTTTATTTAAACCTCACTGGAAAGATATGAATAATAACTATAAATACAGCAACCAACGTTCTATATCTGGTTAAATGATGAGACACAGTTGTAGCTCAAAACTTGTTTTCTTGTTTTCAAGAAGAGAGCAACCGTAAAATGAGTTACTTATGATTTAGTTTCATCTAATAAAGTAAAAAAAAAGAAGTTTAAACTGAAACTCAACGTAACTTTCTTATAATTTTTAGGCTAGACACCGGGGAGAGATGTTCTAAGTACTTAATTGCTAATTGTAGATGACACGGCTGAACATAATTACAACGGATCTTTTTACAACATTTAAAATCTAGCAATAACTTTTAAAGCCACATCCATACATTTGTGACGGGAAACAAGACTGAGTTCACAATGACAATAAAATCTTAGCATAAAAAATGTATTTGATTTGTTGGGTCTTTCTCAGCTTTTAAGCACAGTATTGTTTTTAGAAGCATGCCTACATCGGGGTTTTCATTCTTTAGTGTTAAGTATGAATGTGCAAAGGTGTAGCTTTTAACTCTCCTCAAAGTGTTTTCTATCATTGACCTCATTCTGTTTTGTCTTCTTTTGAAATCCATATTCTTCACTCCCATTGTGTTCTCTAACATTATTAAATGTTGTGAGTTTAAATCAGAGCCACACATTAGCTGCTATTCTTTCATTTTAGTATTCAAAATGCTTGTTTTGCTTTTGAAATCCTTGTCTCTATCTCACCCCCAGTTACCCTGTTACCTTCAATTCTAATTGTGTGAACAACTCAAGCTCATTTTTTTCACCATTAATCCTAAATGTCTCTCCTGTCTATGTTGTTCATCTGCATATGCCTTGTCTCCTTGAAACTGACTTTTGTACCAATCTTTTTGCAGTATTAGGTGGAAGATCTTTTTTCTCCTGCATATCCTTGTAACAATTGGTTAATAACATGTTGCATCAGCAGACACTAGGTCCTCCATAAGACCCATCAAGGACCAACATATTCCTTGCCTGGTCCCAAGTGATACCTGTTTCATGACCCAATCTATACCAAGCAGGAACAGAAAGAGGGATGATGTGCAACTGTGTTTGACACCAGTGCTCACTAGAAAACTCTCTGTCAGCTGATTCCTGCAACTTATCTGAGAAGAAAAATCTTCATACAACATTTTTATAATGCTGACAGTCTATAATGGAATCCTATTGAACCATAAAATCCTCCTCAGTGACTCATGATTAATGCTGTTGCAGGCTTCCTCCAAGTCTGAAGGATATATATAGGATGTAAAGGGATTCTAAGTAAGTAAGTAAGTTTTTATTTGCCACAAACATAAAATGAAAAATGTTTACAAATGTTAAAAAAAAAGAAAAAAGAAAGGCCTAGAAAGTCAATAAATTACAATTTAAAGTTAATTTACAAACTTTTGTATAAATTAATACTAAAAAGAATGTTGCATAAAAATATTACAATTTGAGTTAAAATAAAAATAATTACAGGTCACCCCTAATTGAAGTGGCAGGGATAACATTAAAAGGTCAAACCGACCTTATTTCCATAATGGTCCCTTAAGAGGTGATTTTTTAATTGAAAAAAAAAGGGAGATAAAATTTTAAAATATAAATGTGTTTTAAAATGAGATGTCCTTTTAGAATACCTGGCTCTTTATGAGAGTGAAAACATGAGTTGTCAGTAGTAGATATATATACTGTCTTCTTCTTTCTGTATATTTTGAAAATAGTATTCTTTGGTCTGGTGTTTAAAAGTGTTGACATTGTTAGTAGATTTTAATTCAGATGATAGGTTATTCCATATTTTTGGCCCTAGGTAAGATAGGCATTTTTGGCCTGTGTTGCTTTTATGAGATGGGATATGTAATTTAAACTTTGACCTTCGTGTAACACAACTCTGGTTGACTGGGTGGAATATTTTATCATAATAAACTGGAGCAGTTCCTTTAAAAAATTTCAATATCTTTACACTAATATTTTGATTTACTCTGTGCTTTGTGGGGAGCCAATTTATCTCTTTAAATTCAGTAGCACCAACATGGGCTGTGTTTTTTAAATTCAGATAAAAGCGAATGCATTTGTTTTGTGCAGACTGCATTTTTTTTATCAGTCTCTTATTCAACATGGGGTACCATGAGGAGCATGCATAATCAAAAAGTGGCTGAATGAGGGCATTGAGGAGCAATCTGCGAAGGAAGTTATCTAGAAAGCTTTGTTTTCTATACAGAAATTTCAGTCTATTATTTATTTTTCCAAGTATTTTAGTTCCCATTGATTCCCCAGAAAGATTTTCATCTAGAACACATCCAAGGTATGTGACTTCTGAGTGTTGTTTAATTTCTATATCACCCCTCCTAATGCTAAGACTTTTAATATTTTTGGATTTTTTTCGTCTGAAAAGAATGGATTTGGTTTTATCCTCACCAAAATGAATATTTAATTTGTTTTCCACAAACCAATTGCACAGTGATTCCAAGTTTTTATTTAAGTTTGACTCTATGTGGTCAATATTGTGGTGTCTGACAATTAAGCAGGAGTCATCTGCATAAAGAAGTAGTTCGCAGTCAATAGCCTGAGCCATGTCATTTACATATAGTAGGAATAGTAGTGGACCAAGAATTGACCCTTGAGGTACCCCATATATAACATTACTGGGGTTTGAAAATTCCTTCCCAATGTTGACTGTGAATAATCGGTCCTGAAGGTAAGATTTAAACCACAAAATTGTAGAGCCACTAAAGCCAAGGCATGCCATTTTATCCAGTAAGATTTTATGGTCAATGGTGTCAAATGCTTTTTGGAGGTCAATCAGAACCATGCCTGTAAGCATATCATTTTCAAATCCCTGTTGAATCCTATCACTCAGATAGGATAAGCAAGTGTCTGTTGAGTGGTATGGACGAAAGCCAGATTGGTATTTATATAATATATTGTTATCATCAAGGTACTTTTGTACTTGGCCATGAATAATCTTTTCAACAATTTTAGAGAGCTGTGGAAGCAGAGAAATAGGCCTATAATTTTTGGGATCACTTTTTGATCCTTTTTTAAAAATTGGTGTTAGTTTTGCATGTTTACAGGCATCAGGAAATGTGGATAGCAGGATTGAGAGATTGCATAGTTGGGTTATTGGCTTTGCTAAAGCAGTTGCACCATCTCTGAGAAATTTTCCATCAATATTATCTAGTCCTCTTGCTTTTTTAGGGTTAATCTTCTCTAAGAGCTTTAAAACATTTTCAGAAGAGGTCAGTTCAAGTGAGAATGGTTTAGAAAGGTTAAGGTGTCTGTAGTACATTCGCACATTGTCTAGGTTATGAGGCATCGATGGCAGTTTTTTAGTGAGATCGGGGGCTACATTTGTAAAGAAATCTCTAAAAATTTCAGCATTGGTTTTATCGTCAAAGCATGCCTTACCTTTGTTGCTCAGACAAATTTTAGAAGATGATCCTTTTCCTGTTGGGAGTCCCAGAGATTTTAAACAATTCCATAATTTTTTAGGTTTTCCTATATTCTCATTAAGTTTTTCAATGATAAAGGACTTTTTCTTTTTTTTTATTAAACTTTGCACAAGGTTTCGGGCTTTCTTGAAGTTTGTGTAATCAGAGTGCATTTTGGATATCCTAAATTTAGTTAGAAGCCTATCACGAGTTCTAATTCCCTCAAGAACTTCTTGGTCCATCCACTCCCGCGAGTCCTTTTTTATCCGAATTTCTTTCTCAGGGGCTAGCTCATTTATAGTGTTTGTAATAAGCTCTATAAATTGTGAATAGGCTGTATTAACATTATTGAATTCTAAGTAGTTGGGGAACTTGATTTCACTTAGTTTGTCTAGGAAAAGTTGCTTTGTGTAATTCTTGAAAGTACGGATCTTGATAAAGGTATGTTTATGTATCTTGGTGTGCTTAGTCTTTCTAGTGCAATAAATCAGTTGGTGATCAGATAATCCCAATTCTATAACCCCATGTTGAGAGACTTTTTGACAGGAGTTGGTAAGAATATGGTCAAGAAGGGAAGTTGAGTTATTAGTGATACGTGTTGGTAATGTAATTAATTGCTTTAATCCATGGTGGGAGCAGAATTCTTTATACCTTTTAATTCCATTAGATGTTTTTTTACTTTCATTGATCAAATTAATGTTTAAATCTCCAAGGATGTAGACCTCTTGGCTATCAAAATTTGCTGTTTTGGAGATTGCGAGAGTTAGTTTATCTAAAAAACCAGATGCTGTTGGAGGCCTGTAAAGAATTCCAACAAGAATTGGTTTTGATTTGGGCAGTTGTATATCAAAAAATACATTTTCAATGTCTGGAGAAAAGTCTTTTCTTACATTGAACACCAAATCTTTTCTTGTGTAGCAAGCTACTCCTCCACCATATCTGTTCCTATCAGATCTTGTTATTTCATACCCATTAATGCCTACTTCATCATCTAGTACAGTTTCATCTAGCTTAGTTTCTGAGACTCCAATAACTGCAGCATTGGTTCTAATTGCTATTTGACGAAGTTCATCTATTTTTGATGAAAGACTATTTATATTCAGATGGAGGAAATGCAAACCTTTTTTATTAAAGTTTTCCCATATATTTTGGTCCATTAAATGCTCCTTAGTATTGGTGTATGATGTATATAACTTTTCTGTGGGTGATTGTGTAAATGAGAAGTCAGCATATGGCAATTGTAACAGGTGGTTTTCTCTTGATTTACATTTACAGGATACACAAATATATTTCATTTCATTCTTAGGATTCTTGGAGAATTTCTCATAAACTGCATCTGAGATTTTATCACATCTTTTGTGCACCCAGAAATGACATTGGGTGCAGGGTAGCCCTTTTCTTACTGATTTATTGCACAGGTAACATGGAAAATAGGAAGGGCCAGGGTGGGGATGAATATCACCTGAAAGTAGTAACAGGAAATTGGAAAATGATCTGTTATTTTTGCATTTCAAGTTTAATAAGACACTCTCTGATAGGTGTTTTTTTAAACATTCAGCTCTGACCTCTTCAATTATTGAGAGGCATTCACATGTAAACAATTCTTTGTTCTGGTAACATTCAAGGTTGTGGAGGGGCTTGGTTTTCTCACATTTCCTGTCATTGTAAGTGACAATGACAAGAAAGGAGAGCATCAGCCATAACACAAAGCAACTTGACCTGTACTTTTGATTTGGTACTCTTAGCCTTCTCTTTAGGAACTGACTCCGTAAACTACGCCTTAGCTTGTATTGGGAGATGACATCTTTGGAAGACCAGTGATTAAGATTAAAAATGCTAACAGAAATAAACAGCGGAAAAAGGTTGTTAGTAATATATAAAAATATCCCTGCTAAACTAAAACTAGTAGTGGAGTCCCTCATCCTCCCAAATTTAATTTCTGTGTCCCTATTTCCTAATTCAATATTAAAAATTTTCATTAAAAGGTAAAAAAGTGAAATAAATTGAAAAAGTTTAATACCTAAAAAAAATTTGAAAATTGTGAATACAGATGTTGCATGTGTTATTGTATGTTTTTGTGGATGTGTGCATATGTGTGTGGATTCAACTGCTTTTTTATTTGTGTGCTGTATTTTTTGTGAACAAGTTTGTGTTTTTTTGACTGGACTTGTGATTGGTTTTATGAGTGATGTTTTCTGTAGACATGGCTTTGTGGATTTGATTTTTTGCAGAGATGGCTTTGTGGTTGTAGTTGTATATGTAGGTGTTGTGGACACAAGATTTGGTGTAGATGATTTTGCGGGTGTTTGTTCAGGCAGTGTTAAATTTGTATTTGTGACTGCACATGGAGGAGGCTTTGTGGGAATGGGTATTGGAGGTGTTGGGTTAGTAAGTATGTTTACTTGTTGAGTTGAATTTGTGCATGTGGTTGCTTGTTTATGTGGTTTTGTTGAGGAGACTGAATGCTGAAGTGGTTTTGTATGTAGTGGGTATGGCTTTTTGGCTGAGCTTGGAACTGGTTTTGTGAGTGAGATTTTATGTAGAGATGGCTTTGTGGATCTGATCTTTTGCAGAGATGGCTTTGTGACTGTAGTTGTATATGCTGGCTTTGTAGATATGAGCTTTGTTGGGGATGGTTCTGTGGGTGTTAGTTCTGGTGGAGTTAAATTTGCAGTTTTGACTGCATGTGGATAAGGCTTTCTGGGAATGGGCATTGGTTTAGTAGATTTGCTTACTTGTGGAGTTGAATTTGTGCGTATGATTGCTTGTGTGTGTGATTTTGTTGAGGAGGCTGAATGCTGTGGTGGTTTTGTTTGTAGGTATCTTGGTGGCTGTATGTGTGATTTATTCCCTAACTGTGTTTGCATGAGGGGATGAGGTAAATGTGTAAGTGACAGTCGTTGTTGTGGTATGTTTGAATGATGAGATGGTGCATGTGCTACTTGCTTTTTACAATCTATAAAATTTAAAATGTTTCTATATATAAAACTTGCCAGCTTTTTGTTGCCCTTCTCTACCAAGTGTAAATTGTCTTCAAAGAAGAGATTATTGTTTAGATCGCCATTTGGCATAATCCAGTCTTTATCTAATTCTAAGAAATTAAAATTATTGTATATCATTTCCTGGCACCATCTTTTAATCTCGTCATTTACAGTAAGAATGTTTTCTCTTATTTGACCAGTTTTAGGACCACGAGGTAGAATGCCTAGGACTTGCCTTAGTGTAAAATTTTGGTCAAATGTGATTTTCCTGATCTGAACCCAGCTTGTTCATTTGGAAATGTATAAATCTAAACCCTTGGGTAAAAGTTGCTGTATAATCTTTTTGACCATTTTACATGTTATAAAAAGTAGATTGATGCTCTTCCAATTGTTGATAGATTTCCTTTCTTTGATAGTTTGATGATTATCCCCGTCTTCCATGCCAGTAGGATTTCCTTTTGCTCCTAAATATGTAAAAAGACATCAGTGAGCAATGGTGGGATCAAGCATTTATCTACCTTTACTATACTGATTGTGATATCATTACATCTGGCCACCTTTCCACTCTTCATAGCTAGGACTGCTTTTCTCACTGCCATGACATTTAGTAATTTAGTACTTTTTTTTCAGCCTTTACAGGTTAGATTTCTGCTACTTCATCAGAGTCTGGTCTGCCCAGTACTTCACAGCAGTGCCCTTTCCATCATCTTCATTTTGTCTTTTTCAGCAGAAATGACCCTTCCATGCCTTTCACTGGTACTTTGCTAATGCTAAATCTACCATTCAGGATTTTGATTCTGAAAAGTATTCAAATGACCTACAGTCAATGGACATTAAGTATTCACAATTTTCAAAATGGTGGCATCAATTGGTAAACAATGTTGCATCTTTCATCATTCATAACTTTTAACTCGTGTCTGATAATAAAGGTTTTACTGTAACAGGTGCCCTTAAATATGACATCATCAAAGATATGATGTAATTTATTGTCTGTTTACTTCCATATATTTGTTTACAAGTAAACATGGGTCAGAAAAGTTGAGCACAGAGAAAAAAATCTTATTGTAAAGTTATATAAGGAAAAGAAGAAAAAGACAGACATATCTAAGCTTTTGGTTGTTCCTTGGTCTACAGTCAGAAGTTTTATAAAGAAATTTCTGTCTACTGGATCAACAGAAAACAGGCCAAGAAAAGGAAGGCAAAAGTTGTTTACAAGTAGGGATAAAGTTGCATTAAGCCAGCTGGTAAAAATCATTCCACTCATCAGTCTCACTTGATGTATCCGGTTGAATTCATTCTTCACTCTTCTTTCATCTGAATCCAATAATCTTTTTTCCTGCTTCCATGTATGCCCAGTTAAACTCATCTATGTTTAAGAATATGGAAACAGTTGTGTACCTCTTAATTAAATGCTTCTCAAACCCTTCCACCTTATGGTTTGCTGGGGTCCACTTGTTTTGAAGTGTTCTCTTAACAGAAATGACAAAGCTGTTCTTGATTGTTATTTTCTACCCCAACCCAATGCGAATAACAGAAAGCCTAATACAGACGTTTTAAACAAGAAACTTTCTGTGTTTTCTTAAACTGCATAAGCATAGATATCAATAAAGGGTTTCAATGGTGATTTTGACCATATGTTGCCTGATGCTTTTTTTAGGTTGTAACTCATCATCATCATCATCATCATACTCGGTTTAACGTCCATTTTACATGATAGCATGTGTTGGACGATTTCTTGAAATTGACTTCCAAGTTATCCTATCCTTCACCAGGTCTCTGCTGACACCTTTTTCTTTCAGATCCATCCTTATCACTTCCTCCCATGTTTTCTTTGGTCTTCCTCTGCCAGTGGTTCCTGTCACCTTGATTGTTGTGCTTCTACTTTCCCATTCTCTCCACATGACCAAACCAACGAAGCCTCCGATTCTGCATACAGCTGCCAATACTGTCCAGATTCAATCTCCTTCTGAGTTCATTAGAACTGAGCCTGTCCTTTAGACTTACGTTGCACATCCATCTTATCATTCTCATGTCATTCCGCTCCATGCGGCTGACATCTTCAGCTTTCACTGGCCAAGTTTCACTGCCATACATCATTGTGCTACGTACACATGCCTGGTAGACTCTACCTTTGGTAGGTAATGGCAGAGCTCTGCTGGTTAACAATGGCATCAGCTCCCTGAACTTACTCCATCCACTGTTAACCCTTGCTGTAACACTTGCACCAGCTCCCCCCTCAGCTCCAAGGGTGTCACCAAGGTAGCAAAACGTCTGGACAACCTCAATATCCTCATCCTCCAAATGCACTTTATGTAGGTCTAAGTCACAGGTTGCCTCTCCTTCTTTGCACCTCTTGCAGCTAAAACGGTTAGTTTCTGTCAGTTTGCCCTTTATTCCACTGCACCGTTTATGTACCCAGTGCTTGCAAGTACCACAATAGATTGAGTTGCTCCCAACTCCCTTCCCACAGACTGAACAGGGAAACTTTCCTTTCTCCAATGGCTTTCCTAAATTGCAACCACTGACCATCACTTTTGTCTTGCCCATGTTCACTCTCAAACCTTTACCTTCCAAACCCTTCTTCCAAGTCTCTAACTTAGCAAGTAGACCATCCAATGTCTCACAGGAGAGAACCAGGTCATCTGCATATAGCAATTCCTCTGGGCAACCCTTTCGAAACTCTCTTGACAGTGCTTCCAAAACACAAATAAAAAGCAGTGGACTTATTACAGATCCCTGATGAACTCCAACACCCACACCAAAACTCTCAGTATAGGAACTGTTGACCCTTACCCGACTTTTAGCATTTCTGTACATTGCCTGAACAACCTTAATCAGCCATTCACTTACTCCTAGTTTCCGTAAAGCCCACCAAACAACTTCTCTTGGCACTCTGTCAAAGGCTTTTTCCAAATCCACAAAGGCAAAGTACAGCTTCTTGTTTTTCGCAAGGTACTTCTCTTGCATTTGTCTAAGGATAAAAATGGCATCAATAGTTCCTCGTCCAGGCATAAAACCAAATTGCATGTTATCAATGTTTATTTCAATTCTAATTTGTTTTTCCATAACTCTTTCAACAACTTTCAGGACTTGGTCCATTAACTTTAATCCTCTGTAATTATCTCTTTCTAGAGCTTCTCCTTTTCCTTTGTAACAATTGATAATTGTACTTATTTCCCAGTCCTCAGGAATGACACCATCTCTTATGATCTGATTTGTTAGATCAGTGATCATCTCTATACTTCTTTCACCTGCAGCTTTGACCATCTCTGCCACAATTCCTGAAGGACCAGCTGCTTTGCCTTTCTTCATTTTCTTTACAGCTTCCCTCACCATTTCTTTCTCAATGAAAATGGCTGGTCCAGATACTGTTTCTACCTCTCCAAGATTTTCTCTATCCCAAGAAAACTCTGTGTTCAACAATCTCTCATAATAGCACTTCCAGGCATTCTTCTTTTCAAGTTCACTTGTTGCAAGTTCTCCATCATCATTCCTGATACACTTTTCTCCAATGATATCCTGATTAGTCTTGATCATCTGCTTAGCTATCTTGAATACTTCATTCTTCTGGTCATCTCTACACATTATGTCTGGAAACCTTCTTTTCTCGGCATCCATCTTTGCTTTGTAGATTGCTTGCCTAGCTACTCTCTTGGCCTCCAGATACCTTTCTTTGTTAACTAACCCCTTTTTCCATTGACTCCACAGCCTTCTCTTCTCTTTCACATAATTTTCAACAGAAGTATTCCACCACCATGTCACTCTATGACGTGGAGGCCCTTTTGTCCAGCCACAGACTTGGTCTGTGGCTTTTAAAAGTGTATCCTTGATCTTCTCCCATTGCTCTTCTACACTTCGTAGGTCTTTTCCTGGACTAGCTCCCACAATTCCATTCACTTGATCTTCAAAGGCCTGCTTTACTTGTCCATCATTTAGTCTCCACACCTTTCTCCTTGGGATATACTTTCTTTTCACTTTATGTACTTTCTTAATCCTGAAGTCACAAATTACTGGCTTATGCTGGGTCACAAATTCTTCACCAGGTATCACTTTTACATCTTGCAAATACTTCCTGTCTTTTGTCTTTACCAAAATGTAGTCCACTTGAGTCATAGCTGTCCCAGACTCATAGGTTACCAGATGGCTATCCCTTTTCTTAAAAATAGTATTCGCCACCAACATGTCCATGGCAAGTCCAAACTCTAGAATTCTTTCACCCTCCTTATTTCGGTCACCATATCCATTTCCTCCATGGACTCCCTCAAACCCAGATGCTGTTCTTCCAACATGGCCATTTAGATCACCTGCAATAGCAACAACTTCTTTCTCTGCCAGCTTACCAGTGACTGCAATGAGACTGTCATAGAATTCATCCTTGACTTCTTCACTTAAGCCACATTGTGGTGCATACACTGATATTGCTGTGAAGATTGTCTCACCTATCATCAGTTTAATCAGCATAATTTGATCACTTATGCGTTTGACATCAATCACCTTGTCTATCTATTTCTCTGCAACAAAGATACCTAAACCACCTGTGCCTTTTCCATTACCAATCCAAAACAGTGTGTATGTTGCCTTTTTCCCTTCTATCATTCTTACAGATTTACAGATTTTGTAACTCAGATTAACATTTTAGGTACAGCTCACACTATGTTATAAAATTAAGGCAGAGATAAAATAAAAGAGACTGTAAACAGAGAATACACATGCTATTTTTATTTGTATTGATCTTAATCATAACAACAGTCATCCTAAGTACATGATGGGCCTAGACATGACACAATATACAGGAAACAAAGGGCAGATCAAGTATGGCAGAAGGCACTTCCAGAACAAACACAAACAAATATATATATATATATATATATATATATATATATATATCAAACCATGATCAGGGAAAATCATCAACATCAAGTTCAAGCAATATTTTAATGTTGTAATATTTATCTTATAATCAAGTCTTGTAATTACTTAGGTATACATGCCTCTTGATAAGTCAACTCAGCACATGCTATTTTTAGTGATTACTCAAATTCTTGATTAAATTGTCATCTCTAAGTAAATCAGGTAAGTCAGTGTGATAGAATAATTGACAAGTCAGTAACAGATTCTTTGTTGGGCAGTTCAGGAATTCGTACCTCACCATAAATAATGCTGCAGTTAGAGTTGGTATCTGATTCAAACTGTTCATTGGTTTTAAGAAGGTGATGGGTTATGCAGGGATGATGAATGAGCTTTTATAAGATATAAGGGTTTTTTGGACTTGGGTTTTGGGTTTTGTTTATTGTCCTAAGCTTTGACAAAGTTTTTTAGGCTTTTGCTCAAAATTTAGCTCTCTAAGAAACTAATTCTATAGGAATACTGTATTTTGCAAGGATGGCTTTAGAATGAATGACAGTTGCCCTTTGAAAGTTAGGTAGAGGAGCCTGGTGTAATTAGCCACAATGACAATGGTCAAATTAACATATCACAAATTATGACTTACAGTCCATTTCTTTTTTAGTGTGATTGAAAAAAATTGTTGAAATAAATAAAGTTGTGATGACATTTGTCTGAATCCAATTTTCCACAAAACATTCAAATTCTGTATCATTAACAATTAAATTAACATCATTTTTCTGAAGTATATGGTTGAATGTACATCTTCCATCTAGTTTTATTTCCACTCATTCACCTGTTCTCTTCAGCAAGACTACAAGGGAAAACTCAAACTTACTGAACCCATGACAAATTAATTAATTGATTGATGAACAAAGCACAAAAGCTTAATTGGAGGTGGGCTGTGAAAACAGCAATAGGACATCTTGTTCCAGGAGTGGAAGTAAGTCCATATATGGTCATACCTGAGTTTATCAAGTATCTGACTGTGTAAATACAGAATATTCCTTTTAAAATTAATATCTGACTTGTTTACATACTTTAGAGAACTTCTGGAAGAAAATGGTTGCAAAACCAATAGTGTCATTGCTAAATGATTGACACTCAAAGGCTTTGTAATTCCAATCATTGACAGCAATAGAGATAAAGGCTATCTTCAGGTTTGGAAGTGAGTTTTTATAGGCAAGAGGATGCTCTGTGATTCCTGCAGTATCTTGGACATAATAGAACTGTTTTTGATTATTCCTTTCACAAATCCAAAGGTAGAGAGAATGTTTTCCTCCAATAAATCATGTTAAAACTGATTGGCACAGATTGTTGAAAAGTGATGTGATCAATTGGACACACTCTTGCATATCATAGCAGATCAGTAAAGACCCCTTTATTGAGTCAATTTTACTAAGAACCAAGCATTGCCAAATGATTCAGTGACAAGACCCACCATGTCATGTCTGGTTCTCATAAACATCCAAAAACAATGGAATGATACTAATGTTTAGAAATCATTGTCAGAAGCTCCTTGTCTTATCTTTCTGGTTTGTCTAATGTTGTTACAACATTAATCTACAGTCAAGAAGTAAAAAGACTACACTTTTGTAATTAAACTTGACTTCTTCGGATCACAAAGTACTTTACTGCTGTACCCCACTTCATACAAAGTTTGCAGTTCTGCTATTTACCATGCCATTTGTAGAACTACTAGCACTGCTTCCAACAATGTCACATGTCAATGTATGATGCTTTGCCTCACAATGAAAACATATACTACTTTTACTGATCCTCAGTGTTTTAAACTAGTACAATTGAAGCAGAGCCATTTAATACCAAGTCTCAATCTGTATTCATTAAAGCCTGATACCTTTGTACAGCTACTCCATCAATGATTACACTGGCAGTTTCTGATTTATGCTGAGTACCTTGTCAGATTTTCAATGAACAGTTTTTTTCATTTCCTGGATTTCATTCTGCCCATGTGTCAATGTGGAAATCCCCACTCCTTCCAATTATTGTCAAGTTCTACAAAATCCATTCAAAATTTAGGTAAATAAGCTAATGTTTTTCTCAGATGGCCATTGATGTCTCCTCATTTTCACACCATTGCTTATGTTTAAATATGGGTACCAGGTTTATTGTAGAACTCATGTACCCAACCACGTGACCTCCAGGTATGGTTGGCAGCTATAATGCTTGAATGTGTGCATCTGCTATCTCACTTAATTGACCATACTTGGTAACAAGAGTGTTTTTAATGCTTTCATAACTTTCTCCATTGTATGGAAAACCATCAATAAATGGCTTAACACTCCAGTTTCATTGTTTTGCTTCATTTTTCTCCCTCTTTTGCTTACTTAAACCATTGTTCTTGTTTCTCCATTTCACATTCTAACTGGTGTTTTAAGGCCTTGTCTCAAATAGTATTAATATACTTGGTCAGATAGGTAATTACTATTGATGTAAGAGCGTTATCATATCATGAGTCATAAGGTTTTTCCAAGCTATATTTTGAGGGATACTTCTCCCATTGTCTGACCCTGATGATGGGAGAAGTATCTTACAAAACATTGCCCAATAAAGCTTATGACTCATGACACAATGAATCTCTTACATCTATGGCTTCCTCTGAGTCCATAAAAGGTATCCTAAGCAAATCAAAGTTGGTGCTTCTAGTACCAAAGGGATGATTGGACATCTGAAATTAAAAGACAAATTGAAGTCAAATTTTGTGTTGAAGAAAGCTCTCAACCAAAAACAAAAAATGGCCAAAATTGACTCATTCTTTAAGCCCAAACAAAAAGATCCCTGCAGTAAAGTCATTGCAAAAGTTGTGGCTGTAGATGGATTGAACTTTAATGAAATTGCTTCCAGTGCCACGATGAGAAGAGCATTCAAATCAGATGGCTATTCTATTCTGAAATGTCAAAAGTATACCCACACACTCTTCATAAAGGAATTTGACATTCATCATCATCATCATCATCATATTAGGTTTAACGTCCATTTTACATGCTTGCATGTGTTGGACGAAGTTTATGGTACTGATAGTAATGCTCAATGATTTTTATTTTATTTTATTTTTAACGTCATTTTCCCCCCAGCATTTGGGGCTCAGACGGTGCCCTTCAGAGGGACTTAGATTTGGCAGTGAGGAATTTCTTTGCCGGATGCCCTTCCTGATGCCAACCAATGGCTTTTTTTTTCTTTGAAAAGTTACAAATTCTCCTCGGCAGCTCGGGAAATCAAACCCAGAATTCTTGGTTACTGTGCAGTTGCACTAACCATTAAGCCACGGCTCCTCAAGATCAATTTTACATTGCGAAGAACAAACTATGTGATGAAATTAAGTAAAACAAAGACACTGATGTTTGCTTTTCAATCAGTTTTGATGAGTCAACTTCAAACAGAAATAGGTTTATAAGCTTAAACCATCATCTTCCAAAGGGCTTTCAATCTTTAGGAATGGTTCATGTCAAAGGAGGAATGAGCATTGACCATTTGACCAAGCAGTCAGTCTCATTCATGATCAACTCGCATCATTTGGACTGGACTTAAAAACTGATATTTTAGCTACAATGACAGATGGAGCAAGCTTGATGATGATCTTTGGTTGTGAGACTGCACCTATTTATTTTGCATGTCTGGTCCATGCTATACATTTGTGTGTTTTTGACATATTGTGCAAGAAGTCAAAACCAAGTGAAGCATTTGCTAATGTTCCCAAGACCAAAGAGAATGATCAAGGCAAAGATGATGAAAGTGATTTTGAAGACTCGGATGATAAAAGTGATATCACCAAGGGTCCTGGCCTGGCTCTTGATTTGAACAAAATTGTTGTGAAAGTTCGCAGGATGGTGAAATTGTTCCACTGTTCCCCAGTAAGAAATGCTGAAGATGATGAAGCTTTGCAGCCTGAAAATATACAGTCTTTTGGCAAAAAAGTGGTTTTTCTTGGACTGTAAAACTCACTGGAATAGTCTTTTAAATATGTTTCAGTGTTTCTATGACGTCAGGAGGGAGGTCAAGCTTGCCATGTTAAAATTGGACTATAACTTTGACATTTCAGACACAGAACTGGACAAGACCAAAGAACATTGTGGCTCACTTGCCCCTCTAAAAATTGTAGTTGAGTATCTTGGTCATGAAGATGCTGATATTCTACTGGCAGAAAAAGTCATTGCCTTCACCATCAAGAAACTAAAAGAGGAATCATCAGATATTGGAAAGGAAATTTTGGAGAGGTTCAAAGTCAGAATAAAAGACCATAGGAATAAAGACCTTGTTTGCCTTATTAAGTATTTGAATTCATCAGACTGCCCTAATCAAGGACAAGATCAGTTTGGTGTGAAACTCAAAAATACCTAAATTTCATCACTTGCCACATCTCTCTTGAAACGTCTGTATCCACTTGCACAAAAGAAAATGGATCAAGCAGAACTTAAGGTGAAAGTAGCAGCATCTGGCAGTAACATGACTTTTACTGAAGAATTTGTATAATTTATGGAAGGGGATGAGCACTCAGGTGCTGCTATAATTGAAGATATAAGCACTCAAATCATCAAGAAGGAAATCAACTTTTATGAAACTAGTAAGAAGAGACCTGAAAACTTAGACAAACTCTTTAGGGCATTGAAAACCATTTAGCCTCCCAGCATTGAACCTGAAAGAGCATTTTCAGCCATGGGACTTTTTGCAACTAAGATCAGAAATCAGCTAAATGATGACACTCCAGATGCTCTATTTTCATTTGTCAGACTTATAAGAAATAAAGTCAAAATCTCTGGAGATCATTGCATTATTTTTTTTACATACATTTCCTCGTTTTATGTAGTAAGAACTTGTAGGACTCACCTTGCTCCTATATAATACAATTCCCCAGGGAATTGTTTGAAAAAATTCGGAGTTCCATTCCCCACCTAGCAAAAAATCTCCCCGTATACTGCACCCTAGTAAAAATGTTTTACTCCTTTTATTTCTGGCTTTTTGTATGATTTTCATTGGCTGACATCTTACTGTGTATTTAATGATACAATAGCATCTGCCCTATTTGTTCTTCTCACCAGGTCAGAAATTAAGCCAGGGCATTTTGTATCATCAGCATGGATGTATGCAGGCTTTCTTTTGTAAATGCAAAGAAAAGTTCATTATGGTGGGATAAATTTCACCAATGACACTCACTTGCAGTGGTGATGGCATCTCTCCATTATCTGCTGGTAGCCATGGTGATCTTGATGCCACATTTCTCAATATTCTGGATTTTCAGCCTCTAGCTAAGCTCTTCAGTGGAATGGGGTTGACTCAGTCACACTCAACAAATCCTATGGATCATCGCATGATGGCTGTGCTTGAACTGGGACAGATATTCTTTAGATAGCAGACAGGTCACACTCCCATAGATAATCACACTATGAATGCAGGTGGAGAAAACATTTCCCCTGTTTGCAAGGGAAATACCACGGTTTGTAATTACTGGTAAAAGTTCATGAAAAGCTTTCCATGTCAATTACAAGCTGTAACAGCATCTGCACATTCTCCTGGCTGCCCAAGAACATCTTCAAGATAACAGAAATCCATCACAATTTCAAACTTTTGTCCCCTTACTTTTGTCACATCAGGGATAGGAGTTGAGGGGGGTGGGGTCAGTTAAGCTAGACTTTCATATGAGTCTTCAACAGAATTTAATCATCCTTTGATTCCTAGGTAATGTTTGTTCACCCATTTCTTACAACTTTTACATAAAATTGAATTTGAACCCACACCTACCCAAAACACACTACAAGGATATTTGACAAACTTGATCTTGGTCTTTGGTGCATCCTGGCTGGAGATCATGACTTTGGTCTTCCAAACATTGACTTTAAAGCCCCTTTGCTCCCCTTGCTCCCCTTGCTCCCCTTGCTCCCCTTTCTTGAATGATCGCTAAAATACTGCCAAGGTAACAGAGAAACACCATGTCCACGTTATCAAGAAAATGAATTACATTGGAATGCTACGGTAATGTGGGTTCTTTGAATCACTGAATACGAGGGTTGGTAATTTTTTACACCCTTATCATTAAACAAACTTATTAGTATGTTGTGGTCAGTTGTAATTAAGAGGCCCTGACAACCCAATGTAAATAGTCTAGAATGTTCAAGGCCCCAGAAAAGGGCAAAAGTTTCGCCTGTTATTAGAGCACAACTTCAGATTTGTTCATAAAACAGGATCCGTGTTATATTAATTTCCAGCTACCTTTACAATAAAGAGGAATGCTTGCTTAACATTTACGATATTTTTGCAGCAAAAGGTAGCCAGTATCCTCCTTACCCCAATCTAGTTGTAAGCAAGTTTGCGGAGCATATCAAAGGACTGAAACCCCATTTTTACAAGAGTGATGATGGTTTTCTTTGACGACTCAAATCATTCAGAGTATAGTCCTGATAGAAATTTTAGGTTTGATTACGTCCCTAAAAGATTGCGCTGCTGTACCAAAGATGTCTCTTTTTGAATTACATTGTAAAATTTTAGAAGTTGTCAATTGTTTTTATATCTTGTACAGTGCAGTTTTAGTAGTTTAAAAACTATTAGGTGTAGTAGGTCTACGAGCTGCAAGCAAAAAATAATACTGGTGGAAGTGATAGTAAATCATAATGCCATCATATAAAAGGATTAGTATAGTCGTTTATCCTAGGTTTTTGGTGTCAAAAGCATTTCATGTTTTTATTTCTTAGTTGTTTTGAAATTTTGTGCTTCTTGTACATAACGTTTGGGGTGGGTTTTTTTTTTCAGAATGTCACGAAGATGAATCGCCATTACCATTATCAAGAAGAGAAGAAAATGCAAAATACGGTATTTACTATGATGACAGCTATGATTATATGCAACATCTTCGCACAAGAGGAACTGGTGTTTTAGTATTGGATGAATCATCGTATGTCAACAATAAACCAAAGCCAATGAAAGAGTTCGGCACGAACTTGAAATTACCCAGCGAGGTCTTTGCCTCAGAATATGAGGAGGATGAGGGTATGCTGAGCAAGGGAGTCCTACCAAGAGGACCACAGCCAGACTGGGATCCAGATGTAGTTGCTTGTTTGGACGATGCTATAGACTTAGATGATCCTGAAAATATATTGGAAGATGATTTTGTTTTCAAGGCAAATGCCCATCCTCATGAAACTGCGCCAGATATGTTTAGAGGAGAATATGACGAAGAATCTGGTAGTGATTATTATGACTCTGACGATGAAAACAGCTCAGACTTTTCCCTGCCTTCGGACGGGGAGCGCTCTGAAGGAACACGTTTTTCAATGACATCTTCGGTATTAAGGCGAACAAAAGAACTCCAGATCCTAGATGATCGACTTGACAGAATACTTGAGGAATACGACGATGAAGAAATAGGTGGACTGGACGGAGAAGACATTTCAGGGCATGTTGATGCAGATGAACTTTTAGAGCGTGGAGTAATGGATGATTTAATAAAAGGAGGCCTTAAAACTATCGATGAAATAAGAGCAGAGACTTTGACAAATTCATCAGATACTGTACAAGTACAGGAAAAATATGTCGAGGAGAAGTCCGACTCTGAAGTTGAACCAGTTGATCGATTAGAAACCAAAGAAAAAGAACAGTGGGATTGTGAGTCTATATTAAGTACGTATTCCACATTATATAATCACCCTAAGTTGATATGTGAACCGAAGGGAAAAAACGCTATTCGCTTAACTAAAAAACTTGGGATACCTGTAGGTGTTATTGATAATAAGAAGCCAGAACAACATGACACAGACAAGAACAGTTTACCTCCCAAAACGAACATGGTACGGACAAAGAATGAAACTGCAGACGAAAAAAAATTAAGAAAACAAGCAGTTAAGGAGGAACGCCGTATTCGAAGGTCAGAGAAAAAGGCAACAAAGCAGATGTTCAAATCAGAACAAATGAAACAAGAGAGAGTTATTGCGAATGCCAAAGCTCAACAGGGGCTTAAGATTTGATTATTTTTGTAGTTTTAGGCTACCATATTGTTAGCTTTGGTACCCCAGCTACATGTATATTTCTTCCAAGCAAGGGACATTCGTTGGTCATGACGTATTAACATCCTTAAGGAATCCATGTAACAAATCAAATGAATTGTATTTTGGTTTAACTGTAATGAAATCCAATGAGAGATTGAAAAACGGGATCAAAGTAGTACTCAGGTTATAAGTCGTGAAATATAATAACTATTCGAAATAAATGGTGTGCCCTTTTCTCCTTTTTTAGTTTGATTACAGGAAATCTATGTATATGTGAGCTAATTAATACAAATGCATTTAAATGGAAGGTTTTTAAATATTTCGGTATTGAAATAAAACATGGAGACCAGCTGCAGTCTATCGCATGATTCAATTTTGACATAGTTATTTGCTCCACACTTGATCAAAATAGGTGACAAAAAGCTGATCCCATAACTATCCAGAGTGGAATTTCAGTTGGAAGGGAAAACTCATTTTTTCAGTTGGGATTTTAATCACTGATATTGCCAACGTTGTCTTTTCCTTCCAATATATATTCCTTATTCCTTTACCTGTTAGGCAATCACTGATGGATGTACGTTGCCGTATTGGGAAAATATATGCCACGCAACATTTATACATGAGTACGATTAATAGGAATTTTAAATTGTTATTTTAAGAGATTCGTCATAAAATTATTGAAAATCTGAGCTGAAGATCCGTTAGAACTCTGCATGCTCTTTTTAGAAATTTACAAGTCGAAAACTACATCAGACAGAAAGATCTGAAAAGGCGAAAGGGAAAGACCTTCGATGTAAAAGGTCGGGAAGGTAAATGACAATTGACTTAGCTTCGGACCTAAATTCAACTTTTTGTATTGTGTTCTACAAGGTGCAACGATGAAAGCGAAGGCTTAAATATGGTTGATCTGGCCGATGTCAATAGAATTAGTGCAGATGTTGAAGTGCATTTGATCGAATATTTTTAACTCTGCATCGAATGTTTCTGCATCATAAAGTATAGTTTCTAATACCGGCCCAAGGATATAAGCGGCTTTTGATTGATTGAAAAGAAATAAAATAGCTTAGCGTGTATCAATTTTTTTTAAGATAAGAGAGTTGATTGTTTGCACTTTGTGCATTGATTGCAGGAAGTTCTATAGCCCCTTCTGCGTTTTAGTCTATTGCAATAAGTCACTTTCGGAGTACTTGTAGCTAGCTAATTGGTACTTATTAGCTAACCTAATTAGCGTACTTCCCAAGAAAGAAGTTGAAAATGGTAGGGAAAAATAGTTTTACCATCGTTAGCAAATGGAGTTTTTTCACTGAATGCTATATTCTGTCAAGTGGCTAAATTAGGTACGAACACACTAGTACACATTCTTTTACGAACTACACAGCCCAGCTCCTTCCCAAAGACAGGAAGATAAAGTCGTTCGTTTTCTAAATCCATTTAACCTGCCCGATTTAGAAGCCACTGGAAAATAAAAAAGTTTATGGCATCTTTTTATAGCAATATGCTTTAATATAATACAAATAAATTTTCCATAAATTCCTTACCAATGATGGAAAATACAAGGTGAAGTTAAAAGTAATTATATTACTCGTAGCATCACCATGTTCGACGATAATGAATGAAGATTAAGTCGGCGTGAAATATGCGAAATACTTGTGAAAAGTTGTAATGCCTGCTTCGAGTCATATGAATGCATGTGTGTATTGACAAATGGACTGCAAAAATTTGAACCGTCCCAGGTTATTCAGTTATATTCATTCAGTTTAAAAACTTATTTTAATCGACAGCTCTGTTGTAAGATAAACCTTGCTCATATGACTAATGCCGTTACTGAATGAAAATGAAATCTGGCTCCACTGAAAGAAAGTGGCCTCGCATGGATAAGTTTCTATGTGGACTTTTTCAATCTTGAATAGACTTTGAAACTTTTGACGATTAGGTCGCATGTTGAAATGGTTTTCCTAAATATCAATTTATTGTTTGATTAAATATGCCATGGATAGCGCAGGTGAAATCACATTCATTTCTAGTAGAGTGGTTTTTCATTTGCACTCGACTAGACCAAGACGTCAGTATGGAAAAACACAAGTCTCGCGGTATGTTGTCAATGAAATTAAAAAAGGAATTTTTTTTCTCAAGAAAGTGAAAGCGAAGAGAGTTAAATTTTAATTGTCACCAATTCTCCCAAGTTCAAGAAAGTCGCAGCTCTTCCAATTACAATTAGATGATGGTCCACCATCGATTAAAAATCAACATTATTGTAAACAGCCTTCTACTGTCGTTTGCAGTGTACTTGATTAACGCAAGATTTTCTTATGTAAATGATAGCCACATGTTGGACGTATGGTCTACGTACCTGGCATCAGACAGGCACTGAAATTCAGAAACAACCCAACTAAAATATGTCGCAGGCAAGCCTTCCTTTGTAGGCGAAGGAAAAAATTTTCGCGATGTGAAAATTATTTTGATTGAAGTACCAGCATGTAGTAGAAACCCATGTTTGAGGCACAATGAAGTTTGGGTGGTATTGTTTAATAGGATTTTGAAATTTCGGATAAATTTTACCGAATAACTTGGTTAGTTGCATTCTTATTGTATGTCTATTCTCTTGACCCTTGACCGTCCGCACGCCCTCATAAATTAAAATTTGAAGCACCTTGAATGTGAGAGCAAGTGATTACAACAGGAACCCTACTGTTAAAACCTTCGCCTGTCAATTGTTATGAACCAACACAAATAGGACTGTAAAATATGCTTTGGAAATAATATGAAAAAGATGAACTGAACTTGTTTAGACTTATTGCCTGCAAATTCCTTAGCCGAGTTACAGACAATTTGTGGAACCAAATTATTTTTGCAGCTTAGTTTTTCAAGAAATTACTTCACTCTCTCCACGCTCTATATCTTTCTACATTCAACTCAAATAATAAAGGGCTGAGCCTCCACCAGAATGACAATTTTCTTTTCGAGCAGGAAAGGAAATTACGCTCACAAGCACGACAGGCTAGGGAAGTTATTCAAACGTAAATGAAGAAGAGGGTTGGAATTTTAAAAAATTAAAAAAAGGGGTAAAAGGATTAAGGGATAAGTGGAACCTTAGATTGCACATATGAGCTGCTCAAGAATGTGGGTTTTTTGTTTGTTCTTAAAAAGTCCCTAAGTAAAAAGAAATTTGTGACAAGGACGAAAACTATTGACCTTGCAGAAGAATAGATCCCTAGCCAATTGCCAAATGAAGAAAAATAATAAAAATACAACAACGCCAGAGTGGCCGTTAGTGAGAATGTACCATTAGCAAAGGGTACGCCACCAATAATGAAATCTGAGGCCACCTATTTTCTTCCTGTGCCCTTGATGGTGATAGTGATACAAGTGTTATGATCTTTATCAGCAAGATTTTGGCGTCATTTATTTGCCACTAGAAAAATCTCTATGTCTACTTATTTCTGACAACTTAGTATCCAAAATACAGAGAGGAAAAGATGGTTAAATTTCTTGATTCAGATTATTGGAATACATGTTGGATTACATTTTGGATTTTAGGATAATGAGAATGAATACAGACGCAAACCTATACTGTTAACAGTCTCGTGCGTTTTATCTCTTACCAGAAAAGTTTACACGCCCTATAACTGATTAATACATCTAAAAATATTCTAAAAAGAAAATCGGTCCAGTGTAATAATCAACAGTACATCGTGTTGGATTAGTACAACCTAGACTTACATTGCTGCCACTTTCACTTAATTTTCAGTATGTCACCCTTATCTGTAAACGGGTAATCACATTTGGCAGCTTTCAGTTCTCAAGAATGAATCAAATATTCTTTTGTGGCTCTCATGCTCTAATACGTGAAGCTACAGAGGTACATGGATACTCTATAACTAAGGTAAGTACAAAGGCACTTGCTCTTTTATTTTGAGATGTTTACCAAGGTTCTTTATGACACATTTCGTTGATAGTGTTCTGATGGGAAAACTATCTGTCTAATTATTATTGTTATTCAATTGAAATAGCAAGATGATATAAATTTATTTAGTTAACAAAATGCCATGTAAATGAAATTGACAGGACTGAAGTTGCTACACATCAAAATCTACAGTTGCTAGTTCAAGAATTTAAATAACCCCAATTTTTATAGTCTGTTTATATAATATTTCCATGCAACTTTCCCTAGATCTTTTCATGTTAAAGAAACATAATTTAAATGTACCATAGTTATACAATACTTGTTAGCGGCTTCAATTAAACCAATTTCCTCCTATGGTCTTATGGTTTGATATACAAAGCGCAAATACCATTAACATACTAGGTGTAATATGACTATATTAATTTTTATTTCAATAAACATCCCAAATTCGGCTGCCATATAATGCAAGACTTTTAATAATCGATGTTGTTTTTGCCATTGCCTGTTGCTAAAGCCGACCAAAGCTAACCTACCTCCATAATATTCACCTCTTTTATTTCTAAATGCAGTATTGCCTGATCTTTTGACTCGATCGGCCCATTTTTATTTTGGTCTTCGTTTTTATCTGGGTTCTGCGAGTTTCATTTCCATTTTTCTTCTCCTGATATGCAGTTCATCCTTTTTATCCTTTTGTCCAAAGTACCTCAGTTTGGATTATTTTACTTTTCAATATATTTATCCAATTCCAGGAGTTTTTTCTTGTTTATTCATTCCTTATCATGTCCCTCTTTGTCAATTTTATAGACAAAGAATTCTTTCTCAGCTCAAAGTTATATTTCATTTACAATTTTTTATCAGTGACCCTATTCCCATTATGTACGGCATTTATAAGCATAACATTTTGTGCACTTCCTCTTGATATTCACAGCTACTCCAGTTAAAGACCATCAACATTTGCAAAATATCATTTGCAATGAAAATCTCTTTTTGATGGACAGTTTTTCTTCACGTCTCTATGGACTCAGCACCTGTGATGATTCTGCTATATGAATGATTTCCTCTCCAATAACTTTTTCTCTAATTCAGTCTATGAATCAAGGAGTCTTGAAAGTGATAAAGAATTGATACAAGATCAACCATCTTAAGAATGTTGCTTGTGTTTAAGACCTCGTCTAAATACAGAGCATTAAGAATGTTGTAAAGCTTCACATAATGAAGGATGCACTTTGTATGCTATGAGGAATAAAAAATCGAGTTTGAACTCTACAAAGTAAGTGAAGAATAATTTTTCTCTAAACTTGCAGGGTTTTGAAAACTGTAGTAAATTATCTAGTAAGATTCGTACCAAGGAAGAGTCTACCATAGTAAGTAAGTTATGGCTCACCTTAAAGTTTAAGTTGAATTTTGATAAAAGGAAACAGAACACTTTCTGTTCATCTTTTTCTTTACAGAGTAACTTGTCTTCCTTTAGGCAGCTCACTGTGATTTACTTTAAATTCAGAAACTCTGTTATGGGAAACATACAGAAATGGACTACAAATCTGTCAAGTTCTAGGTATTGCAAAGCGACGTCCTTTAACTAGAATAAAGGGAATGAAAACTGAGTTTATCATAAACTAATCAAATGAAGGTAAAAATTAACCTTTCTTACAGTTACAATTACTTTGTATAGCAAAACTGAACAAAATGATCAGTAAATATAAAGCTTGTAAAGAAAATCAGGTCTGAAAATGTGACGTAATTTTTTTGTTATAGTTCAAAGGTGATAAATATCATTTTTGCAGTAAAAATGAAGAAAGCTTCCAAAATAAGTTAAATATGTTTAAAAGGGGAGATAAATGATATATAAATCAGCAACAATATATTTAATTTATTCATTGAATATCTGGAATCACCGTGTGGTAATATTTGCTTCAGCATCAAGATCAAGGCAGGCCATCACTTTGTGTGACAAGGCAACTGAAAACATCACTTCAATTACCACTGTGGTTGTTGGTACAGAAAATAGTATTGATGACTACAAACGAGAAAACACAAGAAAGGAACCATCTTCAATATAATAGGCAGTAAAATTGATTACCCGTTAGTCCTTATTGACCTCAAAAAAACTGCTTCTACTATCAAACAATTATGAGTATTGTGTAGATTAGAAATGGTGATTACAGAAAAAAGTAACCTCGACTTCCTTCTACAAGTAGGAAAAAACCCGGGGGGTTTTATTTTGATGATTTAAGATTATTTAGTTGCGAATAATCAAAATGAAGCATGAAACATTAAATCCGACTTAATAATATGAAATACTGTATCTTCCTTCGATATATATAATGCACTCCAAAAAATTGCTTCACGGGATTTGAGTCAGGTAAAATATTAAAATTGTTATTTTCAATACAACACCTGTAAACACAGGACATGTGAATAATATTATGGTAAAAGGCAAAATGCTACAAAAGGGCTTTAAAACACAGTATGCTGGCTTTAAGCATCATATCTTGATTGGAAAGAATGCTAAAGAGGGTCTCGTACTTTAATTAAATAAGATTTCCACTTAAACGAAATTTAGTTGTAATATTTGCTGAGGAACGCATCGAAAAATATAGAGCCCCCAAAATGCATTTGAATGATTTGAAAAAACAGTATAGCACTAC
This sequence comes from Morbakka virulenta, assembly GCA_003991215.1. Classification (NCBI taxonomy): domain Eukaryota; kingdom Metazoa; phylum Cnidaria; class Cubozoa; order Carybdeida; family Carukiidae; genus Morbakka; species Morbakka virulenta. The sequence continues at coordinate 1,774,188 of RDPX01000009.1, read as the reverse complement.
AGAAAACAAGGTGTATTTCTGGAAATCAAAAGAAAGAAAATGCCATCAACATACAGTGTCCACTGGAAATATAGTGCTGTTTATGCCCTGATTATATATTTTCATTTACTTGCAATTTTTTAAAAATGAATATTAAGATGAATGGTTTTCAAATCAGGTATTTAAAGACATATCATATGAAAATATAATGGCCATTGGCAAACAACTCAAGTGCCTTAGCACGATTGCATTTTATAAACCTCACTGGAGCAAAAAAGATCCATTGTAGACTTATCAAATACAGACATAATAGCAAAAAGCCTGATAAAGGAAAATAGCAACAAGTGCAAGAAGGATAAGACGTAGCTATAAAGTTTTAAGAGAAAAGAAAGAGTAGTTTTCCTAAATTTTATATTTTCATTAACTTTTCAATTGATTTGAGTTGTTACTGGAAAACTGTTGTATACTTTGGCAATAATATTTTTACATTTGTGAGTTACAGCAAAATGTTCATTGAACAGAACAGTTCAATGAACCCTATCAGAACCCTAACCAGTCAGAACCCTATCACACTTTTTTTGGCCTTTGGTATGAGTATTAAGTTAACTTGAAAAAATTGAATACCATGAAATGGCAATGCATCACTAACCCGAGGCAAAGATAAAAAATTTTCAAGTAAGAAAACAACCATCCTAAAACTAATTTGGCAACTATACAGAGGGAAGTTTATTTTTTAGAGTACGTTAAGAAGGAGTCATCATACGAATGTTTGACTTATACTATTAGATCGAAAGATAAAAATTGAAATAACAAGAAAAGAGGCTTTAGTTTACTGACATAGCTGTTACCTGATGTTCCATTAATGCTACTATTTCTTTGTACTGTTATAAACTTTTGAGCTACACCACAATGCCCATTATTAAAAAAGGTTTTAGTCGTTTAAATTCGCTGTTATAGGGTAAAAACTTTTGCCTTCTGGTCTTTTTATGGTACCCTGTAAAACACAAATATGAAATCGTCATTTACATCGGTAGGTTTTGTGTATCACTATCTGTTGTTTTTTATCGTGAGAAATGGCATTAACATAGAATTTTTGACAAAGTAATATCCTGGTTTAATCCTTTTTATGTTACTGTCAATATTTGAATGTCATTTGAAAGCTCAGGTTAGCCTACATTCGGATTTGACTCTCACATTATATATGGTTTCACCTCATTTAGTATGTAAACGTTGGAACGTTTTATTTCATGTTAATGGAAATTACACATGGACTTCTGAAATCAAATGTACTAAACAAACGCGTATACCAAAACCTTGTAGTACGAGGCCACGAATATCATTTTCTGAACAATTGTAAAATAACCAATCATCGATAAGTTCAAGTAATACTTTAAGTACATTTGCTTTCTGCTCTGAAGAAATCACATTATACAAAGAGTTATTAAGTTTATTTGAATTGACTATGTAAATAACACAGTTTTGTCTATAATGAAAACTCTCCAATACTCTTTGAAATATACGTGATTGCTAAACAAGACCGTTGCTAAGAAATAAACAATATCTCAGTATGTCTACAGGGTGTGTTTTATTACTTGGCTCACATCCAACACAATGCAAGCAAAGCCTGTTCCTTCGGTTTCGTTCTCAATACGCACCCTCAATAGTTCTCTGTGTGGTGGTCTAAAACAAAAGGTGTCCATTTTGAACCGCCCATTTCCTGTCTTTCTAAACTAGGTTACTTTCAAACTTCCCTCTTTCTATCCTTAGAAAAAATAAATAAGCACACTAGCAGGCATGTTGATTGGCTTAGTTTTCGTCCTGCAGCTCTGTTTGTGAGACGATATGGCGTATATTGTTATGGACGGTTGTTATGGGCTCCAACATTCTGGTTTTCGTATAGATCAGCGAGAGGCAATTGCTTTCAATAACATCTTTAGAACAAAAGCTATATTGATGGCAATGGCATTGTAGAATTTGTAATCTAACTGTTGCCCCGGAATGATCTGAAGGGAAAAGAATGTATTTTGATAGTATTTTCTTGTATGCAGTTTATACTCCCCATTGTTTTATCCAAGGCTGCCTTATTCTGTTTTAAGTATAAAACATAGATAAAAGGATCCAACAGTAGCTAAAATAATGCCTTCATAAACCAATAATATTTATTTATTAGTCAATTGAAATATTTCTGTCACCAACGTAAAAACGCAAAAAGTAAGCGATGGTGTGACCAAATGCTAGTAAGGCATGATTATTCAATTTGTTTTACATCCTTTCATTGCCTCGTTTTCAGCATATATCTAAACTTCTATGAAGTTAATAGGAGTCTTGACTAAGGTTATTATTCATGACACACGGTTTGCTCCAATTGCATATACAAACTGTAATCCTACCAATGTATTATAAGGATCCAATTCAATTAAAAATTTCAAATGAAACAGGCTAGATATCTGACTGGGCAGCATGTTTATTAGAAGGGTACCAATAAGCACAAAACGCATTGGCCTCACACTTTGCAAGAGTGGCAGGATATTGTCAAAGATGATGGAGAAACGGTGACAGGCAAACAAATGATAAAAAAGCTTTACATTAGTATCTTTTTTCTGATGGTGAACTCCATCAAACCAGTAAAATAGTTTCATGGCTGCATTTGAAATATTATCTGATGCGTAGGGAACCTTCAGTATAAAGAAGTGAGGTTTACCTAAGAGGTTGCTACTTTTGTCTGTTCTTTCAAGAAATAATTTCTCTTCGTCCAACAACCTCTTTGATACCGAAAATCTATTGATTTGGTTAAATATAAAGTCCCTAGATAAAAAAAAATTAATGAGGTTAATCAGAGAATATTTAAGTTTTCACAAAAATGAAATACATTGACTTATCTCACAATTAAGTGGAACACTTTTTATCTGAGTTTAGAACTATTTAGAAAGTCATTGTTTTCAGCGCATATTATACATTATTTTCTCTTCTAGCACTTATTGAAGAGCGGTGCTTATTAGAGGATGCCGGTTATTTCAAAATTTGGGAAAGGGCTGAAAATAAAATATAATCTGACATTAAGAACTAAATTTCTGTAGGATAAACTGTGTTGAGGTCCTTAAAATGAAGAAATTTTTCCAGTGACTTTCATTAGATGACACGTAATCTTCACCATTAAATGTTATGCTTACTTATTTGGTCCTACCCATATTAGACATGGGGCCTTATTAGATGGCAGCGCTTATGAGAACAGCTCCTTTTAAAAAGCGAAGTCTGATGAGTTAGCTTTGAGGTGCAGCGCGGCCACTTCTGTACAAAAGTTATGGGAACCGGTAAAATATGATAATTAATTGCATTGGCCACACCTAGCCCCGCAGTCATTTTTTACTTAATGATAAATAAGCTAATAAGCGTCGGATCACAAATGAGTATGATGAAAAAAGATGAAGTATGAAGTATGAAGAAAAGATATTAATTTAATACTATTCTCTGGATTAAATGACTATTAGTTAATTCAAAATATAAAATTCAAATCAAAACAGAAACGAGTCTTTTAAAGTAAATGGAGGATTAAACATAGTACCAAAATTATCTGTAATCAAACGACAATATAAACCATTGCATACATAACATACATTAGTTGGTCCAAATCTTCATTTCCATGGCAGGACAGACTTTTTTGCATGGAGCAGAAATTTTGCAGAAAAGGTATAAATTTTGCAACAATTTCAAAGTCGTGAAAATGTCCTATTCCCTACTCTCTAAAAATTGTACATAACTTATTGTACAAAATTAATGAATGATGAAATTTATGCCAAAAAATTAACGCGGAAAAAAATTAACTCGGAAAAAATCATTTTGCTTTAAAACGGACAAAATTAACGCGGTTTCTTTAATTTTTACATAACGCGGAAGAAAATTAACACGGTTAGAAAAATTTTGTTGATTTGATATTTTTCCTTTCATAATCTTTTTCTGTAAAAATAATAAAGCCTAACTAAATGGGTTTAGGGAACGTCCGGTTTTGTTTCTGGCATCTACCACTGCTTGTGTGATGCCTGCAGCTTTCCATCCATTGACGATAGTTTCTATCCCCTTTGTGGACTTGAAATGATCGTAGATAAACCCCATAAGTTTATGGTCAATCGGCTTTAGGGTCGACAGTTTTAAGTCGATATCGATAGCAGTTACATCTCTTGCTGGATTGTCACTCAGCTCAGTAATTGCTAAAGGCAAAAAGATTTGATCGCATTAATTCCACAAGTACACCATAAACAACAGTTCAGTTAACATTCCCACCACCATCACGCAGGTGCTCCAAGAACTTTCGTAGCTTCAAGTCAAGTTCGTCAGGGAGGGCCAGTGGTCTTCCACGTTTTGCACTGATAACAGTTGGTTTTTCAGGTGCTTTATCCGTAATTTAAGAACTATACTTCACAAGCCATCCTCTGATTGTGCTCTCCGTGAGGTTTGGAAAATTATCAATAAAATTCTTTACCGCACGCGCTGGTCCATTTCGATGGGCAAAAGCGGCTATTCTCAATTTATCCTTTTCCCTGGACACCATTCGTATCTTTTTAGGTCTTCCTTCTGCTTCAAAAATCCCCTCACAAACGTTTTTTAGTTCATTATCAGTTAATCCAGTTTTCTCGTCAGTAAAGTGTTCCAATACATCTTTTTTTGCGTTTGCAGCAGCACACTTGCCATTAGTTGAAGGCATAAAGTATGACAAGAGATTTGTGTGGCAGCTCATTGTCAACAACGAGAAAGGAAGACCAGCACGCTTGAATTTGTGCTTGTTATTTTGGGGGGTATTGCGCAATCGCAAAAACATTAAAAAGAATATTCTATCAAAACATTCGAAAAATGATTAGAAATTTGTGTTGTGAAGCTGTTGCATTGCTATCAAAAGACTTTCTTTTCAGTAAAATTTTTGGTGTAAAAATAACTTCAACAAACGAATTGGAAGTTTTGAAGAGGCCTTCACCTGTATAAAGAAGCTGTAAGATGGGAGCATTCGAAGGTCAAAAGATTTATTTCAAACGAGAGATGGCTAACAAACACGACCGACTTGCTGTTGCTTGAAAGGTCATGCTTCCTAATAAAATTGCTCCCATTACTGTGGGCCATATTCCTAGGGAAATAAGCAGGTTGACATGGTATGCGATTTTGGAAGGTGCATGAATATCCGTCGAGGTGATAGATGAGAAGCATAAGCCTTCTTCCCGTCTACAAGGCGGGCTAGAGATCATGATACATGTTAAAATTGAATGGAATAGCGAAAAGAACTTGGCAATGTTCAAATCAAAGATTGAATCTATACAGTATCCTATACATGAGGACTATGTGGACGATTCCAAAGAAATTTTGGGTGAATTTCTCAAGGAGTTTAAAAACTTGGAAATCAAAAGCAGCGATGATGAGGATGCATCTGAAGAGGTTCAGGATGAAAGCGGAAATGATTGTATTGTTCTAGATTGATTGTAAATTTCTTACTTTCTGTTAGTGACTCTTTTACATGCAAATACATTTATCCCCTAAACAGCACTTTTGCATCTCTTAGGCTATTTTGGCATTCAGGTATCAGATTGCTAAAAAAAATTTTTCTCCAGAAAGTGTTTTCAAAGGAAGCCGACAACATGGTACAATTACGTGTAAAGTTTCCATTGAATTTATTCAATTTTTGATTTGAATGCAACGCATAAACGTACAAACGTACAAAAATTTTGGGATTTCCACAGAAAATTAATGTTGTTAAGATTAACGAACACAAAAATTAAGGGGTGACTAAATTAACAAATGTCAAAATTAACGCGGGCATAAAATTAACGCGGAAAAATAAAAACCGCGTTGATTTCATCATTCGTTAATTTTGTATAATAAGGTATATCTTTCTTAACAATTTATATTGCAATTGGAAACTTCTTCTTGCTAAATAAGACCTGAAAGCAAGGGTCCGAAATTCCATACACCGCACTATTTGCAGGTTTTGTAGATTCTTTGTTGGTGTTTTGTTCGTATTATCTGTCAAAAAAAATTAAAAAGAAAAAATTAGTATTACAAGCGCTCGGTGTACACGTATTTTTCACTTATAAAAGAGCAAATTTTAATTATTAAATATAAGCGAGCAAATCAAAAGAAATCCAAGACGAGCTGAACAGGCTGATTTACGGGGAATTGACCAGAAATATTTTCAGGCGTAAACCTCAGCACAAAATCCTTAAAAAAAAACCCCTAATGAGGATGAAATTATGTGCTGAAATGTCCTTATCTTGATCCAATTCTACGTTCATTAAAAATGTTTTATAAGGTAATACTCTCCTTTTTATGGGGTATATTAAGTTCTTAAACGAGTATAAGGTAAGATTTAGGCAGCAACTATTTGCTTCTATGTAATGCAAAAAGAAGGAAAGGAAAACTTCGGAAAATTAGGAACGGAAAATTGGAAGCTAGGCTGAAAACCATTGCCTGGGATCTTGTTTAGCAGCATGAAACGCAGGGATAGAGAGACAAATGGCCCCAGCTTTCTACCAAAGACACAATTCTTTCGTGTCTGCATGATAGTGGTCATACGTCACACAAATAGACCAACACATTGAGTTCATTTAAAGTCGTTTTTATTCTTAATCTTTCAAGTTTCCTATGAGAGTCATTGACAATCATTGACTGTTGGTGTCTGTTGTATTCAATTATCTGTATTTACCAGCATTAGGCATTTATTACCCGTTATTACCTTATATGGGCATTCGTTATGTCGAGATAATAACAAATAAATGTCCTTGAAGATGTACAGCTATTAAATGTCCTGCTATTAAAATTTATATTTAGTTTATTAAAAAAGAATTGTAGTTCATTTGAAGTTATACCTACATACTTATGTCTACTGAATGCTGGAAGAAATAGGAAATCGCACAATGTCGATCTACCTAGAAACATTATTCATTAGTAATATTAAATAAGACATTTTAGTCCATATACTCCAATGATGACTAGTTCTGCTCACCCTATATAAAAGTGATAAAATTAAATGAAAGTAACTGGAAAATGCACATGAAGTGATGTAAAGCGTGCAGTTCAACACCGTGAAAAGAAAATCTCGGATTATATTAAACAATAAAAACGCACGTTTCATTAAACTTATATTTATAGCCATTTCTTGTTGGTGGCTTATCTCTTGAAATGAAAATTTGGTTGCAGAATCAATTGGTAGATTGCAATAAATAGTAGCTTCAGTAGAACTTCAAATAACTGTTGAAGGCTTGAAACTTGAAGATTGTTTTGCCTGATACTATGTTAACATGATGACTGAAATAAGCTAAAAGATAACGGAATTTTTCCTCAATCATTAACATAATTGATAACTTCATGACAGAATCGAACATAAGCATTACCCAGAAAAAAATGTATATATAGCTGCTCTGGACAAAACAACGACAGGCCAATTATCAGATATTGTTTCCTCGTGTTCATTGTTTGTGTTTCAAGATCATCTTCTTACGATAAGGAACAGAAGTTAGTATTTTAGCCTATAAGTAGATTTGTTTCATTCTAGAATAAACAAGCTGATTCCCAATCGAAGAAAGGAAAACACTTCTTATGATGTTGAAATAGTGCTGAGGCAAGCGAGGTAACATGTATTCTGTCTGGCACCAAGGAATACGAACAGAGGCAACATTAAAAAATGTAAAAATTAAAATACAGAATATAAAAAAACATGACATGTTTGTGCAAATAGCTACATATCATCAAATAATCCATTTTCACTAGATCAGAGCTAACTAAATATTTGTGACGTTAAAAGGTAACAATGTTTTCGTTTGATTTATAAGCTGATAAATTATAAGATATTCTGAACTCTGTCTGTGCATCTGACCGAATAAAAAATCTGTACATCCTATGAATTATAGTACGGGTTTTGAGAAACCCTCGCCATTTGTTGGTAATGAGAGAAATTCCTCTCCAAGCATTTCCAAACGTAAATCATCAACTATATCATATTGAAATTTGAAATATTGTATATTGGATCTGTATGATAAAGTACCTCCGATTTTCTTCAAAACTGTGACAGTACAATTGATACACTGTATGTTCTTGATTATTTTTTCAATCTTGTGATTCCAGATGAAACGCCAAGGAAACTTTTTAAACCACCTGAAGTGAGAATGTCTGCAAGTTTAGCTGTATTTGTTTTAATTTTACTGACCGTGACTCTTGAATCAACTACATTTTTAAGCAACTTTAACCCTCACTCGTTTTCTTTAAAATGGAAAACTTTACTAAAGTCTTCATAAATGGCTCGATAATTCATCTGAAAAACAATATTTGATCAATTGGTCTACCCTGAATATTTCTAAACTAGTATTAATAAAAATTCGTATGCACGTGCTTGCTCAATGCTTGAAGAGAACTCAATGCAAATATACTGCATGATGAGCGCTATTGCCAGTGGAGCAAACACAAGTGTAAACCGTGTTTTTAGGGTTGTCTCCAAAGTCTGCAAGAAGAATTAAAAAATAAGCTGATTGTATATTTGACAGATGTTTTAAATGTTATTAGATGGTAGATTTAACGGACACCAAAACCGAAACGCTATGAATTGTTTATCCAACATAATAACGCGTGACATAATGACTAGTGAAAAAAGTCCATACTCAACAGAGCCCTGTTGCTTATCTATTATTGTGGTGTATCGTTCATCGGGGAAAAAATGGTTTTATCATGGTTAGTGTAAACAGCTTAATTATTGAAGTAAATTCGGAAAGGGGGTAATGTTTCAAATGTCATAACTTGAACATTTCCTTAAGTGGAAGAACTAGTTACAAAATATCATTGTTCATTATGGCGTATGAGAAAATTTCTTTGAGGTTCATACTGCAAACGACTTGAAGAAAGCACCGTCACTTGAAAATGGAATTTAGGAAATTCATTCTGAAGCAAGTCCATCTCTGCACCTATAAGAGAGCTTCGTATTGTTTACAAGATATTGTTTTTCTCTCATTGACAAGTTCAAATTTGACAGTTTTGTTAATATCAAGGAGTGAACATATTGGCTGGAAAAGCAATGTCGGAGAATATACAGCAGGTGGGATGAAAAATGCCATAGATGCTGCGAGAAGGATCCTGAACGGAAAGGCTATGGCGTTACATAAGGGCCCAAACTTTTTATCTTGTTCATTACTCGGCTACGGAAAAAAGGATAAAGCATAGCAAAAACGAACTTCTGTTACAATTCTGAAGTATTCTTAATAAAAAAAGGGTGAGAAAGCGTCCATAAAACTCTTTTGTGTTCATCCCCTCAACTGACGGTTTTATGATGTTTGTCTGGTTACATCAAAATTCTGCAAATATCAACAAACAGAAAACTGAGTGTGTAAAAAGCTATTAAATTTTAGAATGTTTTCTCTAGGCACAGAAATACTGATATGCGCTTTTATTCCCAAAGACACCAAGACAAAGCGATTTGAATGGAGTATAATAGGGCTTTTATGTTGTACACAGCAGCGGAAGGATAAGGGAAACAAGGGGGATGGCAGTACAATAAATTTAGCGGGACAGAAAAATGGCGGATTAATTTACGTTGCTCCTCCTCTATGTTTCATTCATGTTATTTTGATTTCTTCGGCAACCACAAAAGATGCGATAAAGTCATATTGGATTAAATTAAATTTCTTTTTTATTTGTTATTTTGGAAAATTAACAAATTAAAATTCTTTGTCCGACTATAAACTTTGAATAAAAATAACATTTAATGCATGGGAGGACAAAATATACTGTTTTACTTTAATAATTTTTCTTCTTTTATTTTATTTGCTAAGAGACTGCGAAGCCCTCTTAAAAGTAAGTAATAGTTGGAGAGACATTGATCAAGAGCAGTACCATAAAATCCTTAAGCAAGGTGATTTTTAAGTTTTTAAAACGACAAGAGTTTTATGGTAATCATATGAAATAAAAGTAGTTTAGCGATAAAGTAGTTATGAAGCAGTGGTTTTATTTCGTGTCACTTCCAACAACGAAATTGTCCTTTCCCTGGTGCACGAACGTCTCTTTCTAGCTACTCTTTCTAATGTTTCCTGTACCCGCAGCCTAAAGCCTGAATAGACCCAAATAGATGTTCCTCAGATTGGTTTGGAGCATCTTTTCCATAGCTGTGGAAAGAGAGAAGAGAAGAAGGCCTGTTTTGCGTATCAAAAAATCCTTGAATCCTTGATCATCAAGGACAATGACATTTAGCCTCTGTGAAAGTGAGATCTGAATAGGACTTTAAATCAGCGTTTATTTTGGTGTTGCTAATAGGTTGAGGAGAGAAGGATGCAAGATTATAACACACGTGTTTTAATGGGTTAAATAGGAACATTACCCTCCATATTTTAATTAGCTTGCTCTTCCTTGAATCTAAATTAATCCGTATTTTTGGGGGGAGGCTTTGATTTTTTCAGGTCTCTGGAACTTTAAACCGACACTGAAACAATCTACGGAGACAAAACACACCAAGTTATGTAAGTAACAAATTTCCTAAACTGCTTTCATTTTGCGCGCTAATTGTATTAATAAATATGCACCAGCATGAAAGAAAATGTTCTGGCCAGGAAACCGAAAAATGCTTTAATGGAAAAAGGATGAAAAGACAATACTGTGTGAACGTTTGTTCAATAATTATAATTTCGTGACCTCGTATAACGGATTACCAAACCTATTTCACAAGAAAAGTTTTATGCAGATTGACATAGTAACATAGGCTTTTTATCAGAGCTTTTATTAGGACAAAAGTCAATATTGTTTTGTTTATAATATTTCCAGAGAGGAAAACAACAAATAATGCCATGTAGAGTTTCTCTGTCGGCAAGTGTTTGGTTATATAATATCACTGAATATTTCTTCACGATTTAGTCAACCATTACTTCTTTCTCAATCCACCTTTTGTAGCAACATATTTATCATCAATGAGTTCCGGAATAAACTATTTTTGTATAGAAAAGATTGCAACTCTATGGTATGATGCTATGGATACTGAAAGCCTGCTACATGATTGCATTTAGCTTTTCAAACAGTAAGATAGAAAGGAGAATTTTTCATTAAGTTGTAAATACACAAAGGTAATAAAACCGCTCTTTTGAGTACATTTAAACCCCAAAACCATAGAAATACATAGGTCATTTTATTGTGGTTAAGCTTTTATTGGGAATTCTTGTTTTAGAAACCTCAGTTTCCGTCAGTTATTTCTGTTTTTTTCATATTGGATGGTGAACACCAACCATAAGAAGACTTTCTAACAGTTTGAAGCCTATCAGATGACTTGGTTGAGCTAATTTTAAGTTATCGATTGCATGCATAAAAAATCAGACGCCCTCTTTATAGTCGATAACTTTTAGGTGTTTTTCAGAGATTTTCCAAGATCACAGAAGAAAGAGTTAGCAATAGAACAATAATCTGTATTTCAGCTTACTAACATCGTTGAGTAATCTGAGAGTCAAACGTAAAATATTTAGATTCATTCTGGATAGAGCACACCATTTTATGGACATACAGACAGAACCCGTGGAAAAAGATAAGGATAATTAGAGACCAATCGAATAGCATAAAGGTTTGCTAGGTAGCACTGCCATACTCTAGGATTTAGATTCATTAATTGTGAAAGAGTGTGCACCAAACTGGATTTAACCAGTTGTCTATGGTTATCATTCCCACATGCTTTACTGAGGTATTGGTGTTCATTCTCAAGGTAGATCATTTTTGCAACCACACTTGGGTATGCCATTCTTTCCCCAGACCTCTATCAAAGGATCTCATGCCAATCATGCCTATAGAGCTGAGCATTTCACCGAATGACGACTTTCTTTTTAAGCTAAGACTAAATTGATTTTTGAACACACATGAACGGGAAGAAAATTGTGAACGATTTACTAATTAGACCTTGGGTGCCTAAAAACACATCGGTCTGTACATTTCAATAACCGAATGGACTTTGATTTCATTGATAAAATTTTTTGCCAATGTCAACTCAAATCAGATGATGTTCTCTTTCTACATTAGAAATTTTACCTTAACCTATGGATTCCGAGTTTTCATTCTGGTAGAGTAATGTTGTGAATATGGTCAACCAATTTCGAAGCATTGCATACCAGTCTTTTTGCCCGTTGGTCAAAGAGTATAATGGTATTTGCTTAATGGAAAAATTGGTGCAATTTCTCGTATTATTAGAGCTAAGAATATAAATTTTGAGCAAGGTATTTCAGTTAAAATTAAAATATCTTTATATTTGAAAACAAATAAGGATTAATAATTTGTGTATGGAATTAGTCTCTTGAGTCGTTTTTATTTGCTATTGAGTGCTTCCAACGCTGTTACTTACTCTTTCAAAATACCCGAAGAATAGAAATCTCTAGAGGCACAAAAGTGAACACTGATACGATAGTTGACATTAAAATCTAAGTATTATGTTGTCTCAGTTGAAGTAATGCAAAGAGTAGTTGTTGTGTTTCTTATGTCTTGTCTTGTTGCGTCGCCTTTTTATCTTAATTAATGGAGAAAATGAATGGCAATAGATGCGGTGGTAATATTACAATACATTGGAGACCAGCGTTGAAAACAGCTGGCCAGGCACGTAGCTGCAGGGAGCGCAAATTTGTGCCAGTTTTTTCATTTGGGGGCATTGCCCCCAAATGAAAAAAACCTGACATGAATTTGCGTCCCCCCCAAACGGATTATTGACTTGGAGATTAAAAAAAATTTTGACCTGGGAAGACAAACCCGGTGCCAAAAAAGGAGTTTTATAAATTACTACCCTATGAACCATTAATCAAGTAGGATACAGTGCCTTCTTCACTTCCTTTTTGTTATCAGTATCACCCGCCCAATATCTTGCTATTCCTTTGTAACAGTGTCTTCCTGTCGCTTTTCTACCTCTTGCAATAAAGCCATACTAACACTCTCCTGTCACTTATGTACTTCCCTTAGATGTATAGACATGACTAGTTTTTTTAACAAAATAAGCAGTTTGATTAGAACAACAGCAGAATTAATGAAAATTCTTAATTTTACGTGCTCAGTGGAAACTATTGATGTAGAATATTTATCATGCCATGAGTCGTATGGTTTTTCTGAACCACATTTTGACAAATACGTATCCCACTGTCAGGCTCCGACCCCATTGTCGAGCTTGTTGATGGTAGAAGTACTCTCGAAACGTATCGCAGAAAAAGATTGTGACTCACGACATGATAAATATCTTACATCATTAGCAGAATTAGTTTACAGTTTACATTTACGACAAATGGCATGTTATATATTTTCTTCGGATTTTGAGATACTTATCATTAACATATCTAGCTGATGTGTTTTCTTCAACTACATAATCATAATAGTATAATCAATTTTGAAAAATGAGTTTACTGAAATATTTTGGAAAGAGAGAGACCCAATCAAGAGAAACAAAATTTATCACCAAAAGAAGCCTACAACGAACCTTCTCTTTCACCTTCAGAGAAGAAAAAACGTATTCATCCTGAAAGTAACAGCAATGTCGATCTAATAGATATTTTAAAGGATAAACCATATCGCGAAATCCTTGGTGAGCATCCTACTTGAGAAAAATGACCGCTCTTTTTGTTTTATGTTGGTTCAAAATAGAGAGTGGCTAGAATACATCAAAGATACTGATGCATGTTTATGTTTTCACTACGGAGTCTTTACCAACAATGAAGGATCGTTTTCCACCACTAGATTTCAAAATTGGAAGTCCACTTTGTAAGCTGCAGCAATACCTAAAGAACTTGCACAGCATGCCCTCTCAAAATTTCATATAAATACAATAAAGCTTTGGGGGAAATATTAAAGAAGGGCGATCCCTGGTTTATCTGTAAATAGTTTGGTGCTTACAAGAATGTCTGAACAAAGTATTTGGTTGGAAGCAAATTTTCACACCATCAGATATACTGTCGTTAATGGATAACCCTTCCATGAGGATAAAGAGAACTTTGATTTCAGCTCAGAAAGTTTTGGTGCTAAGATGTACCTTAATATTCAATACTTTAAGGATCTAACCTTCATATTTAACCAGAGCTGAAGAAAATCGTCGAAAAACTTGCGCGAAATGGAAAGTTTACCTCCCCTCTTATATAAAATGAGGTCATTGAAATTTTGCAATACCCATTCTGAAATAAATAACTTAGTAAATATGTAAAAGAAGTGGAGTATTTTACAGCTATAGCAGATTAAAGTAGTGAAATAGAAGGGATTGTTGTGCGCTATATCAATGGAGAAAATAAGACTGCAGAACATACGATTGGTATGCTTGAAACAAAACGAGACAGGTATGCAAAAGGATTGCTTGACGTATTGGCCAAATCTTTAAAAGATAATATCCTAGATTACGGGGGCATTATTTCCCAATGTTTTGAGGGACAAATACAATGATTGGGAAAAAAGGTTGCTTGTAGAAATTTCTATCGGAAAAGTGTGGTCGTTCAACTTTACACATTCATTGTTTCTGCCACAAATTGCATCTTGATGTTAATGGAATGACAGATAATATACAGAAGGTTAGTAACCATTACTCACTTGTTAAAAGTTTGTATGACTGCTTAAAATTAGAAGAGGTTAGAGAAAACTTTGAGAGACTTAAACTGAAAGAGACGTTTAGATACACGCTGGACGAATAACTTCGACAATGTCAAAATCGGTGAAAACTGAGCATAAAGTCATTTGCAAAGGATTATTATATGATCAAGTTTGTAAACAATTTTGTATTTTACTGAACAAATCCTTAAGCGAATTTTTAGTAACAGCAAAGATTAGAACTCAAATGTTTTAGTCTTCCACCTTTATTATGTCAAATACTTTGAAGGTAATAAATGAATGTCGCATGAATGTTCATGATATGCGTAATAGTCTTTCAAAAGATTTTAGCGGATTTGCAAACTCTGGAAGAAATTTATTTCAAGAAAAGGCAGTCCCAAAGAAACACAGGCGTGTCATCTCGATTTAATGAGTTTGTGGTAGATGAACCAATACCTGCTGCAAACACTTAAAATGATGGTGGGTGTACATTAAGGGGTATGGTCCTTGACTGGCCACAAATTTTGAAGAGAAAATGAACGTTAGATGTGCAGAAACACAAACTGAAAATATAGTCATCGAAGAGTGCTTTATTGTCAGATCACCCACGGGTTTGTGAAGCAACAGCTTTAGCACCGCTGTTTGAACATACGCTTACGATCCCTCGGTTAAAAGTCAACATCGTACCTGAGAATATCTACAAGGCAAGGGAATTTTAAAAGTGAATGCAAAGTTCTTAAAAATTCAATCCTTGAACATTGCAAAATCAAGAAACCAACGACATTGGAGATATCAATATTTGCTATAAATTCATGCATAAGCTGCTCCATTATTAACAATGATTTATAAAGTCGCATTAACATGTGGCTGTGCATCAGCAAGAGTTGAATGCCTCTTTTCGTCTATGGCATACGTTGATGCTGCAGAAAAACGACGTAGCACTTCCTTTTCATTAATATGGTTTGACGTACCCTTTTTTGAAAAGGATCTAGCTCGTAAAATATCTTTTGAGGAATTTTCTGCGTGTCTACGAAAGCCTCTTAATCTATTTTTCAATTTTTGTAGTTAGTTTGTTTTGTTCTATCTTGTTCTTAACTTGTTCTTAACTTTTTTTTTTTCACTTTTTTTGTTCTTATCTAATGTAAAAGTTACTTTCCGTGCTAAATTTATTATCAAGAAAAGGTTCAATTTTCTGTTAGATACCTGTTTCCTGTATAAAATTTTTGTCCTCCCCCCCCCAAGGTGAGAGAAAGGGCAGATTTTACCCCTCCAGATAAATGCGTCTAGCTACGTGGTTGTAGCAGACCCAGAATAAGATGTAATAACTAATTTCTCTTGTGCAATAAACTGCATAAGGATGTCACCCAAATACTTGGAAACTAAGTAACGTACACTAACTTGATAACTCTAAGTCGAGATGTGTAGTTGTCATATATTTGAATCATTATTAATCAAGAAGTTATTTTTTACATGGTTGTCAGAAAAGCCATCACGGTGTAAAGTGTCAAAGTTGATTACCAATTTATTGGTTTTTAATGTTTTAAGTGTACCTTTTATGTGATTTTGTGGTTCTTGGTTAAGACCAAACTAAATAGATGCATTTGATAAATTTAAAACAAATTCTCCAAAAAGATTTCAGATATTTTTGTTTCTTTCTTCCTATAAAAAAACATTCTTGTGATAAGAACAAGTCACGAATTGCTACTTTTTTGTCTTTCCTTGTAGTGATCTCTACAGAGGCGACCACTCCGGATGTTTTTATAGGATATGTTAATTGCTAAATAATGTAGGAAGGTGCTGCAGTCAGATGAATTTTTCCTCGTTAATCAAATTGTTTCCATCTGGGTTAAGCAAGACTACGGCTTCGTAATTATTAAATAATAAGGATCTTTGAACTATTTCTTAGTGCTTCCTCATTGAGGTTGTAATACTTTGAAACACGGTTTGACAACCGTGCAGGAAACGCCTGTTCTCTTTGCACATGTATGTCTTAGGTGTACCATAGAAAAATCAGCTAGGCTGACGTTAGTTAAGAGATGAAATACCAGCAGAAAGAAGAAGTAGCAGTACACGTAAAATTATTGAAAATTTTGTACAGCATTTGCATTCTTTGAAAATGTGACTTTAAAAATGTATGAAACCCTTATGCGTATGCTGAATCTTGTCTTTGCCTTTGTGTGGGTCTTCTTAATCATGGTGTGTGTAAAAGTATTTATCCTCTTGTAAAATGCTATCGATTTACTTGCAAGAATTAATAGGCTCTGATTGCACTGTTCCAAACAGTTATCACTGTGATGATATCAATATGTTTGAACGGAATATATAACGATGTAAGCTGCATAATGGAGAATTTCTTTCAAAACGTATTAATTATTCGGACTGTTTCAAAGAAAGCACTTTTACAATATAGAATTTACACCAGTGACAATCTGTGCTAGGTTTAGACGTTGTTCTGGAATGAATCTGGTACTCATACAACACACGTGTGTAAACGTTGGCAAAAACATGGTAGCAAATTTTAATTCCCCATATTTCGAAAATTTCTATGTTTACATTTTTAGATAAATATCTGTTGAAGTACGGGCTACTATTCTTGTAGCAGGCCTTATAGCAGGCCAATGGTCAACGGAGGAAAAAAGGAAATCCTTATTGATGATGAGAGAAAAACACCCTAAGAGATTTAAAATGTTTACCACAAGAATACTCTTTGTCATAGATTGAATTTCTAGTAATGAGCAAAAAATAAACAAGCCAGCAGTCATTTCGATCCAAACGTTCACCAAAGTCTTTTAAAATGGAAACTTTGGAAGTCATTTTCTAACAGGAGAGAAAACAGTCAACAGTCATCAACAATTTTGAGCAATGGTTAGACTTTGGTTGGAACCTCTAAAGTGGAGAAGCTGGGCATCTCTCTCCTTCCATTTGCCTGGGCGTACACCTTGCGCAAATGTTAACACAGTATAAGCTTCCCTGGCTGGGTTACGTCTGCATCTCCAAATACATCCACGACAGTTCTGTTATACGAACTCGTCAGGATTTCTGCTATTGGCAGTTCTGCGAGTCAACACCTGAACAGTTCTGGCAAAACCGCAATGAGCACTCACCACCAGTGCTATCTGGTGAGGGCCACTGGAGGCAACAAGGGGTCAACGGTGATCTAGCAAACATTGATGAGAGAAGGGTGGAATCTATCAGCTTTGCCTAGCATCCTCCTTGTCACGAGTACTAATAAAAGTAGTGTATCAACTAATGGTATCATAAGCAGTCCCAAAATTAGGTGTCGTTCTACGCTGGTTACAAGGATGCGTCCCCAATACGTGGTTGGGGTGAGGTCAAAAAGTATGTTACCGACCATAATTACAGAGAAGTTACCTCTTTCGACTGGTCAGAAAACAAAAGGCACCATACTATCAAGAAATATTCCACTTCACTTTATCACAAGGTTCACATTTATTCTATCAAGTGGTGCACTTTAAAAGATCAAATGAAACTAGCACAATGCATGCTTCCCAAACGACAGAGCAAATGACATTACATTTATTCAAGGAACCCATATCATCGGAAATCACCAATCATCAAACAAACTTTTTGGTGAAAACAACCTTAAAGGCCGGAAATTTATTAATTCAGGTTTGAAACGAAAGCAGATGCAGAAATTGGTAACGTTCTTTCTTCAAATCTTCTAGACAAAAACAAAATCCTTGAAGGCAGAATACTCACTTCGTAGGATAAAAATATTATCCTTTTGTGCTTATACATCAACTGAAAATTATGCTGAATCAAGCAAACAATAATTTTTAAATATTGTACGTAAATTAAAAAAATGCCAAAAAGAAATAACTGGGTTTTAAATTTCTCATCGGAGCAGACATTAATGCAATCATCGATTGTGACTTCAATGGTTCTTTGGAATTGTTTGGTACTAACCATGACGACCTTGACACGAATGACAATGGAATGAGACTTACGACCTTATCGGAAGTGCTTAAACTATATTTCATGAATTCGTTACTTGACTCAAAGTCATATCATTGCCACACATGGTGCTCCTAAATAGGATTTACAAAAGACGTAGATTGTACTTATTTTAAACGTATTTACATTGTAAGCAGTATAAATACGTTTGAAACATCGTTCATAGAATCCGTCAGAAAAGCCAGTAAAAAAGAATTTCCACGGATAAGCAAACTGTTAAAAAGATTTCCATAGTCAAATGAGGAGGTCACTACAATGTTACATGAACACCGACAAGGTAAAGACCCAAAACATCTAAAGGAATGGAAGACCCGAAAATTTATCCACACATTTTACCACCATACGATAGTGAAAAGTAATATTCCTGAGGCTGCTGAAGTACAAGAAGAACTGTGGGAATTTGTTAAAAAATAGAAAATGTCTAAGACCTGACTCCGTACATGCCAAGCACCTTAAATACAATAAATTTATATATTTACTGTTTATCTGATGGCTCTGTTAACAACTACTTGAGCTACACTTCTTATACCAATATCGTGGCTAATAACAACTCTTATCTGCCTCTTTTTCAAAAAAGGCCCCAGAAGTAAAGCCTGAATTTACAGAGTAATTTCCATCACTTCTATGTGTTGGAAAATACTGGCATGTTTAACAGTAATCAGAATAAGAAATGGATATGAAAACCTCATATCAATCCCGCAATTTGGATTCAGGTGTAATCTATCAACAAAAGACACCATTTTTGTATTGCATAATGCAATAACTTCGTCATCAAAGCCATTTTTTCTATGCTTCGTTGACCTTAAAGTGGCATATAACTGGATAAATTGTGATGTGTTATTAAAAATCCTAGAAATACGCACAAAATTTTCAAGATTGGTAACGATTCTAAAACCGCTCCATACTGGAACAGCAGGAATCAAAGTTAAAAACAACTCTTCAAAGTGTTTCCTGGATGCAAACAAGGTGGCATTGAATCACCATTTATATTTAATAATACACCTATGTTTTGTTTTACTCTGTTCAACACCGGATGTTGAAAAAATTCCCAAATGCAGAAGAACAATATTCTTATTTAATTCCTGAACATTGTTTAACACGGCAACAAAGCGATGACTGATAGTTTGGAAGAATTTGATGTGGAAAAGCTACCGGAGGTTATCAATATATTATGAGGGAGTATTCCAGAGGACTTGGCTAGATAATTTTAACCCTCCCAAAAAAGAAAGATGCTATTGAATGTAAACACTGCCGGAGAATCAGTTGCGCGAGTCACGTGACCAAAGTGAAATTAAAAACCTTTCTATTGAGAGCAAGGAGTAAGATATCATCAGAGAAAGAAGATGAACAAATTGGCTTTACAGCACATGCTTGAACAAAAAATGCTGTGTTCGTCTTGAGAATAATGTGCGGAGAGATGTACACATGTGTTTTGTGGACCATGCAAAAATGTTTTATAAGGTTCGATGTGTACAATTGATTGAAGACCTCACTAAGCTCCACATCCATGTCAAAGATCTTCCCCTAATACAAAACCTTTACTGTGACCAATCATCATGTGTACGAATCAATGGAGAATGCAGTGATTACACACAGGTGGTGCATGAGGTATGACAAGGGTGTGTCATGTCTCCAGATCTGTTTAATTGATAAAGCAAACTAATTCTTGGGTTTCTTGAATTAGAGAAGGGTTTTGGTGACGGTGGTAAAAACATAGCGAACATCAGATATGGGGACGACACAGTTTTATTGTTCGAACCACTGAACAATCTTTAGAGACTCCTAGATTTAGTAGTTAAAGAGAGCGCCAAGAAAAGTTTGATTTAGACTGCAAAAAGACTAAATGTATGATTGTGCCAGAAAGAGAAAGCCTGGCGAGTGTTTTTGGTAATCATAAAACAAGTTTCTTTGTTCAACTATTTGGGAAGCCTAATCACTAGGGATGCTAGATGAGTAAAGGAGATCATGAAAGGCATTCCTGGTAAAACTACCCTTTTCAAAGCTCAACAACAATTCGAAGAACAAGGGTATAACAATAACAACAAGAAAGCGTGTACTGAATAGCTATCTATATCCAGTATTGAGATATGGATCAAACATGGATGATAACATCAGAGTCAAAGCACAATATATAAAGCTGTAAAATGTGTTTTTTTAGTGAGAGAGAAAGACACAGAGAGAGAGAAAGAGAGAGAGAGAGAGAATGTGTGTGTGTTTGTGTGTGGGTTTGTGTGTGTGTATGTGTTTGTCTATAAGACTGTAAAGCTCAAAAATATACTTCTAAATGGCTTGAATGTATTACCTTCAGTTTGGATTTGTCCACACGTAACAGCCAAAACTTTTGCAGGTAAATTGCTAAGGTTTATTTAAATATAAATTTTGATATTCTAATTTACATAGGTAGAATGGAGAAAGTAGAGGATTCAAATTTATCTACTTGACACTTTTTTTTCTTATGGTACAGCTTCTCTTTTTCATGATCACCTTTTCATGGAGAGAAATCGAACTAAAAGGGGGAATTATACCAATCAAAATCAGGTCAAAAGAAAGCAAGGTTATTTTATCCAAACATTGAATTGCTGTCATAAAATGACTTTTCCAAGACAACTTCCTTAAATTTTATTGATAGTTTCCTTGTTTCATGATAGAGCAATAACCAACAACAAGACCAGCAAAAACTTTATGGAAGGTGGTACAAATTAATAAAGGGAGCATGGGTCCCACTAAGGCCAGAAATGTGTTATACTGCCATATGCATTATGAATATATATATATATATATATATATATATATATATATGCGCCTGATGATCGAAATATCGTGAAACTATTAGTTGCAATTACAGTTCTTATTTTTCTTCTTTTACCTTTATGTATATATATAAGGCTAAAGACTACTCTTGGCTTAATAACTCCAAACTCCAAAAATTAAGAAAACACTTTACAACACTGTGCACCAAAAGATGTAAAAACTTATCCTGACGTCAAGAGCTCACAGATATTCTCACACATTTGTCCACCAGAAAACGTTAGTGTCAAAGACGACGTCCAAGCAGAAAAGAAGTGAATGCTATTAAAGGACAGCAAATATTAAGAAACAGACAGAAATATAAGCTAAAGAGCCGAAGTGTGAAAAATCAGCTAATCTCATAACCAGTATCATGCTGTTAATAAATCTAATTTAGTTATAAGTGTTCATAAGGCTTGGCTTAGTGCCTCGATAACATGTCTTTTGTAAAAAATCAGGAAGTCTTCCAAAAATTATCGCTCAATTTTTGTAATGAATACAATATCAAGATTGTTACCAAAGGACATATTAGGACGACTTAGATACATGAGAACAACTACTTATGGAAAATCAATCTGGTTTCAGAAGTAATCGACCCACAAGTTGTGTCATATTTATTGTACAGGAAGCCATCAAAAATACAAAATATCCTCTATACTTTTGCATGCTTTATCTCATAGTGGAGTGTGATCATGATGATAGAGACATGTTGTTCAAAGTCCTTAAGATTAGAAAAAAAACAACTTCAGTATTAAAATTGATTCTGAAAACATTGTATACTCTAGCTGAAGTAAAACACTAATGTGGAGCATTTTCAATTTCACGCTGAGGAGGAATCAAAGTACCTGTATTCTTTAACATTTACATGAATTTTTTTCTTTGAGGTGTTGAAAATGAAGCCTTGAAAGTGTACCCGTAAACCTGTCCCATTATGCATACTCCATAAAGTTAGAGTGCTCCTATGGACAGTTTAACAGTTAATATTTATAGAATATCTAGAAGTGATTGATTCCACTTGTTTTTTTATCCAGATAATATTGTTTTATGTTGGGAAAAAATAACTGAATTTGTAGTCCATAATTAACATCTAAAATAAGATATTCACAAGGATCAGCTTCACTATTATCGTTGATAAGACAAAAGTTGTCTGAAAGTTAGAATTATGGGACGGATTATATAGTTATGATTGATTTTTTATCTTTAATTAACAACATGGTTATATATTTGCGTGTTCTTTACTTTCTGTTGGTGCATAAAATCTGGGGACGACAAATCGTAGACAGCCTACAACAAAGATTTGTAAAATTTAGGGACTAACCGATTTTCTTTCAACACGTACTGCGCTAAATGAAACTATTTTGCATACAATGGCGACCCTTTTTCAGCTCCATCCGTGACTAAATAACATAAACACCTTTTCATACTTTATCCAATCTTGTCAGAAAGTTTTATTTTTGCCACTGTACGCGTCAACTTGAAGTAAACGGTTGAATAAAATCTACTTTTCAATTTTTCTGAAGGCAGCCTTATTCTTCTCTTATGTAAAAAGCAGGTATATCGATACAAAGACTTTAAACCACAATTCTTGGCTTAGTCTGATATATTACACAAAGTTCAACACCCCGTTGTACGTCTTAATGTAGACTTTTGTAGATTATATTTCCATATAAAAGCACTCGCATCTTCTGGTAAGCGACTCCAGCTAGGTTTACCACCATTCTGAATAAGATTATTATAGAAAATTCTCCCACTTCTCACCACGTACCATACTTGGCTTCATATCCAAGTGACCATTAACTCTTGAGCTTAATTGGCACCCTATGTTACCGGTTTTTATGTCACCGGTGTTCACGTAGCCTCTACTAAACTTTGTCAGCTAAGATTGCAGACTTCCGTTATCCCTGGTTTGGAATCAAAGTTTTGTACCGTTGCACTGGCTGCTTACCAAAGCTAGTGAGCTCATCTTACCTAATAGATAACTTCGAACGGTCAATTATTCGCGTTATGTCTCTAATGTTGTTTCCAAAGAGCTTTGCTACGAGAAGACCAGTTGCTAAACTTGCACTCAAAGGTCATATTATGCACAAAATGTAAAACAGTGTAGACGGTCGTCTTTCATAAGCAACTCATGTTGTGAGAGCTGCTTTTGGAGGATCGATGGCAAAGGCAATTCGTTGAACTGTTAAATGCAAGAGAGCTTAAAACTTGTTCATCACGTCCAGGACGAATACTCAGCCATCGAGGTGCCTGATGTTCTCACATTGTGCCAACTAATTATAATTTGTGACTGAACATTCAATAATCATTACTGTAGAACTGAGCCAAAAAGAAATTGTGTCCTTGTGACAGCCTCTCTTAATTTATGCATATTTTCTAAAGCCATCCTTGAAGCAAATTATTGCGATCAGATTCTTGTACAGATTGGTCATTTGGCTAAGTAGATACCACCAATATTCAGCCACTGGAACATATACAACTTTCATGTTGTGTACCCTATCAAGTGCTTTTTTACTGTCAATGAAGCACAAGTAGACTTTGCACCTTGATCACCAATGCCTTGCTAATCTATGAAAGTAAGATTAAGTTTTATGTCGAGGCATCTTCCATGAATCTACACTACCTATATATTTCACTCTTAAGTCCAACGACACAATGATATAGTACGAAGAGTTTTAGCTTGGGAACTTTCAATGCAAAAGGTCTCAAGATATCCGTGAACAGGCTTCAGATGTAAATAAATACAAAACTTGACTTTGGATAAAGTTTGAATAAGTTAACGATTAAAGTGTTTAAAAACTTAGATGTAGGTGTTTATCTTGAAATAGAAAACATTGCAGATGAGGATTCTTGACTTCAAAGACAGGGGAAAATAACATGTGTCGGTCTTGGAAAGTTGGTGACTGAACTGCAGTCGTAAAACTGCAAGTTAAACTGAAAAAAAGAAGAGATATTTCATGAACATATTTATTTTCCTGTATAGGGAGATATTAAAGTGGCCTCTACAAATGACAAAATCGATCAGAATCCCAAAATACAACACGAAATACCTTAAACCTGATAGTTAATGTGGAGGACAATATTTAAAATAACTAAATATCAGATATTTATATTAGATTAAAATTTCCTGAAAAATATCAATGAACCACAAAACAGCAAAAGAGGTCCTAGGTATGAGAAATTAATCCAGTTATAGTCAAAATTACAAGAAAACAGAGCAAGGAATGTCACATAAAGGAATACAGTTTAACTTGTACAACAAATGATCCTGTCAATAAGGTTGAACTTTGCTACCAGAGAAATTCTGAAACGAAACAAAAAAACACCATAAAGCCAATATGAAGAATGCATAGAACGAATTTTTAACAGAAAACTATTGAAACCACCTGGAGGCCCAACTACGCGAAGTGAAGTTAAAATTTGTTTGAAAAATATAAAAAGTAACAAAGCTTCAGGGTTAAATAATATTACTGTTAAGCTAATAAAATTGCAAATATTAAAGTCCATAAAGCAAATGGCGTTAATACTATTTCATCGTGTAATGATAAATTTGAATTCAGTAAACCTTTAGTAAAAGAAATTCTCAAGTTATGAAAAGGAAGTGGCTCATTTAGATGTATCCATCTCTTATTCCTGTCCCGGGTATGACGTTAAAATACATCCGATTGTGGAGTTTCGACTTGAACGGATGAGATTACCCTTTGCCACAACTACCTCCGGGTCACACTTGGGCAAGGTGTAGCACTCGTTAGCTCTGGGTAGGTGGAGCTCATTAGCCTTGGCTGGCAGTCCACCTAGGAGAAAAAAAAAATCTTATTTAAAGCAAGTATTTTTCGGTGGTTCCGGCCTGGCCGGGTAAAGTACTGATGAATTCCTTTTAATAATTTGAGATGGTGTCTCGTAAAAAATACCGCTGTTGGTACAAACTAAAATTTACCTCTTGGCAGTAAATACAAACCTGCCCAGGACCACGTAGAAGAACCTCCTTGTGTATGTTGGAGATCTTTTGCTACAGATCCGCGAGTCATCGGAACCATGACGATTTATATGTCGAAGACCTTGGTGTCCCTAGGTTCGTCACAGCTCAGCAGTCAACTGAGTTGAGGCTGAACAAATTCTTCTACCTGGGGAAGGAGCCTGGATCACCTACTCCAGTATCATGGGCCAGTCAACCATGAAATACAACGAATTGAAACAAATAACCAACACTGCGTAAATAGTATTGTTGACCAACTTTAGGATATCATACACGGTAATGGAAATTATAACAACAGCAGACATAGGTTGTAGAGTTCTTTGGATCGTCATCCACTGATCACGACCATCACATCAGCAAAACACATACGATCACAGTTGTCCAGGGTTGGCTCTTGGAATATTCGCACACTGTTTGAAACAGGAAAATTGTAAATGTTATTCTAGAGATGGACAGAGTGAGCGTGCGTTGCTTAGGGGCATATGCAAAGTCAGTTGGCCAGGAGCATGTGAGTTCTGTAAGGAACAAAAACGTATCTTTTACTTGGGAGGTGCTGGGCATCAACATGGGGTCGGTTTGGTTCTCAATACGCACTTCAGTAACGCAGTCCTCGCTTTTTATGGTTGTGTCACTAAAAGCGAACCCTTTCAACCTTAACATCATTGTTACCTATGCACCAACGTTAAAGGTAGAAGACAAAACCATTTATTAATTTTACCGAGTCCTAGGAAAAGTCTACTCCGTTTGTAGTTCAAATGAAATCACCATCGTTATGGGTAACTGGAATCCAAAAGTTGGATAAGAAAGAGAGGAGAAGAACGTTGCACTCATGGAGTGGGAGAAAGAAAGGCTAGACGTGAAAAGCTAATAGACTGATGCCGAGACAGAGACATAAAAATCACAAACATGGTTTGAAGTTCACCTTTGAAAGAGGTATACATGGAAGAGCCCTGGTGATAAAACCAGGAACCAGATTGACTTCATCATTATTAACTAGTGATTCAGGAATGCAGTCAAGTCTTCAGAGCCCTACCCAGTTGCAGATGGGAATTTGGACTACAATCCAGTCATTATACGGTTCCAACTATCATTAAAAAGGATCCAAAAGCCCAAATCTACAGTAAAACGTAATCTAAACTCCCTCAAAAATGCAAGTAAAACTAAAAACAATTTGAAACAGCATCCCCCAGTAACATGCCAGTGCTGGATAACAACATAGATGTAGAATCTCCTTGGAGTAGCATAGCAATGAGTGTCAGACAAGCTCCCGAACAACACATCTCAAAGGTGGACAGAACGTTGTCTAAGTCATCTCCCGAATCGCACAGAAGATCAAAGATTTGGAGCAGCAAAGAAGGCTCGTCAAGCACAATAAAGTGCGGTACAAGCTAATTAACAGACAAATAAAAAGAAGTGTACCAAGGTCAAGGTAGAACGTCTCACCATAAAATCCAAAGAAGTGTTCAAACAGATAACAAATAGTAGGCATGAAACCCGCTCTAACCTCAAAACACATCAAATCTGCCGATGACAAATTTCTGCATGACTCCAAGGATGTGACCAGTCGGTGGAAGGAGTATCTCCAGGAAATTTTTCACAATAATGAGAATCAACCTCAAAATGCTTTCTAAAAGGGCAATAGAACACAAGCAGGACATATACCTGGTATTCACTGATTACAGGAATGTCTTTGACAAAGTTAGGCACAAGGACTTACTCGCCATGTTACAGAACATCCAGATTGGTGATAAAGACCTCAGAATAATCAAAAACCGTTATATCAAGCAAAAAGCATCACTTCATCTCTCTGACAAGACTCCCACTGCATGGGTCACGATACAGATTTGACCAAGTCAAGGGTGTGGTATGTCACCAGATTTTTTCAGTTTCTATAGCGAACTCATCCTCAGAGATCTTGATGAAGTTTCTGAAATTCTGCTTGTTAATGGCTTCCAAAATAATAGCACTTGTTATGCTAATGACACAGTCTTCCCAGAATCTGACTCGTGTTGCAATAGCCTCCACCATCTGCCGTGGTCTCAAGATTAACTGAAAAAAATCAAAGGTAAAGTGCATCTCAAAACACAAGCCAGAGCCAATATTCGAACTCGAGATAGATGGTAAAAACATAGAACAAGTGTCAGTCTTTACTTATCTTTGGTCTTACATCACACCCTGTAGAATATCAAGAGACAAATGAAACGAAGAGTATTCATGGGCAAAGAGGCATTCAACAACATAAAAACCATCTTTACCATCGAAAACTTTCATTGACCATCAAACTCCATTTCCTCAAAAGCTTTGTCTGATCGGTCCTGTTGTATGGAAAGGAACCATGGGTACTTAATGCAGAAACAAGTAGAAACATAGAAGCCGCATAGATATGGCTCTACAGCCACATGTTCCAAATTTCCTTTGTTGACAGAGTAACAAACATCAAAGTCTTACACCGTGTTGGGCAAGAAAGAGAATTACTTAACTGAGCGAGTCACGTCAATTGAAATTTCTTGGCTGTTACATCAGAAACCAGAAGCTTGAGGATCTTTGTCTCAATGTCCAAATAGAAAGAAAGCGCTCTCGTGGTAGACAGATATAGACTATCTGTAGAACTTTCAACACCATTTCAAGACCCAGCAGATAGCTATGAGATACCCCCCGAGATCCGAGACCGAGACGAGACCAAGACCGTGGTGCATTTCAATGCAATAGTGGTTCGCCTAAGCTTATTTTAAGCTGTCACCATAAAAGAAGAACATGAAAAGAAAAAGAAGAAAAGAAAAAGAATAAAAAGAATAAAGGATCTCTTACTCGCGCCATCAAAAAGTTTTTCAAATGACATTGCATCAAACTGAACCAAAGATAGACCAAAACTTATTTTCATCTCAATGAGTACAACAGAGGTTGTGTGCGTCTACCAAAACATTTGTACCAAAGTAATGAAATATGAACAGTGACCCAAAATAGAAATATTCATGACCCTGCCTTTCGATACCAAAAATAGAATTCATGAAATATGTTAGCGATGATGAACTACGTGCAGTTTGTTCTCTGAAGCAAACATTTTGTTTTCTGTTGCATAGGATGTTCCATTTCATTTTTATGTGTTTTTTAGTGCTGATTACAAATTTGAACTCAGTTTTAACTCGTTTTCATGCAATCGATATTAAACTCTCTTTCAATGTTCACATTAGTGACCAAGAAAAAATTTGGGCTGCATATACTGTGTCCCAGATTCGTGAAGAAAATCTGTAAGTAGGAAAAGGTGAAAAAAGGGTCCATTTTCTGGTGTCTCTATGGTTTCCTGAGAACCAAAATATTTCTCTGTTATTTTTCCCTGAGCAGGAAATAGCTTCTATCCCAATATTTCCTCTGCTCTTAGGCCTATTTCATATTTCGAGGAGTGTAGAGTTTCTTTCCTGAGAAAATAAATCAAGCAAATTTCATCAGGAGAGCAAAGACATAATTTCAAATTTTGAAGACTACTTACCTAATACAAAATATGCACAAGTTACTCAGTGTTTTAGTTACGAGGGAACGTAATGGTCTAGTGCGTTATTCGCCATTCTTCAAGAAAGAAATTAAGTTATTAGTTTCAAGTTTAGAGAAAAACAAAAAAGAAGGTTTTTGACAGTTCTGCTAAATTTTCAGACTTCAAAAAGAATCGCCAGACCTCTATTAACTTTCTTTCAGAAAACTAAAAATTTGTGACCTATCGTGTTGTTTCAGGCCTTTTTCAAATTTAGGTATTGCCCCATATAACCAATTAAAATAGAGAACCTCTTTAGATAGTTCCGTAAAAGAAAGACACATAATTCGCAAGATCTAGGTCTATAAAACCTTTTTGGAAATATAAAATATAAAATATAAACATTTGGTTATTAAATTGGTGCTTGTGTGCTGTGATCACACATTCAACAGGAGTGTAAAACATAATTCCCCCAAAAAGCCCTCTTGATAAAGTTCCTGAATACCTTGTAGTTTGGAGAGATACGCGAGTAAACAGCTTCCACCACAATCCAATCACAATGGAAGAGTGGTACCAAAGACTTCAGGACAAATATTTAATAGCTCACTGCTGCTGGAGTATCAAATGTTTTAAATACGACAGCATCGATTACCGCAGTTCACAAAAAAAACCAGCTGAAAATATTTTATGGTACCTAAAATGATATGAAGTTGAAAATAGTGAAATATAAAAATTAGCAATTGGAAGGGATTGTTTTTGGTGATTAAAAAAATGGATAATCAACTGAATATTTATAATGATATAGAAGTACGTCACGGCACAAATCTAAGAAATATTATATTAGGAATAACAACAAATTAATTGTTTTGAAGGTAGATCAAGTTGTAAAACTGTGATAACTTTGAAAAGAGAACAATAAAATTGAAATAAAATGTATTGATACTTAAAACTCAGAAACCTACATATCTGATTGATCTCAATACTAAAAGTCATTGAAAAGAATAAAACCAAATAGGTCAAGCCTGCTAATCATTTTTGTAGGTCTCACAAAAAGCTTGAAGCAAGATTTATGCGAGCATTAACGTCTTCATGCTAGAAACTCTTTAATATGCATGATGATCTGCTCTCCATATACTATTTCTGGATAGACAATTGCTGAAGGGTATATCTACTTGAGAAACTTGATTGCTTTAAGCTGCCTTATTCTACGGTTCAGTTAATTAAAAACATTTTTCTTTGATCTCCTTATTAAGACAAAGATATTGCATATTTGCAGGACTTCTTTTCCATCTTTCTTTACCGTCTTCCTGATCTCCAAGACGTATCATGATGAGGTAGTTATCTATATGTTTTCCTAACTGCATGTCCCACCAGTTTCAGTCTACTTTCTTCGACTATCTTGTGTAGCTCTTTCTGACCAGTTCTTCTCAAAATTTCTATATTCGCTGTCCTGTCCCACCATGAGAGTCCTATAACCCTTTTCACATTTCGTTGATGGAAGGAATGAAAGTTTCACTGTAAGCTCTTTGTGCTTTTACTCACGTTTCACTAGCATGCAGTGAAGACGACTATCACCATGTAAAACTAGATCTTGATTTCCTAACTAATTCGCTTTGACTTAGATGTGCACACCATAGATAGGAAAGTAGGTCTAGCTCTGTTTTGATGGCACGCCTGTTTTGATCTCATCTGTGCTGGTAACAACACTCCCAAGATATAAAAGCTATTCTACTGCCTACGGGTTTTCTCTGACCTTTATTTGTGGTACCCTATTTTTCAGTAATAAGCATTACTTTGTATTTTTCTTAGATAGAAGCCACGGCTCCTATTTAAGAAAAATAAGCGACTTAATTCAAAGGCAGCTATCTTTTTTTGAAGTCATATAATTGTTACTGTTTTGTACGTCGAGAACTATAAATTTTATTGAAACTCCGACGTAAATACAGAAACACGTTATAAAGGTCAAATACTAAAAACACTAGAACCAACAACTGCCTTGTGACAGTACCATAAATTAAATTTGAAGTTACAAGATCAGGTTTCAAATATATGGGGGTGAAAATTTTTGCAATTAATTGTCTTCAAAAATCCGGAAAACGAAGTCACTGGAAGATTTTGTGAAAAAGTCAAGTGGTTATATAAATCAGTAAATATAATAATTATTTAACCTTGTTAACGAGCAATTTGTAACATTTAGATTTTCCCCTATTTCATTTTTAGCAAGGCTTATATGAAAAGCAATTTTGTATGAATTGAAATTATACCTATCCGGAAAAAAAATTCATAATAATAATATTGTTGCTACTACTACTGCTACTACTACTACTACTACTACTACTACTACTACTACTACTATTACGACTATTACTACTATTACTACTGATATATAGTATATATATATATGGTTACTATATCTTTCTTACTTATGTGTAGGTTCAGAGAACACGTCTTCTGTGACGACAACTATAACTTTGTGTCTCAAACATGAAAGCGAGTCTTTGACATGGAAGAGAGATCACGTGCACGAGGTCACGTAACTCTATAGCATCTCCCCATACCCTTTCTCAGACCTCATATACAACTTCTTTTTTTTTGTCCAAAGTCCAAACAAAATGTTTATATCAATGTCCAAACAAAATGTCTATAAGATGTTCTGAGTAAATAATATCTATTTCTGAACCTGAGTTCTTTGTCTCTTAGGGTAGGATTTCCATTGTTTACGGTTGGGTGCTATTGGGCGTTCTGGGGTGGTAGGGTGTGGTTCGGTATGGTACGATTCGGTATTGCTTGGTTCGGTTGGGTGATGTATGATTTCAGTTGTTTCTACAAAAGGTTTTTTTTTACGGGTTTGAAAAGGGAAATGTTTCTTCTGTAACTGTCTCCTTTTTCATTTCGGACAGTTATCATACTATGCTTGACTGCGGTANTTCTCAGACCTCATATACAACTTCTTTTTTTTTGTCCAAAGTCCAAACAAAATGTTTATATCAATGTCCAAACAAAATGTCTATAAGATGTTCTGAGTAAATAATATCTATTTCTGAACCTGAGTTCTTTGTCTCTTAGGGTAGGATTTCCATTGTTTACGGTTGGGTGCTATTGGGCGTTCTGGGGTGGTAGGGTGTGGTTCGGTATGGTACGATTCGGTATTGCTTGGTTCGGTTGGGTGATGTATGATTTCAGTTGTTTCTACAAAAGGTTTTTTTTTACGGGTTTGAAAAGGGAAATGTTTCTTCTGTAACTGTCTCCTTTTTCATTTCGGACAGTTATCATACTATGCTTGACTGCGGTAACTGTAAAAATAAAAGGTAGGAATTTAGAATCGTTCTTCTTCCCCCTTATGCCTCTTTTCATGAAAACACGATCTCCAACATTCATGGTTCGGTCAACAGCATTGCGTTTATTGTCGGATATATTGTCGAACTTTTTCATATTTCTCCTTCCGACGGTGACGAATTATGATCATCAAGCGGTATTGTGTAAGTTTCCATGGACGGTAGGTATGATTTGAGTGGTCGGTTGAAAAATAACCTTGAAGGGCTTACTTCAGTGGTGGCATGGTCTGAATTTCTACGAACTCTCGATACATAATCAGCTATGTGTTCTGATCCTTTCTGGTAATATACGGAAAAGTCATACCTTTGAATATCTAGTTGCCAGCGAAATATTTTGGCGTTTAATTTGCTTCTGGGATTGAAAATATACTTTAATGCTTCATGATCAACAAAAACATTCAAAACGTTTTCCATATAAATACATGTGAAGTTTGTCTATTCTGTGTACTAATGCAAGCGCTTCTCTTTCGGTCGGTCTGTAATTTTGTTCTCTTTTCGACAAGGCTTTAGATATATATGCAACAGGGCGTTTACAATTTTCCTTGTCCTCTTGAATTAAAACTTCTCCTATGGCAAAATCTGAGGCATCTGTATGTAATTCTACTGTAATTCTACTTTGATGGGTCGTAAAATTTCAAAACTGTGGTTGAAGTGAGAACATCCTTCAGCGCGTTGAATTCCTCTTGGCATTCCTTAGTCCATTTAAATCGACTGTTTTTGGCTAATAGCTTACGAAGATTCACAGTTTTATCTAAGTATTGGTCAACAAATTTGGCAACATAATTACATAGTCCCAAAAAACTACGAAGTTCCTTTACATTTTTCGCCTCCTTCAGAAATTCAACTTTCCTTGGATCTGCTTTTACACCATCTTTCGATAATACTACTCCAAAAAAAATCAATCTCCTCCTTTCCGAAAATACATTTAGAACGGTTAACTTTTAAACTTAACGACACCAATTTCGCGAAAAGTTTATCAAGGGTTTTTAAATGTTCCTCTAAATTTCTGCTGTAAATGATAATACCGGTAAATACCGCATTCAGTGCGAAAGTTAGTCACAGTTCCTTGACTGTTCCTCCAGCTCTAGCTGCATATAAGCTTCCTTCATATCGATTTTTGAGAATTCTGTTGCTCCTGTCATGTCATCCAGTATTGAATCAAGAGTCGGTATTGGAAACGTTTCTCTTTTTATCGCAGTGTTTATTAAACGAGCATCCAAACATACACGAATATCTCGATTTGGTTTTGGTGTTGCTACGAAATTTGAGACCCAATCGTGCGGTCCGGTAGCTTTTTCAATAATATCTAGCGATTCAAGCTCCTTAATTTTGTCGTTTAATCTTTTTCGTATGTAGAATGGGTGTATCTGCATTTTCTGGTACACTGGGTGAATAGTTTCGTCTACGTGTAGCTTGGCGGTATAATCCTTCAACTTTCTATGACCTTAAAAAACTTTCTTGTGTTTTTCTACCATCTTTTCAAACTCCGGTGGAATGTTTATGTTTTGATTCTGCTCTGCAACCTGATTGGTCGCAATCTTGAACGTAACAAAAGATAAATCTCGACAGGGTGAAATCCCAAGAAGATTCCCTGCTTTGTTTTTATCCACGACGAATATTTTATTGACGGCCATTCGCTTTTTCGACTCGATATTGGCTTGAAAATATCCAAGGACTTTTATTGGCTGTGATGTGTACGGTTGCAGCTTTTTATTGGTATTTTTCAGCTTAATGTCCGGGTTGCGTTCTTTTATACGTTGGAATGTTTCCTTATCGATTATATCTATGGTGCTTCCCGTGTCTACCATCATTTTCACTTAGACCTGGTTTATTTTTAAATATGCGTGTTGAATTGGTGATATTGAGTTTACATTAGACAATTGTTGTGGCGATTCCCTTACGTAGGTGCTTTTCGAATAACTCGGTTCATGTGCTTTTGGCGATCCCTCTGAACAGGTGCTTTTCGAAGAACTCGATTGGTGCGTCCATGACGATTTCTCTACACAGGCGCTTTGTGTTTCTCTGTTTTCAACGGCATCATCCGATTGGTCAGTTAAAAATACAGCTAGTACAGTTTCATCATCCTCGCTGTCTGAAGAAAATTCGTCTAGCACGTTGACTTTTCTTGTAGATTTCGATAAATCTCCTTTCCGATTTCTACAAACTTTTGATAAATGATCACTACCTCCACAATTAAAACACAACTTACCCGAGGCTTTACATTCACTTAGGTGTCCCTTTGAAAAAAACTCACCGCATTTGTAGCACGTTTTGGAGGTTTTATCAGAGTTGTTCTTGCGACGATTCTGACGGTTTGGTGGTGGATTTCGGCGTTTGTTTTTATTTTGAACGATAAAGATCTAACTTGATTTATTATTTCTCGTGTATCTCCGCGACTACTTTTCATTTCAGCGGCTTGATGTTTAGCTGTCTCCTCTCCTCTAGCCATTTCTTGAAGTTTTTCGAGCGTCAAATCTTTTTCTCTGAGAAGCCTTTTCCTGAATTTTACTGACTGACATGTGACGATAAAATGATCCCGAATTTTTACAGCAATATTAGCATATTTGCACGATCCAGCTAGCCTTCTTAGCCTTGTGATGTAGGTCGCAGTGCCCTCTTTCTCGAGTCGACTGGCCTTTTTAAACACATACCTTTCGTAGCTAAGATTTTTTTCGGTTTAAAATAATCGTCTAGTTTCTTCAAAACATCCTCGAGTCTATCAATAGCATCTTCAGCGTTGGGCGGCATTGAACGATAAATTTCTCGAACTTCTATACCAGCCATGTGCAAGAGAACAGCTTTCCTTTGTTCAGCATTCGTGATTCCTGACGCGGTAACGAATAATAAAAAATCCTCTTTCCACGTGTCCCATTTTTTTGCCCAGATTTGTTGTGCTAGATCTTCCAACAACGAACGGTTCTATTCCAGGTAGATTATTCAAAGCTTTTGCTGATGTCGCCATTCCACTTTCTCGTCGCCAGATGATATATAGGATATATATATATGGTTACTATATCTTTCTTACTTATGTGTGTGTTCAGAGAACACGTCTTCTCTCTATGACAACTATAATTCTGTGTCTGAAGCATGAAAGCGTGTCTTTGACATGGAAGAGGGATCACGTGCACGAGGTCACATAACTCTATAGTAACTACTATTACTACTATTACTACTATTACTACTATCACTACTATTACTACTATTTCTACTATTACTACTATTACTACTATTACTATTATTACTACTATTACTACTATTACTGCTATTACTACTATTACTACTATTACTACTATTACT
>RDPX01000009.1:1649093-1735202 GCA_003991215.1 Morbakka virulenta | reverse complement strand
TGTTTGACTTGATGGCTCTCTGTTTGTCGTGGTGGCTACCTTGGAGGTTGTTCTCTGGTGTGGTAGATGTGCTAGCGGCATTCTAGGTTTTCGTTGTCTTGCCCTATGGCTCTCTCGTTCGTTCTCTCTTTCTCTCTCTCTCTCTCTCTCTCTCTCTCTCTCTCTCTCTCTCTCTCTCTCTCTCTCTCTCTCTCTCTCTCTCAGACACATACACATACACACACACATACAAACACCCCCACCCCCACACTTACTCATTTACTACTCTGATCGACAGTTACAAGGAATCGTATTGTGATATCCCTCAATATTTCTCAATAAAAAAGCTACCAAGTCATGAAGCCCTTCAAAATGTGTCTAAATGTTGTACCTTTTTGTTAGTTATATGGCCTTTGCGCGAGCTAGCTTCTTGAGGTATGGCGCCTATCGGAGACAACTGTTTTGCAAACGTGATTCGTTGAAGGTATCGGATTAAACTTGTCAAACGAACTTAAGGAAGTGAAGACGCTTCTGAGAGAGCATCAAAATGAGAGGTTGTTTGAATTAAATAGATGTGCAGGCTGGATTGCCGATGGCTTCAATTTCTTGAGCAAAGCTATTCCAAGATTTTTGAGAAAAGTTGACAAAAACGCGCCAGCCCACTTTAAATCAAGTACCCTTTCAATATATTGTGCTTGAAGTCAAGTGGGTTTTTTTCGGAAAGTGACGAAATGTTAATTGTTTGTTTTACTCTTAAACAGTAATGTCTCTAGCCTTGTCGATAGCTATTCATTCAAGTCTCAGAGTACAAGTATTGTCAAAAAAACGTCGAGGGCCCAAGGCAGGTATGTGACATTTAAGTTGAACCTAGTCCTGCCTTTTGTCAACCATTACAATTCCCTCCTCTTCTTCCCAATGAAATTTGTCGACCTCCTCTTCATACCCCACTGGTACTTCCGTTAACTGGACATTTTTCTCAGCTCACCATTCATTAAAAGTTATTGTGAAATCGCATAATTAAGAGCCAAAAACACTTCTATCAAAATGTTTTCAATAAATTTGAACATGGTACTAATCATTATCTTGAAATGTGATCATATTGAGTCAGTCACGCATATTTTCACAACAATACGTGTTATCAGCGTGAAACTGAAGGTCAAAATAACAAACTAGCAGAAGCCTGAATTAAAAGTAAACCCGGAAAGTTACTAGAATTAAATGCAGAGAGACTATGAATTACATTGTTGACTTTAACAATGTGCAATGTGCTGAAAGGCCAAAATCTAAAAGATGGGTCATGCGACTGTTGGAATATACAAAAGTGGTAAAATGTGTCATTCATCAGAGAGTAGAAATTGTAGTTATTAACTAAAAAATAAAAAGATATTCTACCACAAGAAACAAAATAACTGGAGTACGGATACTCGAATAGAAAAGTAAATTGTAAAGAATTTGTATCACACTATTTTATCAAATAAGCAATTATGTTTTGGTCCAGTCTGCAAGGCTGGTTAAAATGAATAAATTTGAACCCTTGAGGTCTGGTTCTTTACTACAAGAAATTTTGTTGATTCAACTTTTCATGTGACTTTGTAATACAAAATATAGTGCTGGATAACTTAACAAACATGATTAATTGAAGAAATGAACCAAAAACCAACATCAGATATATAGGCTTTTTTTCCTGACGGCAGTTTTTTCTAACTTGGGGTGAGACGTAGATTTGTTCTTACAACATAGCTGAAATCAAATTCTGGCATGTCTTAAATAGCCCTCTTTGAAATAGACAAAACTATCCTATACGATAAGTGCTTATATTGATATCATATTGTTATGTAATGTATACCAGTATGTCCTTTGAAGTGTTTTTCTATACCAGTAGAGATAGAGCCAATTAGCACGTTTCAAAATTGAGACCAAATAAATGGATATACTTATGTTTTACGGTAAAGTTCAACACTTGTAAACTTTAGAAAAAAACTGTAAAATAAGCAATACAAAAAATATAATAATGATTCTACTTCTAATAATAATATTTTGTCCTGGGTACGTTGTTAAAATGTATCCGGTTGTGGAGTTTCGACGTGGGCGGACGAGGTTACCCTATTCCACAACTTCCTCCAGGTCACCCTTAGGCAGCGTACCCTGAAACCTTGAAATACCGGGTTGGCGTCTGGCAACGATAAGTCTGCCTCATGAACAGAGGCTTTTTAGGATTGATTGGCACCCCCTTAGTTACGGTGTCAAGTAAAATAAAAATACCCGAGGGAAGGAAAACCCGGAGAAAACCATTTTCATTTCGAGTGTAAATGTCTAATGATAATTCATCAAACAAAAAGGTGAATGGTACTGGAATCAATAATGATGAAGGTGCCTTGCTTGGCTAATGCCCTATGGATGAGCAATGGGGGTCCAGTCGTCATCAAGCAACTGGCAAACAGAAATGGAGTAAGACCATGAATAGATTGGTAATGTATTGAAAATTCAAAAGTGAACCTAACGAAAGAGGATATTGAAAGACAATAATGGAAATATAGAGATACAAAGGGGTTTTTGAGATTAGCGAACATAGCTTGATGGACCAGGTACAATTAATTGTAGTTAATCAATGGTTAACAGATTTAGAGCTTGAAGAAATTAAAAGGGAAAGCAAAAGGGAAAGTACTGACGTAGCAGTGGATGTGAATGACCAGTAAGAAAGGACACATTTTGAAGGTGAACAAGAAACACAGATAGATGCATTTGGTGACAGAGAAGATAGGATTGGAAATGATAGTAACAGTATTGGAGGATTTGATCTTGGGGATATAAAGGAAAGAGAACAAAGACCAAAGAAAAAAACTTGGTGGAAGAGGCGTATTAACAACGAAATGAAAGAATTGAGAGCATTTATTAGTAAACTTGAGAGGTGACAATAATGAAATGTGCAGCAATATAGGAATGAAATACATCGATAATAAGTACAGGGGCTGAGAAAAAGGTGTCAGCGTTATGATAGAGGAAGAATTGAAAAAAGGGTAGTCACGAAAGCTTCAAAGTTTAAAAGATAAGAAACCAGGAATGAACAGCAGTATCGAAACAGATTACTTGAAGAAGATCAAGGACAGTTATTTTAGGAATTAAATGGGGGGTATAGAAGTTAAATCCAGTAGAGCACAACAATCAGGCTGAATGGTTAAAGAAAATTAAATAGGAGATGGCAGAATTAATTCAGAAACAAGAAAACATAGAAATTGAAAAGAACAAGGTGAATGAACAGTTAAAGAAGATTCCAAACTGGAAAGCCACAGGGCCAGATGAAGTGCAGGGCTTCTGGATTAAGAGCTTGAAGGGACTCTGCAGCATAATTGGTGAACAACTCAATGAAATAACGAGAACTACTGTTTTGTCCCAACATGGATGACAACAGGTACGACAGTGGCATATATGAAAGACATTAGCAAAGGTTATGCTGTGAATAACTACAGACCGATAACGTGTCAACCACTTATGTGGACAGCATTGAAGGGGATAGCTGCGGATCAGAGTTACACATATCTGGAAGAGAGAGAAAGAGAGTTATTCCAAGATGAGTAAATGGGGTGTAGAAGAAAAGCAAGGGGTACAAAAATAAGCTGCTTATCGACAAAACCATTATAAAGAATTGTCAAAGAAGACATACAAATCTCTCAAACGCATGGATTAAATATGGTAATACTTACGATATGGTGCCACATTTGTGGATGATAGAGTGTCTTTACATGATTGGAGTTGCAGAAAACCTCAAAGAGTAAATCATCTTCTTTTCATTGACGATTTGAAGTTATTTGAAAAGGATGAAAATGAGATTGAGTCGCTTGTAAGAACAGTGAGCCTTTTGGGTGAAGACATGGGTATGATGGTTGATGTTTCGTATATCTCTGTTACCATGCGCATAATGATGATATAGACCTCTAAATTGCAGCTGTATATTTAAAAGCGCCTGGGAATTAATCTAAAGATTAGCAATAAGCGAAAACGACAGGAAAACACCCTGACTGAGCGGTTAGTTGTACTTTGCAGTTCTGATTCATTCCCATGCGTAAGTTTGAGACAAATGATTACGTGTTTTAAGATGTTTGTTAGTGTCGTTAGTGTATTTTTTTTGTCTAAAAAAAATTAAGAGAACGCTTAACGACTGAAAAACAATGATATGAATTTAGATGTAAAAAAATTAATGCGTCACATGGAGATTCACACAATTGTAAGAAATACAATGGGGATAATATGCTCTTTCAGAACGCCCAAAGAAAACACATTGCCGGGGAACGAATAAAATATACAAACAAGCATTTCCCTTACCCTTCTTATCTTTGGAATCAGATACTCTTGCCTTACAAGGGATGTCGTCCCTCTATGGAAAGGGCACCCCTAATTTAATTGAAGGGACTTGGGGAAAGAATGGTGCACTCTATTCAAGGCACACTCTCAAAATGATCTGGTTAAAAATGGAGGGGCGGTAGCTCAGTTAGTAGAATATATGGTCATGAAAGTCACAGGTACTGTCTCTACCCCAGCACAGCGCACATATATTTTTTAATTTACTTAACTCCAAACTCCCTTCTTCAATATAACTTTCACAACATTTAACCTTCTGATAACTTGAAGCAAGTTATTTGGAGCTCTGGAACCGACATCAGCTTTGATTCCTCCAAACTTGTTCTGGGCGCAGATTGGAAAGCATTTCTTGCAAGAACGGGGCGGTCCAATCATCCCCACAGTAATCCCAAATTTTCTTTCTTTGCCTATTGTTATTCCCCTATTGTTCAACAGGGTATCAAAGGAATTCTGTAAAAAGTTCAAAATTCCGGATTCCTTCTCCCAAAGGGTGGAACGATTTTGTTTACTTCGTTACAACTAGCAGAAGGGGTAACACAGACAGTGTTTGAAACGTACATGGAGTTTTGGAGAGTGGCAGTTTGTCTTGATCACGACAAAGTTCTTTCATAAATTTTCGTTTCCAGGTTGCAATTTTGCATGTTGGCGCCAACAGATTTGTTTACTTTCAGACAAGTTGTCGAGTCTAGTCACATTATTATTAGATTCCTGACCAATAGCCGGATGTGGCACTTATCTCTTTATCCGCTAAAAACAATTACATAGCGGAAATGGTTTGAAGCTTATTGACATGCAAAAAGAGACCGTCTATTTCCGCTGTCTTTGAATGAACTAAATAGAAGTTATCAAACGTTTATTCTTCACAATCGAAAGTATAGATAGAACGTCTCCATCTATTATTTTGTTATATGGACCTGACTGCTAAAAGAACAAAATCATTGAAAACCTTCACTGCAGTTATTCATTACCAACAAAGATTACTTTTTCATTCAGCCCCTGTCCTTTCTTAGGAAATGTATACCTGTCAAGCTTGCTCTTTCAGTTGTTAAGTTAGTAGCCACTTATTAGTTATATGGTAGAGAGTGGAGTTATGCATAGAATCGAGGATTGTTGACTGGGAAAAACACTGCTGTCATATTTATTGATTTTTAAGGGGTAGAGTTAAAGATGCAAAGCAAATAACATAAACTACGAAATAGATAAATAACTATTAGAAGAAAATCCCCAAATTCGTATCTCAGAACGTGCCAAGGCTCTGTTGTGAATCACTAGAGGAAATCGCTGCAAGACAGCAGTCGAATCAAGGGAAGTTGGCTCACAAGCAACTGTGAATCAGGAGTTGATTTCTCACTATGTATGGATATAATTCCAGCGCATATGACCCAAGAGAATCCTGGTCTCGCCCATCACCAACTTACAGTTATCCACCTTGCAGCTCGTCATATTTGGATCGAGGATCGTATACTTCAACAAATAATTCAAATTATGGCTGGTAAGTGATATGTTGCACAGTTAACAAGTGTCTAGTAAGAAAAAAGGCAATAATACCACACTATGTCTGTTATCACCCGCTCATTAAGACTTGTAATCAAAGTGCCGATCACAATTTTCATTCTGAAAGGAAAATAAAAGTTGCATGTAAGACTAGGATGTCTGCTTTGAAAACCCACTGTACGGTTTGAAGGTGTTTTTTTTAATAAAAATAAGTTGTTTTGCATTATAACCTTGTTTTCAAGTACCTTTGATAAAAATACTTGAATCACTTTTGTTTACCACAGCATAATAAGAAGTTTAACATGGACCACGCGAATCACCACTTATTTATAGATTACTCACAACAACTTCCTTTCGACCCGTTTTGCACACAGGCTGATTCATTCATGGTTGCCAGAATAATAAATTTCTCATTAATTAGTTTAATTGGAAAGCTATACGTCGATATTGCAATTCTAGGCATCTGAGTTTCCATTCATGTACGTATGGGTACTTTTTGGGTAGTTTTCCTATAACGAGGTATCATTTATCTTACCTACTAAAATTCATGTAACAAGTAAAAAAAGGAGAATTTAAGTAACAGGAACTTGTGTTTTGGCAAGTTTTTGCCAACAGCTTTCTCAGTTTATTTTCTAATAACTGATGATGAAATTTTGAGCAGTTTTTCCTAATGCCATTGGCGTATGAAAATACTTAACGCAAACCAAACATACAATTAAGACAGAATAAGGATGCAAATTCCATGTAATTAACTCCGCAGTGTGCGTTATTTCATAAAGTTTAGCTTTATTTTCCCATGATAGCCACTAACAACACCGGTTTTCGAAAATAACCTTGCTTTGTTTATGTCGTTGTTGAGCAATTGTGAAATACGCGTTGAAGACAAAACCATTCCTAATTAAGTTGTTGGTGGCAGTCACCAACAGTTGTTTCGCAATTATTGTTTTTTTGTTGGTTCAGGGATAAGTAAATTAAAGCTGTTTTTGTTAAATCTCTTCATGAACAATCACACTGGTTGGTTCATGTTTTCGTAAATATCTTGCAAGTTGTTTTTTTCCTTGCTTGACCACGTTTATTGCGTGCATGTGGAAAGCAATTAGCACAAAAATTAAAGATCTTCGGATACTGGTTAGCTCCTCAAATTGTACATTACTATTTTGATGTATTCAGATATAAATAAGGCTGTAAAAATTATTCAGGCTGTAAAAAGTTAAAGGGTAGATTTTTTTGAGAGCCTTTGAATTTGAAAATAAGAATAAATTCTAACCCCCCCAAAATGACTGCGGAACCTCTTTCTGTACACTCAACAGCAGACGATCAGAAATCAATTCAATTGACAATTTTGGAATTACACCATGTCCTGAAGGATTAATAAACTTTCAGAGGTTTCATACATTAGATTTGCGTCAGGGACAAATCTGCTGTTTTTGTGATTACTTTGCGTGTGGTTTTTACGAGCTTGCCTCAAGCTAATGTTTGAGCAAAACAGAACCGAAATCAAAGTTTTAGATAACAATTATCATCAGAGTATTATTTTGTGCTCAGCACATCACATCACATATCAATTAACTCATTCACATAAGGTATTTATATATGTGGATCTGTATCAACGTAGCACAACTTTATTACCATGGTCTTGGGAAACCAGGCACACACCTATATGCATCCTTAAAAGCAAAGCATATACACCCATGACAGACTTTAATACTTAATTAACACCTACGAATTTTAAGGCTTGGATCCCGTAATATGTGCTGAAGGCATGCAGAAGCCCAATGCCAATGGGCTGAAATAACTTGGCCATATTAAGTTGTAGGTGAAGCGTAATTTTGTTTTCGTAGGCAAGTCTTGCTGCTTTATTACGTTTTTGCAGACAGGAGTAATTTGTACATGTATAAGCCCACAAACACAAGAACACAAGAAAAGCAATTACAATT
Organism: Morbakka virulenta; assembly: GCA_003991215.1. Taxonomy (NCBI): domain Eukaryota; kingdom Metazoa; phylum Cnidaria; class Cubozoa; order Carybdeida; family Carukiidae; genus Morbakka; species Morbakka virulenta. The sequence goes on along the minus strand of RDPX01000009.1, from coordinate 1,727,436 downwards.
TCATTACGACTTCACGTTTTTTGCATGCAATCAGGCAACTGTTAGTTGCTCTGTGGCAGAGTATCGTGAGGCGTTTCAATCTTTCCCAGATCGATGACACCACATGTACTGGTCTAATTTAGCATTTTTATTCATACTCTGACCTGATGCTTCTCACGATAAAACTTGAACAAGAAGATGATTAGAAATAGCAACAGTACAAATTATTTCGTTATTTTCACAACCTATTCACACAAATGTATATTTATACACATTTTTCTATATCTATATCCATATATATATATATATATATATATATATATATATAGTTGATCAGTACAGTTAAAAAGAAAATTCCTGAAAGATATAATAGGTAATAAAACAGGTAAAAAAGTATCAATAAAATTCAGGGTAGGATCAAGGCCAAAAAAGCAGTATTTTGGAGGATTTTTTCAATTTTCACGACCGCACACTCAGAGGTCAGGGAGATGGAAAACTTTTTACTGCCTTTTGCTGGCAATGCCATATTTGATAATTCCTGTCACATTGGTGTACTGGTTCAAAGAAACCCCAGGTCCATAGTTTTGTTCCCTCTCTCTTGTTCCAAGTCGCCTTTGCTTTCCATCCAGTCCCGGTGCCATTACCAAAACAGACTTCTTTTTAAGTGGATACCCAATATTAAATATTTAATGCTTATTTTTTGCTTTGGGATTATTGGGTCAGAAAAAATTTAAAATGTAAGAGTGTTATTCCTTACATTGCAAATTTTTCTGACCCATGACTTCATGTTTTCCTTAACGTTTTTATCTGACCATAAAAATCGAAAATTGTTGTCGAGTCCCCTCCATCATTAAGGTTTAGTAGGTTTTTCAGAAGTTGTTGGACTAGCATATACCTACACTTCTTTTTGAAGAGTAACTGCAAGCAAACAAAGTATCCAAGTCAATAATTGCCACAATTGGCAATATTTACATGTTTCCGTCATAATTTTTGCTGTGTAATCATTCGTCAAGGAGGAATGTTCTTGAAAACATGTTGAAACTTCAACCAAATAAATGGAAAAAGCCAAAAGCCTGATTAAGTTCTCAATGTTAGCTGATTGATACAGTGTTTTTCTTTTCCTCTTCCTAAACACTGCAGGGGTGGTAAATGTTTTGACTTGATCGAGCTCGTTTACTGCTGACCATCTCAAATATCTACTCAATGCCCTACTTGCTCATTTACACTCGCATCATCACATGCTTAGGTACTCGCTTGCATACTCAATGACTCACTGTATCTTGCAAGTTCTTTCACCAGTATAAATTTCTATTCCACCTTAGCCAGTAAATAAACCATTCATTTAATCGTCGACTTGTTGATAGTAACATATTGGTGTTAAGCAGGTCGATATAGTTGAAACAAGGACTGAGTTTTCAATACCTAATCTGGGATGGGATTGTAACGTTTTCCCTATGATGTAACCACGCAAAGGCTTGTTTGACAGTGGATTGCTTTTGAATGGTAAAAGGTGGGCAGGGAGAGCAAAATATCCATATTGCGCTAGGAAGATAATCTGTTCAGCTGGTCAATGATTTGCAGATGTGAAAATAAATTGTGGCCCTGATCTACTTGCTTCTCTGGTTGAGATTGTATGAGGTTTTTTGCTTTGCTCATTCATAACAATTATGGTGACCATTATGCTTGTTAAAGTCGGTTCTGCCCCATACTTTTTTAAATCTTAGAATAACAATCTGGCATAAGAAACCATCATCTTTCGAGGGTCCCTTTTTTCATAGTATTCAGACATTTAATATGTAAGTACTTTTTTCGTTTTCAAAATGTATATAAACGCATACGAACCTACAAATACATACATGGATTTATTCATAAATGATATAAATAAATGTTTATTACATATACAGTTTTATGTATACAGTTTTATGTAAAACTAACACATCTGTTAACGCTGAAAGTCTGGAAAATACATGTATAAAAAAATAGAACCACATGGAGCAACGGTGTTCTAATCAACCTTTCTAAAGTTAATTTGGGACACGGACTTGTACGACAAATACAAGGAACCTACCACTTTAAGAAGAAAATTAAAAGATAACTGTATTAAAACGGTTTTTGGAGATAGTTTTACAAAAAAAGTAGTTTTTAGTGTTTCCTACTGTCATTACCATGTGTATAGCAGATTCTTTTCAGTTCAAATGCCTCTTCGAGATCGAGGTTCACCCACTTGTATTAACTCAAATTTGCTAGGGAACTCCTTGCATTTTATCCCATTCAATCATATACTTGAAGTTTATTGTTCTTGTTTTTATATTTTACTAACAAAAAAGTAAAAAGTTTTTTATAATTTCAACTTCATTTGTTTTTGTCTATCATTTTGGCAAATTGGCCATCACTGGACTTTCACTGCATGTGTATTTAATAATTGTGTATATTAAGTAAATGAATACCATTGGTAAGTCCAGATTTTAAAGTTCATACCGTAAGAATGAATATGCTAAGTAGCGAGAAAGGAGAAGCAGATTTTTTTTACGTTTGTATGAATAAACACTGAAAACAAAAAGTCATTTCATATGTTTGATTTCGTTTGGTGCTTTGAGTTAGAGTTTACAGGTGGCGAGAATGAACGCAGGCAAAGGAAATGTTAGAACAACAACAACAAAAAAACAACAACACAAAACACAAAGCAATACAAATGAACAAGTTATTTCATGTTGAAGCTATTATCTGTTTATCACAATTAAAATTATGTTCATTTTTAGTCGGAGCTTTTCCGCTGGCACTAATACGCCAATACGTCATATCGAAGCAAGCAAAAAAGCCTTCGATCGGAATGAACGAAACTTTAATTGCGATATTTAATTTTTATGACACGAATAGTTTGTATATACACACTCAAATGGAGGTATACGTTGAAACGACGAGTGAAATTGTATTGATGTTTTTCGGGGTAAGAGGTTCGATTCCAGCGCTAGCTCTTGCCCTGTACATTGTTTTCTAAGTTTCAGGGACATTTCTTCGGGACTTTTTCGATTTGGACCTCATGGGGTAGCTGGTGGAATACTCAGTTTTTTCTCGATTTCCATTGATCAGTTTGATTGCCATCAACAGCAGGCTTGCAGTTAAACAGTCACCGTTATTTTTTTGTAGTTGCTAAAACCGCGTACTACCTTTTCCATAAGATCAGGAACTCATCAGGAACGACGGAAGTATTGTTACTGTTTTTTACGAATACAGTTGTGATAGCTTGCGTTTATGTATTTTATTCTTAAAACACGTTTTTGAAGCTTGATTTCAGAAGGTAAGAGTGTATAAATAAGTCTACACACCCGACAGTTTTTATCCGATTTGATTTGATAACTTCAAATTGCAAGATCTAAAGTTATAAAAACATGTAAAGCGACATAGTTCCGCTGTAAACTTTGCTATTTAACTTGTGATGTTCATCCTAATCCTAGAGGATGTGTAGGACTGTTGATAATCATTAGTAAGTAGAACGTTGATTTGAGGGAATTCATATCATTACAGGCGTGTGGCTGGTGTACAAAGCCAGACAAAGGTACTTGTTCAGAGAACTACTTAATTAGAATTATAGCATTTTCGAGGGTTTTCAGATATGGTTTACTAATTTGGTTGAAATATTGCTTCAATGTGGTTGAACCAGAGCAGCAGTAGTTGACAGAGTGCTCTGTGGCTACGAGGGGGCATGTGTTAATAGAAAAATTTGCCCTTCGACATAACAAAGTCGCCGAGGAAAAAGATATTTGAAACGTTTGACAGGCAGTGAATTTGTTTTTTTTGATACACAGTAGCAGATGTCAACTAATGAGGTGTCATCTGATGAGGTAAAAATGAAGTTTATTAGAAGATGCTGAATATTAGCTTGATGAAACATAAAAATCTAAATTTGTGCGTGACACACTAAATAAGAAAGTAGACAACGTTCTGTGGAACCTTCTTCATTTTACTGGGAAAGAGAGTATTTATAACTAAGAAAAGGAACATCAATTATGTTCACACGCCCGATTTTCAGGACAAAATAAAAACCCACAAGCAAAAGTACAAACAGTGGATATTTGGAATAAAGTACTTAGAGCAATAGGGCAGTTAAAGTCGAGACATATTTTCATGACAAGATGGAAACATTGACTTCTGAATTAAAATTTCCCCCAAACGATTGAAAGCTGCTTTAAATATTGATGTACTTTTTTGAAAATGAAATGGCTAGCACCATAATAATGATTACTTAAACTTTTACCCGTGTGTTTATTCATATAATCTTGATATACATCCATGTACTATAATAATGTCCCTTTATCTATATCATTTCTACAATATTTAGGCGGCAGGGCCTGAAACCGTCTCGATTCCTTCCAGTATTCTGGGGAGCTTTACTTTGTTTAAGTTTGGGTTGTTAACTGAATTAATTACTTTTGTAATATCTTAATTGATAAACTGTAAAAGTTTAAAAAGTTTGGAAAATTTTTTATTTCAATTTGAATTTGAAATTTGTTGTTGGGTAGTAAGGTTAGTTTTTCGAATAACGAGTGAATAGAGTAAGGTATACTTAGAGTTATATGTATAATAACATTTATAGTGGAAGTAAAGCATTGCAACGTCTAAAATATGCAAAAAGAACGCAAATATCTGCAGGCAGTACCGTTTCGCCCTTTGTGGGCTCATCAGTGCAGCACAGAGCTTCTGAGACACAACTCTCTGGCCATGTTTCCGAAGCAAACGCAGCCTGAAGAGTTACTGTGGGATCCTGTCAGAGTGCTCAAACTACGTAAACGCAGTGAGCTCCGTATTACGCAAGCAACCATATTTATATGGAGAGAGGCAGACATACAGAAAGACAGACAGTGAGAGTGGGTAGGGTAAGACCAAGATAACTTGTGAAGATAAGAGGGTTAATGAATGGTAGCATCAGTTCATCAGTTCTGACTGCTTGGAAAATTTAAAGCCAGTTAATGTCATGAGATATATGCAGAACAGTTAACACCAAGCGCCTGTTTTACTTCAGGAAATATTCGGGCTGAGTACTGTTTATTTCCTCATCTAGGTAATTAGCTACACTTTTGATGATGTCGTGTTTCCTTTCTGCTTTTCAGTTACATAAAATTAAATTCATTGAGCGTAGAAGGAAAATGTTTTCATGTAAAAAGGCTAAACAGATCCTCCAATATTCATTAGGTAACCTTGTTAATTTTTTTCACGCGTTTTTTAACTGTTAAAATATCATGTAGGATACGTTTTAAGTGCGTATCTTGTGTTGTCTCTTATTAACAGCACATTTCACAGCTTCACAGCAAAAGAATTACATTAGCCATATTTGTTTACTTCATACTTATGTAAAATACCTTGTAGTCGATATCATTCTGTGCTAAGTTGTGGCATTCATCTTCATTACAACTGGGGCGATGATGAGCACATCATCACTGTGTTGGTAAATACATAAAATAATGATTTTTTTCGGAAAATTTAAAAAAAAAATCTATGTATTATTTATTACATATTATATATATATGTTGAATATATATATATATATATATATATATCTTAGTGGTGAGCATTTGCAGTGTAACTAAGAGGTTCTATATCCCGACCTGGCAAAAACGTTGGTTGCCGCTGGTTGCCGTCAGGAAGAGCAGCCAGCTAAGAGCCCAACATGTCGTAAAAATAACGTTAAAAGCGATATATATGTCTCAGTAAACCTTTTTCATGCCATTCATTTCGAGGGAATTTTTTTTTCTTGTCAGTATTTATTTAATTTGTTATCAGGGAGGTTATTTCCCAGAAAGTTTTTAACTGGTACATTCCCGGTTCTGTACGTTTACCGGTTTACTTAACTACAAAAGAGGTGTTTCAAGGAATTTTTACCTCGCAACCTTAGGAACACTTTGTTGGATTGGGAAGTAATAAAGAACTCATAAGGAAAAGGAATTAAGAAGATAATAAAGTTCAGACCAAGTTTTAAAAAGGAGGAGGAGGTTCAAGTTGCTCTGAGCAGGGTTGAACGGGGGTGAATTTGTCTTTTCTGGTTTCTTTCTCGATGACTTATTTTCTGGTATCTTTTCTACAAATTGAGCTTGTTAATGCAGACAAACACTCTTAGAAGACTCTTGTCGATTAATGTCGCTTCCTGACATTCAGCATACCATTTCTACATATCAGTGGATAGGATATAGGTTTTATAAGTCTAGTCAATGGAAAAGATATTTGAGAAATAGCGAAAAAAAAAGCAAGGACGAACTCCTTGTAGCAAGAGTCACCACCTTTGTCTTTGAAGGAAAAATGCAGTTTTGTTGAAATTTGAAGACCCCATTTTACAAGTTGTCAAAAACAATATCTGTTTCTCCACTACCTTGTAAGGAGAAATAATAACCATCATTCATACATTAAAACAAGTAGTTTGATTTAGATTATGAAGTTGCTGATAAAATAAAACGTATTGTAAAAGTTGATCACATACTTCATCCTTTTTTCCTGTTTGAGTTGTTGCTTTGTGATTTTACTTAAATTATGCAGTGTTTTTCTTACGACTTTTAAATTTGACAGTGTGTAATGTAATGCTAACATTAAGGAATGCTCTGCTCTGCAGTCCTTAAGTAACCAATCTTCTTTTTTGTAACTGTAGAATATACCAATGGCCTGTCATGTAATGGCTTAATTTGAAAATTTCCTTCATTCAGTTCTAATAAAATCAAACAACTAGCATGGTTTCTTAAATCTTGATTGTGATTTTAGGATTTTGTGTTTTGATAATTGACCCAAGGTCACTCGTCCTGTACTTGGACTGTCTTTGTGCACATCAAGATTATTTACCTTTTGTTCTTTCAGTGTGGTCTGTTGATGCGAGAAGAACAAAACATATTAGGTATATTTATGTTTTCTGCATGTGTTCCTTAAGGAAATTCTTCACATATAGTACAAACTAGAAAATGATTTCTTTCTTTTTACATAATCTAATAGCATAAATAATTCGGTGCAAATAGTTCACAGGATCATAATCAGGCTTTAGGGAGCTCGCGTGCAAATGTAAGTAGGAAAGTATAAAACTTCGAAAGGATAAGAACATAAATAGTCAGCTTATTGTTGAATCACTGTGATTTATTCATTAAAAGCAAAGCTTCATGGTGATTCTTATGTTTCACAATTGGTGTGGTGATCTCTTAAACCAACTTTGAGTAAGATGTAATTTAAGGATTACGTGCCTTTTATTATATTATACTGTTCATATGTAAACAAGTTTTCTCAGGCAGCTTTACATGACAATTAGTCTTACAGAGGGGATGAATTTAGTGCTAAAAGCCATTCCACCTGAATCCATTATATTCAAGTAAGTGTGATTTGCTTTCTTTAAAACAGTGACCTACGAATGAAGGGAAGGTACATTACATCGTATATTTTTGGGATCTATTAGTATCAATTTATCTTGAAGATTTTCCATTAATGCGGTCGGTCCACGTAGACAGTCGGGAACCCGATAAAAGGCAGGAAAACCTACAGGAACAAATTATTATTACAAAGAAATATTTATACAGGGTTAAACCAAAGATTTATATACATATATATATATATATATATATATATATATATTACATAATTTACATAAAATTTATGTTTTCCAATAGGCAATGTAAAAAACCATAAAGTTAACTGTTAGTTGTTAACAAAACACATCTGATTTTACAGTCATTTGAAGAAATATTAGGTTTTGCGGTACTTGCAAAAACAATCGATAAAAGAATAATTCGCAAGCTTTCAGAACACTTTGTTCCAGTTATTTTTTATTTTTTGCATCCAGTATTCATGTGAAATATTTGTAGTATCCATCATGCACTTTTGCATGATAAGAAGTGATTTCAACTTAAGTATCATTAAACATATCGCAATTCAACATATTGTATATACTGTGTAATCGGCACTAATACTGTATTTAAGCCCCCGCCTATTGTTCCCAAACTATCCTTGGATTCCTTGTTGACCTTCTTCGAGCTCCAGTTCATGGAGAATGGCAATGAAAATTTCAGTGCAACTTTATTCTTCTCTTTCTGCAAGTAGAACTAATCTTGTTCACAAAGTACTTTTGGTATTATTTTATTCTAAGCTAATGAAATTCTTAAAACGTCAGAGGATAACCTCCAGGAAATTCCATTACTGCTCTCTGCTACTTGGTTTTTAAAGCTGCCAAGGAAATTCCCAATATCATGAAAAGTTTTTTTTTCAAGCTGGCAAAACTAAAATCCTCCAGGGTAATTGCATCCTGCCAGATAGTTTTTGAAGCTGCAAAAGAAATTTCCAGTACTTGAGGGAGTATTTATTTCATGCTAACTAAATTTTAAGTTTCTGTGATGATATATCATGCTAGATAGTTTGCCAAGTAGCCAAGGGGTGTCAAAGTACTTTAAGAAGTATTTATTTCAAGCTAGCGTAACTCTGAAGCCTCCAGCACCGTGCTGGATGGTTTGTCAAGCTGCCAAGGAAATTACCATTATGTCAGGGAGAGTATTTGTTGCAAGCTGGGGAAGCTCTTAACCTTCAAGGATAGTTTGCATTATGCTGTGTAGTTTGTGAAGCTGTGAAGGAAATTTCCGTTACTTTGTGAATATTTATTTCAAGCTTGGGAAACTTTAAACCTTCCAAGATAATTCCATCACGCTGGGTAGCTTGTCAAGCTGCCAGGTGCTTTGAAAATACGTTGGTAAATGTTTTATTTCAAGCTAGGGTAACTTTAAACCTTCCAGGATAATTCCATCATGCTGGGTAGCTTGTCAAGCTGCCAAGTGCTTTCAAAATACGTTGGTAATTGTTTTATTCCAAGCTAGCAGAACTCAAAAGCCTCTGGTTTAATTGCACCGTGCTGGATACTTTGCAAAGCCACCACCAAAAATTCCATTACTTATCAATTCACAAAGATCAATGCGATCAATATTTTTGCTAGATCTTAAGGGAGCCATGAATGACCCTTCCGTTTGACTTCTTATAACCGGCCTCTTGAAAAATAGAAGGATTGGAACATTTGCCGCAGTATTTTCTTTCCTCTAATGCTCTTGAAGCAAGAAGGCAGGAGGGACGGTGTCCCTCGTGATTCCAGCACCCCTAGGTTTTAGGAAAAAGAGTAATTGCGATAAAAGATTGGGCTGAGATATGCCCTACTGCAGTGTTTTTGTGTAAAAAGATGAGATGAAGAGTGTCACAAGGCAAGGGAGCTTTGGGGTTATTAAACATTGGGACTTATTCTGCTTTTGTTAAAAATACAAAAAGTAAATGTAACTTTAAAAGCCACACCTGTCATTCCCTTTACGTTAGCTGACAGCATCCAGCTTTTCATTTCCCGTATAACTTTGCCACCAAGAGAGTTATTTGTATAGCTTGACACATTTTGCATAGCTTGGCACTAAAAGTCTGGTTTGTTTACCAGGAAGGTCCTACAACTTGTTTTCATTTTAACTTTTACATCTTTTTCACAGCTGACCCAAAATCTTTCAGTAAAAACTTTGTACAGCAGACTGAGAGCCTTTTTGGGTGGCCAGGAGGAATGCTGAGGATAGCAACCGAAAATTTTAAAGTTGTTTGCTCAGACAGGACTTCCTTGATAACGATAACAGTGTAAATGTTTTTCAAGTATCATATTACTGTATCAGTCATCCTGTATAAATGTTTGAAAATGATAATCATGAGAATAATAATCATCATCATTATTAGAATAATTATTATAAAAATTGTTATCATGGTAATGATAATAGATACCACCAGATCTTGTAGGAATATATGCAGTGCCCCAGTAACATCAGTTAAAATATTGGAAATTCTGTTTAAACTTAATTGTTCTGATTTAGCCAACGACCATTTGAAATCAGTGACATCTAGCATAGTATATACAACCCTGTGCTGTTTAGTGTTGCCAGAAGACGTTTACGAAAGGTAAGATTCCTGCAGAGTTAAGAGTGTTAAACAGTTGCTAAACTTACAATACTAACCTAAATATCCGGACATGACAGGGTTTGTTTGAATGGTTGGGAAATAGGTCAGGATATGACACCGTTGCATTATTTGAGAACGCCCCAGACCAATTTCAGGAACCGTGCTTGATACTTGTCCTCTTCTGTCTCTACTCATTCATACACGTTGTCATTATTTTCGGTCCTCTACATTTATTTACACCACTTATGCTTAATGGATGAATTAAGTTTCATGGTTTCAAATCTTACTGCAACCCATTCAACCTTTGAATCCTCGCTGTTACCAGCAAAGTTTGTTGAACCCGATGTGACTTTTTCTTTCAGTATCTTCATACATATGAAGTGGTTCCCTCTTTTCGTAATAAATATTTCTATGATAGTAGTTTCTTTGCACGGACGTCTTGAAATGTTGCACTACCAAGCTTCTGAGTGCTTTGCTCAGTCTTATGAACTAAATACTTCGAATCAAGGGTCAACCCTTACCTCTTTGCTAAACCGGTTTCTTTTCTTATGTCTGTTCTCTCTCTTTTTATGACAGTTATATATACTTGGTGGTTTTATCCCTTGTATGGCCCTTTAAATAATATGGATCTCCTTAAATTTAACCGTTGTTACCATTAACAATAGAGACGAAAGTGGAAGTTGAACTTTTCGACAGTAATCAGAAAAACATCTGTTAAGCCTAACATTTTAATTACAATTTTGAATTTTTCTCTGGCCATAGAAGTTCATCAAAAAAGAACAGATTGTTTCAATAAAGAATGTAGTTGATTTTTTTTTTTTTTGTTTTTTTTGTTTTTTAGTTTTNAGCTCGGGGAATCGAACCCGGAACTCTTGGTTACTGTGCAGTTGCACTAACCATTAAGCCACAGCTCCTGATTGAACATGTAAAATAGTCTTCAAAGCATGCGAAAACGAGGAGTGAGTGATATACGTCATAGCAAGGAAACGTCATCTCCCTAAACTATTACATTTCACAATCTTAAAAATTCTTGACTTTATGGACTCAGTAGAAGCCATTGATGTACAATATTAATCATGCCATGAGTCGTAAGCTTTTTCTGAGCTACGTTTCGAGAGATATTTTTCTCATCGTTAGGCTACTGAAGTAATTAGGCATAGCTATTTTGTACTTTGATGGGGCGAACGTACTTGATGACGGGGATAGAATTATTTTGAGGAGTGGCGCCATACCTATCTTATGTTTGTTGTGTTTCTTTTCTGTAGTGCTGGAAGCATATTTCTGGAAGAGTTTGAGATATGTAGAATTTCTAAGGTTACTAGAAAAACATACTGAGATAATATTCCAAGGTACTGTGGACAAAAGAACAGAGATCAAGATTGCTTAATTTTCAAATCTATTAAGATTTTCTTTACGATACATACATAGCCAGGTGATTCCAAACGACCTACGTCTTCATTACCCAGTTGCTACATACAAATCAATATGTATACCACAGCGGACAAATCGCCTATTACTTCAAGAAAGGATTCACTTAAATCAAAAGAAACGATTACGACTTGCCGAAGACATTCAGAAAGCTGAATTTTTTCTTTTGAACAGACAAAGCCCTGAACACGGCCATGGTTTAATCTCATCTCTTAGTGATACCCATAGGCAAAGATCACTCTGTACTAGGGAAAGATACCAAAAGAAGTTTGCGAACCTGAGATGAAAATCACCCCAAACGCAAAGTCACGCAAACAAGTCTCACTGGACTGTAAAAATGTCAAGTCGGTCAGGGTCCTCAACAAATGAATCCCCTTTAGTGAAAGGTTTGAACTTCTCTTTAGCCCCTAAGAAGCCTCTGCAAAGTAAATCGTGTCGATAGTTGGAACAGCAGTAAAATATCTTCCAAGAAGTGAAGCTGACACAATCCGAGCAAGAACTAGTCTTACTCTTCAATCTTCCAAAGTACCAATTGACAACCTCACCGAGAAGAAAAGATGTGCCGTCAAGAGTCTAATAAACCACGTTTCAATATCTTTATCCATCCCGGTGACAAAGAGCGTGCAACTGTGATCCTTGACAAAGCCATTTAAAAGTGCCGTGAACACCTTAAGAATGGACTATAATCCATGGTTAAGCAAAATCAAATTAAGCATTGCACTGATTGCACTACAAAAAAACCATCCATTGTGGATTACCAAAGATACGCAAGTCCAATGTACCCTGACGTCCAATCGTAGCCTACGCAGGTAGTCCACTTCATTCACTCTCACTGCACAAAGCTAAGCTCCTATGTCCATACAGAAAGAAACAATATAGTTTACAGACTACATTATAAGGACTCTCTTGCCCTCTACATTGGAGAATCAAAATGTTCCTTGGGTCAAAGAGAAAAAGAACGTAAGAGAGCTGTTAAAAATGGTGTCACCAAGAGTCATGAAATAACGGAGCACTGATGGACAAAATGATCACACCTTTAACTGGGAAAATAAAAAGATTCTGGACAAGGAAGAAAATATTTCAACAAGAAAAATAAAAGAAACCATCCATATTTTGCATTCTAGAAATATGGCTTCCAGCACTACAGAAAAGGAACACAACAAACATAAGATAGGTATGGCTTCAAAATAAGTCGATCCCTGTCCCAAGCATGTCCGCACTATAAAGTATAAAATATGCTATGTCTAATTCCTTCAGTAGCCTAGCGGTGGGAGTATTCTTGGCATTGATATGACTTGATAAATACTCCTAGTAGTGACGCTTGAAACGTAACTCAGAAAAAGCTTACCACTTAAGACATGATAAATATCGAACATCATCTTTTCACAATATTGCTAGGGATCCAAGAGCCCAACTACGAGCACCATTAAGTGTTGTACTTGCCGCTTTCGTTATTTTATTTTACAGAAGTAGCAAGCAAATCGATGCCTTGTTTGATTTACTTTAAAAAGCTATAGAGTAGGTGTCAACAGGATAATTCTTGAAGAGCCACTTACTTTAAATGTGCTCCCGCTCAAGAAATTTCATTATACGTATTACGCAAATAAAACATACATACATTTTGAAACTACATAATTTTTTTATGTTGATATAAGATAAATACATTTTGAAGTTCAACATCTGCGGCCAAAAAAATTTAAAATACATTCCTTTTACTGTGATATGTTGACATTTCTACTACGATATCACCACACCCATTCACACAGATAACTGTTTATCATTGTTTGACGAAGTTTTGAATAATTGGTAGCAACTTGCTCTACTGTACTCTGGAGTACTGCTTTTCTCTGCATATGGCACCAAATACCTGCCAAATGTCTTCCATGGTTCGTTTTTCGACTTTTATTTATTAACCTCAACAGACGTGTTTGGTCTTCAAACTACAACGGTCAACTCTCTACTCCAGCTGTATATAGAAAAGACAGCTCTTTTGAATATCAAGTTTGAGCTTTCAAACCATGTGTCTTTTCTTAGTCTTGACAACATCCAGGTGCATGGCATCGCCAACTATCTCCCTTTACTCTCAAGCAACTAGTCATTGGTAGTCCTTGTGAAAAAGCCCCTTCGTTGTGAAAACTTAACGCTTGAAGCCTGGTCACGAAGGACACGAGTCAGTGCTAAAAGACTCATTTCGGAACGTACCACAAGCAAACAAAATTTATTTTAACTTAAATCAAATCAGTTGATTTTAAGGAAAACAGAGTCTAGACATTTCGAACGTGTCTAGTCCATTTCGTTTTGTTTTCTGCTGTTTATTTACAATTTATGATTTCTGAAAGCAGTGAAAAATATTTGGGAAAAGGCGGGAGAATAAAATTGGCTTTTTGATTTCTGGCCTGGGAAAAATAAGAAAATACAAAGAACCCCAGAAAAGACCCTGCTATTAACGAGCGACCAGCAATTGCCCTGAATGAAACAGAACATTTTATCTCCCAACGTTTTACTTCCATTGTCGGAAGCATTCACACCTGAAGTCCTACTTATGTTTTCTACTTGAGACAGTATAACTCGGCGACCCGATGTAATTCGATTTTGCTGATCCGCACGAACGGAATTTTCAGATGTACGGTAGATACGCTTTTTCTTTGACTGGGATTCATTCATATTCAGTTTTTCAAATAAGCTGAGCAATAACTGAGTAAAAGAAAGTTTGAAATAAAAGCATCATGTTAGAAGCATATTTGTAAATACACTTATGAAAACATAAAAAAGATTTCATCACTCCACTTTTCGTATAGAAGCTTTGAAGCGATACATTGAGCATACCCTTGTTTCATAATATATCTCTAAGAGTATCTTGAATTACGAAAAGAAGGCCAGAATGGTGCCCCTTTTGATAAATTTTGTTTAATTTCAGTTGCCTGTGGTGGCTCATGAGCTGAAACTTAAGCTGCAACAATTACAAGCCACTACTATCAGTTTTATTAATCTGGTTCGTATATTGGACTTCCGTAGCTCTTAAAGGTTTTTCAGCATATTTTATTTATTAGAAAAACCATTGTTCTGGTTTTAAGTCAACTCGCCATTCTGTCTAGCGCACAAGGCCTTGAAAAGTTATAAACGTATGCATTTCCGCTGCTGTCGAAGAAAAACCACAAATGTTCTTAGAAAGTACCATTTGCTATGTCATCATTCCTATGATGTTCATTCTCATCTTTCCAATGCATTATGAAATTATTTACGGTTACAAAATTAGGTCTGACAGGGATAAATAAACTCGTTTTGAACTACAAATAACTTTGTAAACTAAGATCGGTTCTGCTGTTGATTGCATTAATAAACTATAATAGAAAATATAGTCATTCCTTACACGTAAGCCCAACTCATTATCCGTCATGTAATATCTAGTTTGCCTATCTACTGTAAGAAACTGTGAATGTAGGGAGTGTTTGAAAGGTATAAGCGATAGTCCTCCCATATTAATTGTTGGCAGCTTCTTGAGCCTTAAATGCTAGAAATAACTTTTCTTTCAATAGTAATGATGTTTAATCATTTTTCTAGTATGATACGCAGTATTGCTTTTGCTGATTTGTCAGCTAGAATGTTGACCTAAATTTTCGCCAATCTTGTAGAAGACCTATGTTTTAGATCCTCTTCAAATTGCTTGTGATTTTCCTTATTTGGTGGCAAATATCACAAAATGACACTTGGTTTTTCACCTTGATGAAATTTTTCTAATTTTATTTTCACTCTCCTTTTCCCAACTTTTTTTTTCAAACCAGTTATGCGATGAAGAATAGGTTTTCGGTTTCATTTCTTTGTAGTTTTCTAGTAAACGAGAAACCGACGAGGATCGTTTCATTTTTGATTCCATAGTTAATGGCTAATTAGTTCTGACTGCCGGGAACCAAGGAAAGGAATAAAGAATTTAGATCAATTACATAGTTCATGCGAAAAGTAGGAGGCACTCATTTTGTTAACGACCTCGTTACCTCACTGCACATTATTTAAATTGATGAGTGTATTAATGACGTGCTCTATTATCGAAGCCATAGAGTTTTTGTCTTTGTTATGGTATTTTCCACATGGTTTTTATCATTAATTCATTGAAACCTTTCCAACTTAAATAAAAATGAATTCAGTAAACAGATATTTGCATAAACATAAGCAGAATGAAAGCTCTAGCAGCAGGTTTGGTGAACTTAGGTGAGTTTTATTTTCGATCGATAGCAAGTAATTAAATTTACTTTAATACTGTTTTGTAATCTTACAAAGCGAGAACATTTTAGGCTTCAGTCGATCTATATCAGTTTTAAGCGCTAGTCAATAATTGCAATTTTCATTAGTCAACTCAGCAAGTGGAGTAGCTTCTGTTTTTACTTTACTGTTTTCCCGAGTGTACACGAGTCATAAAGACCTTTTACTCAGAAGTGTAAGCTCAGGAGTTTTTGCACTTGTTGGTTTTGAAGACTACCTTCATGGCTGAAAAAATATTAAAGTGTATTGACAAGATGAGCCACAGTTTTACAAGATTTGTATCTCTACTTAAAGTTCATTAATAGCAGGAAATGTCTCTGATACAAAAATAAGAAGAAAGAATCGACATGCTTTTTTCACCTGCTAAAAACAGCAATTTTTTTGTATTGGTACCATTCTTAAAATTATTTCATATTTGGGCATCGCCAGGAAAAGCAGTTTAACGTGAAATATCAAAGGGAAAGTTGCAGACGGGTTATAAGGATAACAAAATGGTCGTCCCCGAAGTTATGCGTTAACCCACGGAGATCGAACCACTTCCTGTACTATTTTGCGTCGAGAATCACGACACTAAAATAAAAGATAAAGATTGCGGTCGCTAGTACTTGAAATTTTAAGGTAATTTTCCTAATTTTATTGGTGAAGTACATGTTAGTAACTCTTTATTTTGCCAGCTAATATAAATGGGGACAAACTAATACAAATGATTAGAGTGAAATTGTTATGTTGAAATTATAAGATTTTTTTTAGTGTCTTGGCAGTTGACGAGGCTTATTGCCGAAGACAAATCGCATTCATAGTAATTTTCACTAAAATAAGAACGACGAATTATCCGAACTTTAGTTGTAATAGTAAAACAGATATTTTATTAGATTGGGCAAACCACCAAATGAAATATAATCGCAGGAAGCGATGTTAGGCTTACAGCATTTTTGGCTTTTTGTCAGCCTGGAGCTCACACTTAAAACCACTATCTTAAAAACCTTGCGCTGATCATTCATTCGAACCACCAACATGGTGTTGACTCACCTTGTGATGCTGAACTCAAAGGTACAAAAATCTGTGTAGTCCGACACTTTTTTATCTTGTTTTCATAATACTTCTTCCTTTTAATCTTAAAGTTAATCTTAATTTAATTTTTAGCCTCACTATATCCTCCAAATAATGTTAATTTGGCCTGTAACAATTGATTTCTTAGGCCAAGGATACCGAAACCGGGATGATAAAAAATAAAATGTACAAAAATTGACAATTTTCAAAATTGTATTACGACACCATGTAACATGCGAGTCATTTTCCTTCGAGTCCACGTTATTCCATGTGATTATTTTAAGCCTCACTCAACGTGGGCAAAATTTATTTGTATAGGAATAGGGTAATTTGGCTTGAGCTCACTTTAAAACTGCCACTGTGACACATACTATTTTACAGAGCAAATAACCAGTACATCCATTTTCCAGGAGGGGAAAATAAAGATGTGTTAAAAAGGAAATAAATTGATTACATCGAAGAAACCAAATTTTATCTCCTTCCCTTTCACTACCAGTATTTTTTCCAGAGGCTTTCTTACCAAAGGAGGCCTGTTTTATTTTTAGCTAAGAAAATGAAAGCTTGAATACTGAAAAGAGACGATGGCCAGCCAAAGAAATCACAATAGTTCAAACATTGGTATTTGCCCAGTGGTCGTTTTGTGATGATATGGGAAGCCAAATTTCCTGTCCTTGTCATAAAGTCGTAATTTTAGTAGTGTATATATGATTAGATTTGTACCGCCCATTTCTTGCTTTGCAGAGAGTTAAGGTATGTACCGAACTTTCCTTGGACCTTTCTACATGTTTGTAATAACTGACCCTGGGTCGTTGAGCTTATAATAAAGGCTGCTTAATGACAAAGGAATAATTGCTTTATTGTAGTGTCGATGAGGGTAATTATGTCTAATATCCTGTATTACTTCAGTAGTAATTGTGACCCATTAACGAACAACTTACCATTGTTGCTGTCTAAGTCAAACCAGTTTTTTTTCAAGATAGTGGTGTAAGTTATTGAAGAAACAGTCGGCCATAGCTAATAAAAGCCCATAAAACAAATAATATGTAACTCCTTCATCTTGTTGTTATAAGGCATGATTTACGATAGCATAGTTTTAATAGACTTGAAAATTTTCACCATCGTTCTTTCAATACAACCCTTTCCAAAACCATAGGTTTTGTATAATTTTTTTAAAATTTTTTGCAACCAGTAAAATAGGTTACCCAAGGTCCCCCATCCTTTTAACACATTTATATTCTTTTTCTGAATTTCTTAGGTATTTCTTCGTCTCTACTTTATTTACTAATCGATTTTCTTTAATAATATTAGGCACTGTTTCCACTTTTTCTATGTTTATAACCTGGTTACCACCCAATCGTACGATGTGAAAGACTTACCATAAAATTCCACCACAGTATCTTGTACAGTGATCGAAATGTTGTGCTTTTATTTATCTGCTGCCGCTCGTCATTCACGCTTCTGTATAACAAATTTAAACCATTTTTCAAAATTTTTCGACACATTCTGTTAATCATCATCATAATATAATAATAATAATAATAATATCCATAACCCCCACATTATTAGAAACAGCCAGGATATTAAGGAAAGTAAAAGAGTACAGAATACGAAAAACACGAGGAACTTTGATTATTGGTAATAATAATAATAATAATAATAATAATAATAATAATAATCAGTTTCCCGGGTTTAAAAATCGGTTTATCATCTGCCAGTGATATTAACAGCAAATCTATGAAATGATAATAATAATAATAATAATAATAATAATAATAATTATTATTATTATTATCATAATAATACTATTAATATTACTATTAATATTACTATTACTATTACTGTTGCTATTACTATTGCTGTTATTATTCCTATTCCTATTGCTATTAGTATTACTATTGCTANTAATAATCAGTTTCCCGGGTTTAAAAATCGGTTTATCATCTGCCAGTGATATTAACAGCAAATCTATGAAATGATAATAATAATAATAATAATAATAATAATAATAATTATTATTATTATTATCATAATAATACTATTAATATTACTATTAATATTACTATTACTATTACTGTTGCTATTACTATTGCTGTTATTATTCCTATTCCTATTGCTATTAGTATTACTATTGCTATTAGTATTACTATTATTATTACTATTACTATTATTATTACTATTACTATTATTATTACTATTACTATTACTATTACTATTACTATTACTATTATTATTGTTACTATTACTATTATTATTACTATTGTTATTACTATTGCTGTTACTATTACTATTATTATTACTATTGCTTTTCCTACTACTATTATTTTTACTATTACTATTACTATTATTATTACTATTGCTATTACTATTGCTGTTACTATTACTATTACGATTGTTATTTCTCTTTGTATGACTAACTGATTTGAGAGAAAATGATGAAGTAACTGATTTGTCACTCACTTGGTAGTGATTTGTTATTGAAAATTCAAATTGTGTTTTGTTGTTGTCGTTTTGTTTTAAACAAGAAATTTATCTATTTTGGTGAAAAACAAAGATTTATTAGTATAACTTTCCAACTTTACTATCAGTTGACAAAAAAGCTCAGCAGCAAATAAAAAATTCTCTAAATGGAACCTATTAAATCCCAAAAGTGCTTGACTGTTTATAATTCCTGGGTCCTATACAATTCCTCCTAACCCAAACCAGGGAAGAAAATTATGGTGATGATGATAATGATAGTAGTATACCTTTATGTAGAGAAATTGAATATTTTCTTAAGCATTTGTCACATTTTTCACACGTGTCAGTATTTCACCTAGTTCCATGCTCTCGTCATTTAGAATTAAAGTTTCTTTGGACACAGAACTTTTGGGGGACCCAGAGTTCCATGCCCTCAGTAATACCGTATAAAGTCTAATTAAAGTCCAAAATAAACAAATAAGGATGCTAATAATTATAAGATAACAACAATAACTAGAATAGCACTCGCAGAGAGCTTTCCTCCGCCAAACAGCTTATTTCCTTCCACAATGGATTTTTTTACGAAATGTTGTAGTCTTGCATGGAAATATAATACAAGAAAAAACAAAAGGATCCCAAAACATTGCCTAGTCTCGGGATCGAACCATGGACCTTCAGTCTGACGGTCTCCTATTTGACCTTTCTGGTACTGTACCAAATATAGTGAAATTTGTAAACAAATAAGCAGCCTGTAGAAGCAAAAAGGCAGTGTTGCAAAAATTCAAACAAAATCCATACAGTAATCCCGATCAAGACCAAATTTTAATCAGTTCTTCCTGGTGCTATTGTCAACATTTTCTAAACATTTCATCCAATCCGTTTAGAACAGTTTTTACATAAACAGACAAGCAAACACCACAGACAAACGGACAAGCGCAGGCGAAAACATGACATTGCTCGAGGTAATAATAATGGTAATAATAATTATTATTGTCATTAAAACAAAAAACAGCTCCTTTCGCCCAATATGTAGGTTGTATTTTATTGTGCAGGAAACTGAACTATATGGTATTATTTGTGTGAAAAACGTGTGCAAAGGAGGGTANCCAAATTTTAATCAGTTCTTCCTGGTGCTATTGTCAACATTTTCTAAACATTTCATCCAATCCGTTTAGAACAGTTTTTACATAAACAGACAAGCAAACACCACAGACAAACGGACAAGCGCAGGCGAAAACATGACATTGCTCGAGGTAATAATAATGGTAATAATAATTATTATTGTCATTAAAACAAAAAACAGCTCCTTTCGCCCAATATGTAGGTTGTATTTTATTGTGCAGGAAACTGAACTATATGGTATTATTTGTGTGAAAAACGTGTGCAAAGGAGGGTAAAGTACCGTGTGGCAAGGATATTGTACTGAAAGGTGTGCAAAGGAAGTGTGACAAGGAAAACACAGATGGACTAGGTGGTAACGCTGATTTCATATTTGAAATACAATAGATTTAGAAGACTATTTTGTAAGATTGATAGATATGTAAAACAAGGAAAGGAAGTCCTTGGGACCCTTTGTCCGCTCCCAAAGGATCTGCTAGGAAGCGTCGAGATTATAATATTTCTTAACCCTACACTGAAAGCTGACTAAAAAGTATGAGTGTGATACTTATTATTAACTAAGTGGACTCTTCATCGTTGTTTTACACTCCCTCGTGTTCAGAAGAAAAGTAGAAAGAGAGAAAATGGTACGACCCAAGCTTGAAGATGTGACGGAGGATGACAATGTGATATTATTGTTGAATTTTGAAATGCAATTTGAATGCATCAGTAAATCTAGGCGGATAGACACAATGTTAAAAAAAGGAAAAACCTGTGCGACTGTAGATATTGTTGTACCGATTAATGTGCATATGTTGGAAAACGAGGAAGAGAAATTAGAGAAGTATCAACATCTTAAGGGAAAATCAGAAGTAGGTGGAGTATTAAAAAGATTGAGTTTAAGCCACTTGTATTTTTAGCGTATGGTAATGGGACAAAATATTGGGTGAGCAAATTTGAACAAAAAATTAATGTTTATTCATTCATTCATTTATTCATTTATTTATTCTTTCATTCATTCATTTACTCACTCATTTATTCGTTCATTCTTTCATTTATTTGAAATGTTAGTTTTAGGAAGCTTTAGATTTTATATGTTTTCCCTGCCTCCTGTGTTTCAATAGGACACAGTTGTTTACTTTATTTAGCTGTCAGTTTGTTAACCACAAAGTAGTCGCGTTTATCGGCGTAACGTGCTCGTAAATGCAAGTGCTGCATATTACTTTAATTTATTCTCAGGTTTTAAGCCATAAGTTGGCTTTTATTTGATGAGATACTGTATAGCTATGAATATTGAACTCCCTTTTATTGAATCTTGGCTTTTTTGTACATTTACTTACTAAGTTTTGTAGAATCCAACGCACAAATAGGACCGGATCTACCAGCTTGTTGGGCCTGGGGGATACTCATTGATGGTCAGCCGGGATAAAACCGAGTAATTGCCACCACCAGGGAATAGTGACAACACCAGGCTCAAACAGTATAGATCTACAGATAAAGTGGACTTTCCTAAGTGTAAAACCTTTAAGTATGTAGGAACAACAATACACCAAGAGGGTGGATGTCAGGTAGAGTTGCGAATTGGTGAAGCGTGGAACAAGTGGTGCGAGATGTCAGGAGTGTTCTCCTACAAAAAGATTCCCACGAGGCGGAAATTGCTTATCTACAATACTGTCATCCGCCTAGTACTTCTTTATGGGAACGAGACCTGGCCAGTTACCGTGAACCAGGCAAAGAAGATGGCTGTGTGTGAGATGAGGATGCTGAGATACGGTCTTGGTGTAGGCCTGGAGGAGCACCGCAGGAATGAAGAAATCAGGAAAGAAGCAAAAGTAGTTCCAATAGCAGATCTCATGAGGAAAGGACGACTGGAATAATACAGGCATGTTAACCGGAGAGACGAGAAGGAAGACATCAGGAAAGCGTATGAGATGGTAATAGTAGGAGAGAGGGATCGTAAAAAATAACACTTTTCTCCTTTTTTCCATGTAAAATATGTCAGTGGTACTGTCTGTCAATGGATTGCAGTAGGCTATATTAAATGTATAGTAATGTAAATGAGTTGAATCTGTTTTGTTCCGTAGTAAACGTCAAGCGACTCTTCACCCTAGATAGAATAGAAAAAGACCTCTTCACAATTTGAAATGGGGATGATAACAAAAACTCATCAAGATACTAATGTCAAGAAAAGCAGCTGTCAAAATACTATCTTTGATCCTCAACATAGACGACATGTTTGTTACTGACTTGTTGGCCAAACGTCATCTAGAAAAGATGCTTTCAGGTCACTGGAGTAGGTATTGACAACCAACCCGAGTTGGGATTTGAGATTGTAGTATTTCATACTATCATACTCTGTGAAGAAGATCAACGGTTTTTTTGTTTCTGAGTATGCATTCACTCTGTGCTCTAATTCACTTTCAAGGTAATCTGATATGGTGTAGAGATTATTCACCTTGAACTTCTCACTTGGATCCGTTGAGTTTCAGTGACAACTGATCCACCAAGGAAATGTTTCCTCCTCTTTTCTGTTAATTGCCTCAGTACAGAAAGGATCAGCAGAAGTCCTAGCGTGAGGTTATTTTATCAAACTAACCATGTCTCATTTGTGAGACGGGGAAAATCAAATTCACAACTGATAGGTCGGTCTTAGCTTTTTGAAGTGATAAACTGGTTGCATTAAATCTTGTTAAGATTTTACACCGTATTGCAGTAAGAAGTGCTGTTTCACAATCTTCCATTTGTTTTACTAGCCCTTTACCTTCACGCTATGTAACCACACTTTGTCTACTGCCAGATATGTTGACCAATTCTGACTTTTTCTCGAAGTAATGAAAAAACACAGCTTCCGCTCCTGCCTTCGATCGAGTTTCTGAAAGGGATTTCAACACAATCCCATAAGCAGGAAGTACAGCTTTCAAGTAATCCTGTCTATACGAGGAGGTGATGAAGAAGTTGAATAAGGCTTGCAGAAAACTGAAATATGAAACAGATCCAGGGAAACTATTAGCAGCTGATGTTCCTGCCAGGTTTAAAGAGTGACCAGCACAAGGGACGTTATATGCCAGGGGATTCATAGCTTTTATTCGGGCTTGGAAACCAGTCTAGATGACTGACGTATTGGGAACATTGTCATAACTCTCTCCTCGTGTCACTCAATTCAGTGGTCTCTGCACCACGATCATGTATAGCTATGAACTTTAGAAATTCCTCAGCAGATTTGCCATCAGGTTTGATATAAAGAACTATGAATGTAATTTGGTCAGTATGGCTAATATCCAGCGTAGACTATACATCAACTGATTAATATTTGGCTTGTTTCACTGCATCTATCATAA
The DNA here is from genome assembly GCA_003991215.1 of Morbakka virulenta. Taxonomy (NCBI): domain Eukaryota; kingdom Metazoa; phylum Cnidaria; class Cubozoa; order Carybdeida; family Carukiidae; genus Morbakka; species Morbakka virulenta. The sequence goes on along the minus strand of RDPX01000009.1, from coordinate 1,703,905 downwards.
TTCAGTTGATTTCTTCAGCCATCAGATTCACCATTTTCTTACAAATAGTTTTTGCGAGGTATGAAGTATTGCCACAACCTACTGCCCCATACTTCACCAGTTCCTGTACCAAATGAGGCTCAAATTTTCTCAGGAGTTCCAGTGCTCGAAGGTAATTGCCATTGTTACTAGAGCTTTTTCTTCCGCTATTACCTCGGAGAGGAAGGCTCTTGATTTTAAGAACTTTGACGTTTTAACTATGCGCAATATAACAGCTTTTCCGTGTTTTCTCTCAGTTCTACTTGCAAAGCTTAAGTGGAATTGATTCGCCTCGCTGTAACTGCCTTAACACTCCAAGTACTAACTGAGATTGTTTGCTCTTTGCTACTTTCACGAGGAGCAGCTCTACGCCGGGAGTTTGTCCAGGCACTAAACTCACTTAGAAACAATGAGACTTTCTTTCTGAATAGCTTGCATGGAGCACGAAATACATCTCCTGTTTTTTTAAGAATACACTAGCTATTCCCTATTAACTTTCTCATTCTCTACTATTTTACGTGTCAACAAGGATTTGGGCACATATAGAGTATTTCCTTTTTACCCATATTTTCACTTTTTGCAGATCTTGAAATGCTAACTTTTCCGCAATTTTGATTAGATGGGTAGTTTAGTAAATGCTTAATCAGTTTATTATCAATTTTCAGCCAGTCAGGTGGATCATTTGATACACATAAATCATACCTTTTTCCCTAGACTTTTTCTTGCAAGTCGACAGAGATGTTGAAGCTTCCATCATTGGTGGTACTTAGACATTGATGTAGATGTTGATTTATTTTATCTCTTTGTGATGTGAGTCAACTGACCTCGCCTTATCATCTGAATCATGAAAGTGAACATCTACTGTATCATCCCCTGGGACTTTACTGTCACTGATACTTGGCTCGAAATATCTTTTTGATGTATGAAGTGTTTTCAGTTTTCAGCCCTTCTGTGAGACACTCAGGTATTTTTTGTCCGGGAAGACATTGATGATTTTTTTTGTGTGATAGGATCATTCCCGTGAAGAAATCTGTAAGCATAGAATAGCGCAAGTCTGTAAAAATGCCAATATTACCAAAACATACACGATGTAATAGAACACTCAAGTCCATTAATTAACTTGCATCAGGGCGTACTTTTTGATAATGAGTACTGTAAACAACTTAGCACGAGAAAGTACTGACTAATGGTGGGCATAATTAATTGTACCCTTGAATTTTGTATTCTCGAATACTTCTTAAGTTAAAATTTTTAATTATAATTTTTGATTAAATGTAGTGGCGCTTCAGATACCGGTGGATCGTAAGGGAGTGACCTGCTTTTCCTATCGTTACATTCAGCCTTACTCGTATACAAGAAAGAAGGTACTTTTCATCATTGAATCAATGACTAAACAAGGGCCTTTAGAAATGTTTCTAGGTGAATATAAGCGGTTTAAAAAGTTCGGTTCGGTCTAATTTTCATTGCTTTTCAAAATAGTTCTTTTTATTTAGAGGTTTATTACAGCTATATCAGCTTTATTACTTTCGCTGTCTTTCGTTAATTTTGATTCCTTGTAAGTATCTCTTGTCTTCAATTTCACTTCACCTTCTGGCATTTGAGCAAAGTTACTTGATGACTTTTTGTTGAGAGAGACTGAAAGTGCATCATTCCACTTATTTTCAAACAGGCCAATCAACTAAATAATGCGTGAAATGAGGTATTATTGTCATAATTCTACTAAACGCAACATCAGCCCTATATCTAGACAGGTAATATAAGCAGATAACGAATACTGATAATATTAGTAATATTATTAAAATGTAAATACGTTTATGTTATGTAAAAACGTTTTTATTATTTATTATATTTTTTTGTTTCAAAAACTTATTAATTCGATACCCAGGACAGAATGGACCAACGGGTTAAACACCAAGCACATCATAAAGACACTGTTTCTTAGGGATCAATTGAAAGAACAATGATGTTTTTTATTGCTTGGTTGAATTGACGTACGTGATGCATGAACAAAACAGATTTCTTTTAAGGGTAGGAAAAATAATATCTGCCCACTAAATCGTAGAAAACAAAAATATTACTAATGGCATTTTCCTTCTACTTAGACACTTTTTATTAATAACAATAAAACTTTGCTGCAAAATTGTACAATAATTAACTACTATTCTTCTTGGTTTATTGTAAAAAATACAGCTACCGTTTCCTGAGATTGCCCCACCGGTTGCACATATTGATCTTCAAATTTTGCAGACAATGGCAGGGACGTCAAGCACGTATTGTGGATGCTACCTTTGTTAAAATTATGGGTGTACAAGCCGTAGTAAATTGTTATTACGGGAAATCATAATTTTTTGTCAGTCAAGCAAACAAGCATTCATTCATTCAGAGCGCGCCTTTATTTTTACTTTAACTCGTGCACCCTCTCACCGATAAACGTAATCAATACACGGATCATAAAATTATTTTATAGCATTTAATTTTTTGAACAAACAAGATCATTCTAAAATTATTCACACATACAGACATAAAAAGAAACAAAGTCAGAGCGGCGCATCGGATTATGCATTGGTTCAACCAAAAATACCATTAAAATCAAGTCTTAAAAAGAGTAAATGATAATAAAGAACTGGAACCACGCAAAATGCTATAGGATTGGATTACACGTGTAATTACCTCAGCTACAGAGTTCGTATTTTAATTGACTTTGTCAAAGTAAAACTGCCTGCTTGAATCTCTAGAATCATTCAGAATGTTCTTGCCCACCATCACATTCATTACCACTCCCTTTTTTTATGAAATCCTAATCTCCACTTCTTTTTTAGGTTTAAAGAGATCAAAGCGATTTAAAACATGTAACATTTTTGCTTAAGTTTCTGCTTCGATTCTTTCGAACACGAGGAAAGCAATCACACTGAACAGTTCTTAGTTTACTTCTGTTTAATATTCAGCATTCTGAAATGCCAGAATAAAATCTGCCCCTTTTCATAGGACGTATGATTTGAACTAAGGGCGTACACTTATTGTTATGACCTAATCCCAAAATGTACATGATAACCTTGATACAGAAGTGCTGAATGCATCATTTCCATCGTAACTCAGTTTTGTGACTCAGCAAGCAATTCTAATAGGTTGTGGTGAATACGTTACTGAGAGCTGCGATGCTATTCCCACCTCTTTCAGAAATTCCATAACTTTTACTTTTAAATGTTATAACAAGCTACTGGCTGCTACATGCTGACGTTTTTTGCCTCGGTCTTAAAGCAATATTTTGATTTTTGTTTTCTTTTACCAAACCAGAAAAATGGTCCTGTAGCCTTTCGTACTTACTTTAGAGTCGATTATAGTGCAGTAGATATTCACTTTACTTTATATTTCAAACGACGCATTGCCATTGTACTTTGCTATAATGGAAATATAATAATGTAACAATAATAAAATGATAATAAAGAATTTTAAATAAAATATTAAATAATAAAATGTAGTAATGTGATGATAAATATGATGATAATGTTAACCCTTTGTTATGATTGCTTGCAATTAACCACGCGACCTTGAACAAAAAATGGACATTTCTGTTTTTTCTTGTTGTAACAAAATGTGTATTAACATTCTTTAAAATGCCATGTATTTAACTCTAAGTTGAACTACAAGTGTCACAATGTACATCACAGAAATAAAGTTCTGGTATGGTTTTAGTATCAACAGCAGTTTTATTATCAATGCACCCTTATTTTTATACTCTCTCGTTCGACAAAACCAGTCCCTGAAACAACTGTATGATGCTTAATCCATTTGTGGCTAATATCCTTAGTTTTTCATATTCAACAGAATATCTCTGATTAAACCTTTTGTGCTCCAAATACGACTGACCATAAGAATCAGCTCCCTTACTTGATTGGTTTATTGTCTGTGAAACTTTTGATCCCAATGATTGCATTTAGAACCGGACTCCTGCACCCTTAAGCAAATTTTACTGTATTTACAATACAAAATAACCCCGTTGGGCGACTTTTTCTTTAGATATGGCAACCAGGTTGCGACATTTCAGACTCTAAATCAGTCTGGCCTACATTTTGACTACAGGTTACATCATTCCCTGGCACCGCGTTGGACCCATTTATCCTTCTCTGTTTCCCCATATGAGAGCTTTGCCTTGATGACAAACTGCATTTTTTGTTGTTAAAGTCATTTTCACACATTTTCTCTGTTATGCCTCCAACAGCAACAAACTGCTAAACAATTTGTCGTGGTAGTTTTCTGTTGCACAGGTTTTTTTCGCTTGCCTATATATATCACAATATATTTTTGCAAAGAACCACCTTTTATATTGATTTCTATTCACACTGAATTTCGTTTGCTTTCAACTTTTTCTCGATTTAACTCGTGCTCATTGTTATTGTAAGATAGAAGTTGTAAGGCCGATCTCAAACTAGGTCTTTGGTTACATTCTTTTGTTTACATGCACCTATTGATTGATTCTTGCCCTCCATTACAGCTGGACTTTGTTTCGCCCAATTTTATAGCCACTGTCTTGCGAATTTTATCTGCCTGCTCCCAGTAAATCATTTAATGCCGGGTTTTTTTCCACTTTCTGACCTGTTTTTAACTACGTATTGCGACTAATATTCGCGAAGGTTATACAACTAAAAATATATATTAGGTATATGCAAAAACTGAACCTCAGTGCCATGTACCATATCATTCATAAAAGTTGTTACTTAATGCATAGTGTATATATAGGGCATAATTTTGTACAAATGAAGATGTGGCATTTTGCGTTTCGATCAAAAAGAAGTTTTGTCAGAAAGTACAAAATATTCTGAAATAGGATAAATTTTAATGTCAGGGTTTTGAAAATGGGGAAGGAAGACCTGAGTCTTCCTTCCGTTTGTATTTATCACATGGAAGGCTCGTAAAGACGACATTACGATAGAAGGCTTCACCGTAAAATCTAAAATAAAAGATGCCCAGGAAATGAAAACTAGACGTAGAAGCAGAATAAAAAGCTATCTGGCACATACTTAATGAGCAGTTATGGTGGTTTCGATTGCTATCTTGTTACCAAGTGTTAAACCACTTATATCAAAATAGAATCTTTTTTATTAGATTAATGTCTATTGGAGATTTCATGGAATCAATTTGTTAGATACGGCTTAAACTGCAACGTGACTAAGGATACCGTATTAATGTTTCGGCAAGTTAGCCATGTTGTAATTTTTGAAAAAAGAACATGTTTTTGAGTTTAACTCTCATAATAATTGTAACTTGACGGCATTTATAGGTTAAATATGCGCAGAATTTTATATTCACTTTAAAAATAGAATTATTTTGGAAGTGGATACAAACTGTTTATTGGAGTTTAAAGCTATAACTGAATTGTAAGGTCTTTCTTTTGTGTCATAAGAATATCAATTTCACACTATTGCAGTGGTGTTTTTCCTTATGATTCTAAGGCCTATAAAGTTGATGAAAATACAATTTTCTTTTCGGAGCTTCTGCAGTTCAATATATTTGGAATACATTTTAACACCCCACGCAGAGCCATTGTGCTGTATTTGATTACCAGCAGTGGGAGACAATCTCAATGATCGTCTTTTTTAATTTTCTTTTTTATTTGTTTATGGCGGGGTTTTTTTCACAAAATATTTTTATTTAGCAAATATAGAAGCTTAAAGGTTGCTGATATTCCTGGCAGATTTCTTAGACGTTTTCTTTACTGAACGTTTGATCATTACAAACACACTTTAGGTGAAGCGAAGATAAGTTAGAAAACGTTATCAGGCATTTGTAGATAAAGGATTAATATCTTCTGTCACTTTTTAAAAGGGTTTGATTGGAGCATATTCTCTAAACGTCATCTTGAAAAAAGACATTTGTGACATTGGTCTGAAAAACTTTGCGGAGCCAACAAGTCGAGAGTACTCGATGAAAGAGCATAAGATAAAAGTTAATTGTTCTTTGATAACCTCAATCTTAAGCTGACCAAAAATATGGTGAAAGTTTCATAATTGTGTGTATATATTATATATATACACACAATTAGCATGGTAGTATTATATATATATTTATATGTAATAAGACGGTGCGAGTTTTTTGTGTATAATGTAAATATATAAATTTCACTAACAATATTTGTCGTAAGTTACTGTTCAACTTAAAGTGCGAAGTTCAGATTTGCCTAATTGCAGAATAACAGTAAAAATAGCTACCTTGGCCACATAGGAGGGGGGTAAGGTAAAAGAAAACCAAACATATTGGAAAAAGTAAATATACTGTGCGCCTAACTTTACAGTAATCTTATCTGCCAAGCACTGCTTGTTGCATTGTCTGTAAAAACTAATTTCAAACGACATTTCCACTCCAGTTGCTAAATCCAATTGAAAATTATTAGGCCTAATAAGACTAGTTGTGGACAAACACAATTGAAGACACCCAATTTTTTCGCTAAACCGAGATCGCTACTCACTAATCAGGGAATGTCATTGAACTGGGGCCATCTTTTGATTTATCTTTGACACAGGTTTCCTGATTTCAATCTCAGACTTCCGTACTTTGGCACTAAGAAGATTTGCGCAGCTTAATACTTTATTAGATCTAGAAATCAAGCTTTCAGATTACCAGATTTCTGTCAGTCAGTCATTTATGATGGTTGATTTTAAAGTTTGCGTATTTGATGAAATCTGGTGACATTTCGGAAAAAATATCACCCACAGATACCTTTTGGAACTGCGGAGAAGTTACCAAGTTATACAGACCATAGCTGTAGGGTCCAGGACTCTTAGTTAATGTATTCGGGCACTTAAAGGACGCTTTATGTTACTTAGCTGGCCATTCACAGTGTCCAGTTGTCGGTACAAACAACGCAATCAGAAAAAATGAGAAATTTTTACTACATCTTAGGTAACCCTTTGCATATATTGGAAGGTAGGAATGTTTTATTTTTGTGCTGGCTGGCTGGAAACATCGTTGTTTGTTTAGCACTGCACATAAAACAATTGCAGTTTCATAACTTCCCTGCACATTTATTTTGGGCGAATGAGAGGTGTGGCTTCAGTTGAAGTATACCCCAAACACCTGTTGAATAGGTGGAATGGTTACCAATATAGTAACGGTGTCATCAATAAACGTGTTTGGTCTTAAGTTGTGAGTTAACACCTAACAATATTAATCACTGTTGGCCGAGAGGAATAAAAAAATGTTTTGTTTTGATTTTCAGAAGCAAGTTACCTATTCTAACAGCCATGCTTATGCAGATGAAAGGAATCTTAACCCCATTGATGACGGTATTTTGTGCTTGTTAGCAGGCTCTTTTACGTGCGTTTTATTTAATATTCGGAATGAGCGAGGAGAAGGTTGGAATAAAATAATCTTGTTTATATTTTTTGACAACGTGACCCATATACAGAAACAATTTTGAAACTTATGTAGCATTACAGAGTACTTGCCTATGTTTTTGATAAGACATTTAGGATGTAATTCAAACTTAAATAATCACAGGAGAATTTGCAAGTGTAAAGATGAAGACATGTAGATACACGTGCGTAAACACCGACAGAAATAGATACATGGCTACATTTGCTTTAAGTGTTTTTAACTATTAAACATTACGAGTTACCCAAGGTCAGATAATGTTAAACAAATATGTACTTAAGGATGTATATTAAAATTCCGAATCCTCTTTGCCTAAAAGGATATTTCTGTCAGGTCGTCATTTCCTTTCATGACCAACATCAATTGCTCTTGTTATTATTAGTATAAATTTAAGGCCGTTTTGAAGCTGTTGGTTAGTGTTAACCAGGAGTGCTTACTTTACTACTACGTATTATTTACGTATTGTAAATATAAAAAATATTCAACTATCATAGAAAATTTTATTTTAACATAAAAAAAAACAACTCTAAAATCCACACATTTGGAGAGATTGTAATCAGAAAAAAACAACAAAACAACAATTATAATAATGCTGGTAATAATAAGACTAATAATAATTAATAATTCTAAGAAATGTTGGTACCAAAAAGCGAGACCTGGCTTGTTATCCAGCAGTTAACAGTCAATCAACATTAACACCGAGCGATTGACCAAAGTGAAAAAAAATAAAAAGATAAAAAAGTAATAATAATAATAATAATAATAATAATAATAATAATAATTGTTGATGTTGCCATACCAGGGGACAAAAGGATCCAGGAAAAGGAACAAGAAAAGATTGAAAAGTACCAGGACTTGAAGAGAGAAATTCTTAGACTTTGGAGTCTAAAGAAGGTTGTAGTGATTCCAATGGTCTTAGGGGCCCTCGGAAGCGTAACCAAGAACTTTGAAAAGTACATAGAGAAACTATGAATACAGATAGATATAACACTGACCCAAAAAACTACACTATTAGGAACAGCAAGAATTTTAAGAAAAGTACTGGAGTACTGAATCAGGGAAAGAATGTGAGAGACCTTTGGTTACTTGTTGTAACCGGCTCTCTTACAAATACTCGGTATAACATCTGCCTGTGACGAAAACAGCTTTTAAAGATAATAATAATAATAATATAATAATAATAGAATAATAAAATAATAATTCCTCTTAAAATCTTTGAGAAACTGAATATATCCAAGGTCTTGAGATTGAAATAACAAAAATATGGCACTTGAAAATCACCACATTACCCGTCATTGTTGGGGTACTTGGTATGCTATCTGAGAATGGTGAACAGTATTCCAACCACGTTTCTGGTAATCTATCTCTAAATTATTGTACGAATATTTCAAATATTCTTGTGCTTAGTATTCTACAGAATTTGTAAAAAAAATTTATTTTACATATACAGAGTATTTTTATTTTTTTGAAAACAATGCTGCTTATAATGTTGATTACTCTCAAAAATAGTATATTTTCTATTCCTCATAACAAACTTCTGCCTTGTTGTTAGAGGTGCCTGGCTGGTGACTTGGCACAGCTCGTATCTTAACAAATATAAACAAACCAAAAAGCAAAACATATAATAATAATAATAATAATAATAATAATAATAACAATAATAGTAACAATAATAATAAAGCTTTAAAAAACCTGATATAGATTTATCAGACACCCATAGGTGGCTTAATAGTGCTGGTCTTGAAGTGGAGACAGATGGATTTATTATGGCTACCCAAGATCAAAGTTTGTTAACCAGAAACTACGAGTCAAATGTTTTACAGAATAGTGCTGATCCGAAATGTAGATTTTGTGGTAAAAGTGTGACAATTGGTCATCATGTGTCGAGTTGTCAGATTCTGGCTCCAAACGAATACTCTAAAAGGCACAATCGTGTGGGCCAGTATCTGCATTGGAAAGTCTGAAGCTACTATGGTATTGAAACTGNTAACAATAATAATAAAGCTTTAAAAAACCTGATATAGATTTATCAGACACCCATAGGTGGCTTAATAGTGCTGGTCTTGAAGTGGAGACAGATGGATTTATTATGGCTACCCAAGATCAAAGTTTGTTAACCAGAAACTACGAGTCAAATGTTTTACAGAATAGTGCTGATCCGAAATGTAGATTTTGTGGTAAAAGTGTGACAATTGGTCATCATGTGTCGAGTTGTCAGATTCTGGCTCCAAACGAATACTCTAAAAGGCACAATCGTGTGGGCCAGTATCTGCATTGGAAAGTCTGAAGCTACTATGGTATTGAAACTGTTGAAAAATGGTACAAACACAAGCCCCTACCAGTAATCGACACACCACAGGTAACTATACTATGGGGTTTCTCAATAGGAATTGACTGAACAATTTAAGCGAACAGGCCAGATATAGTCATAAAGGATAAACTGAAGAAGCAGTGTCAAATGATCAATATGAGCTTTCAATCCGACTGAGAATAAATGATAATAATAATAATGATAATATAATGTAAAAATTTAATTATAACCGTTGTCCACGGCAATATTTATTGGATGTATTACTTGAGTTTTTTGTAATCGTAAGTTTCTTTGACACGTATGACAGTATGTTTGTGCTGTAAATAGGATTATTATTTACAATATTGATAGTATTATACTTGGGCCAGATACAAGTGGCTTAAATTTTTATTTTATTTGAAAGAAATCTGGAACAGAATGCAAGTCCATTGCTTCCTTCCAAGGTTAGAACTCGTACCTCGTAGATAGAACAGTTACGGAAAAAATAGTAAGATATACGGCACAGTAAAAGTTTCACGAGAGTAACCAGAGTAATTTCTTCTTTATATATTTTCTATATATATATATATAAATATATATATATATATTTATTGCCAACACTTTTTCACTCATTTATTATTTTCCAAAGTAACATCTGGCGAATGTACCTTCATAGTACAAATTTAGGTCTTCATGTTATTTGATCGTTTTGTTTGAAGGGTTTTGAAGAGTGAGCGATCAGATGGGAATTCTTTAAGCAATCATAAAATGCCTGAATTAAAAGTGTTTTACCAGGAGTAATATCCAATGCAAAAATCGAGAGAAAAACGCCAGTAATCTGCAACATACGCATACACACACACACACACACACACACACACACACACACATACACACACACACACACACATATATATATATATATATATATATATATATATATAATAGTGATTTTTTGTGTCAAACAGAATTGAATTTTTTTATGTTAACGTCGATTAAGTAAGCAAGAGCTCTAAAATACCACTGGCTTTATCAAGTTATATTTTTTATTTGCCATGCATTAATCGATTTCATGGTCTGGAAAGTGCCATTATCCTTCGCGACGCTCTCTAAATTACCTCCGTCTGATAATTATTAAGTGGGATTTGTTTAAAATCCATGTGTTTGATAAGAACAAGGTCAAAATATGGCCCCATATTTTCTCTGATTCAACACAAGTACCGGCCCAATATTGCGGTTTTGATTTCACAATGATGTCTGAGCTTCCACCGTGTAACACTAGCAGCCTATGAATTCTGAAGTTAGGACTATTAGTTAAGCACAATGAACCTTAGATAACGGCTGTATACTCGGAACCTTACTTTATTTATTTATATAGCGCCGCAGATGCGGTTTTCCTTTCATACTTGTGATTTTGGATAAGCTCTTAAAAGGAACAGTTTGCTCTCTTTTTTGTCTCCATTCCATTTACAACGAACTTTGTTTATTTCCAATATCAAAGGAACTCCCTTGAAATACGTTGTATCAGAGTGCCACTGTATCTTACAAATGTAACAAACTAACGGTACATTGATATATATATATATATATATATACATACATACATATATTATAATATATATTTTTAATATATATGTATATATAAGTGAGTTTATCTGTCTGTCTGTCTGTTTGAAGTAAGTTTATGGGAAAACTACTGAACCCAGGAAGCTGAAATTTGGAGTGTGAGTCTATCTTTATCCGGGAAAGGATCTAAGACATAAAAGGCTGACCTCAGAGGTCATATTCTGGGGCGTAAGAAGGCGACCAGTCCCATTTTCAAGGTAGGGGGCTCCAGACAAAAATTTGAATAAAATCAAAAATATAAAATTTTTAAGATTACTTTTTTTGAAATTAAGAAAGTTTTTTACTCTAAAGTAATCTCCTTGACCGTACAAGTCGTCGGTAGTATAGTAGTGAATATCTCCGCCTGTCACACGGGAGACCAGGGTTCTATTCTCCGCCGGGGAGTACTTTCTTTTTTGGATTTTTTAAATCCTTCTTTTGCCAATTTTTTGCCGTAGCATTTTTTATTTGAAGTTCTAACATCTTTCGTAGGATTACCAAAGTTTAAATTATCTATTATTTCTAGACCACACCTCAATTGTCAAGGTAATTGCAGCTCTTTTAGCTGAAATGGTCCACCATCACATTTCTAATCGAGCAATACCTTACAATTTTCTTGATAGGGCCTTTTTAGCCTACTAAATTGCAATTTTTTACCCGAGCAATGCCGGGTACTTCTGTATATATATATATATATAAATATATATATATATACTTCTATACATATATATGCTTCTGAGACATAACTCTTTGGCCATATTGCTGGAGCAAACACAGCTTAAAGAGTTATTGTGGGGTCCTGTCAGAGTGCTCAAACCACGCATGCGCAGTTAGCATTGCATTACGCTAACAATAGATTCCCAAATATNGCAATACCTTACAATTTTCTTGATAGGGCCTTTTTAGCCTACTAAATTGCAATTTTTTACCCGAGCAATGCCGGGTACTTCTGTATATATATATATATATAAATATATATATATATACTTCTATACATATATATGCTTCTGAGACATAACTCTTTGGCCATATTGCTGGAGCAAACACAGCTTAAAGAGTTATTGTGGGGTCCTGTCAGAGTGCTCAAACCACGCATGCGCAGTTAGCATTGCATTACGCTAACAATAGATTCCCAAATATATATATATATATATATATACGCAGATTAGTTGTAATTCAACAGCAAAGGTATTGTTAGTTTTCCATGGGACGGTTAAAACATTTCTGAATAAGTTATCCTACTGGATAATAACAAAGGGGAAATTCGCTAAACAGCTGGTACTGGAAAAGATAAATTTGTAAGAACCTGTTAATTCTGAGCAGAAAGTATCTTACCTTATTGAACTGGATATCAGTTGTACCACAGTATAACAGTATTTTGGTGTGCTTTTGCTAACGCACCAAGTAAAAACACAACAGTAGATTAACAAATGGACAACCCAGGACCGAGGACTCAGGACCCAGGACCAAGCAGAACAATAATAGTATCCCGTAAAACCATGTCAACTTTGAATTAGCTAGACATATAACTAACTATTCATTTAAGTATTGCATGAGTATTTGCTATCACGAGAATCGCCAAAATTTAAGTGCGATTCAGTGACGTCAAGGTATGACATTTGTTGAACAAGATTCTGGTAAAATGTCGCCGACTTATTGAGATGACAGTACTATGGGCACTGCAGCGAGGTTTTTCAAAGCTTATCTTAGGAAAATATATGAATAATTTTCTTAAAATTATGCATTTTGAGTTAAATACAAACAATTTTTAAAACTACTGCAATGGACTAAAGCAATATAGATCCAGTCAAAATGTAAACTAACAAGTGAGAGGTAAGCCCACAGTGAGTTAAAATGGGAATCATGTTGCAGCCAGGGGGAAATCCACGGTAGAAAATAGTAAATTATTGGTACAATCTGTAGGTTTTTTTTCTTTAACGGTTGTCCATATTTCCAGTTCCACCTGCAAAGGAGTGGGAACGAATAGATAATATTATTTCATTATTGTTTCCGTACATTTGCCGGTAGTTTATGCATTCCTTTCCTATTTTTCGTAGTGGTTGCTCACGGCTGAGTCCTCATCCACCCACAGCACATTATCACCCTCCTCATAGCCCACATCCTCAATTTCCACCTTGGAACGAATATCACCATTCTCCGAACACAGCTATGTCCGGTCCACAACTGGAAAGACCAATACCAAGTCCGCAGGAAAAGTCTAATATTTTGGTCCCACAAGGTTTGTTCTTTTGATGCTGGTATTTATCGACTATAACTTTTTAACTAATGTCTTTATTCCTGTTTAAAGAGGGAGTTTTGCAATTTACCATATTAAAAAAAATGTAAAGCTACTAAATTTATGGAACTGTGGGGGAAAAAAGCCAAAGTTGAAAGAGAGAAAAGTTGAGCTGAAACTTAATGACATTTATGTCATATCGTGGAGGAATCACTTGACCCCAGAGAGTTACATAATTTGGCTATCCGGGGTGAAAATATTTATATATAGAAATTGTTATCACAACGAGAAACAACAACTGCCTATGGATAAAGGCTTTGAGAGAAATGAGTTACACGAGATGCAACAAACTGAGTTTGTACCAACGCGGGAAGCTCATCAAAACATTTCCCTGATAATTCCTATAGAAAATCGAAATTTCTTCGAAGAGACAGAGATTAAAGTAGCAAGATCTGGACCAATCAAGTTACAAACATGCTTAAATCGAAAAGATAAAGATAAGATATAGCAACCAAACACCTGTCCACATGTGACATCATTGTAACGTGTAAGAACAGATTGTGGATTTGTGAGGATACAAAATTGCCTAAGGCGTAGGGTACTCTCTAGCGCTATGAAAGGGGCCAACCTTTATAATAGCAAAAGTGCCAATAGATTTAATATAAGAACCCTAAGAAGAGAAACTACCACAAGAGAGTTAACATCAGAATGACTGGCTGAAAATATTAAAGAGAAATTTAGCCATAACTTTCAATTGAACGATAACATTTGCGTTTTGAACCCGTGGAGAGGAACCAGCCACTTACTTTAGCATTCTGTGATAGCCTTAACGTCGGACTCCAAATTTTCTACAGGTTTGACTTGTTCCTGCAGTGTTGCCTTGTGATCAATGTCGGAGTACAAGGCAGTGTCATTAGCAGAGATGTGAATGAACTGAAGCAAGATTAATGTAGAGATAAATTATTAATGTGAAGAAGTAAGAGAGATGGACCAAGAATAGAATGTTAAGGAATGCCAGCATTAATGGAATATTCACGAGTATGAATTCACCAGTGTGACAGACATTTTACCATCTGAGAGAAAAGACTGAATGGCAACAAAGACTCTACCACAAATACCACAATCAGAAAGGTTAGGCTGACTTTAATACATTTTGACAGCAAGGAAGATAACTCACAGGTACTCTCTTCCACGAAAACTGTTGGAATTGAATCAAGACCAGGAGCCTTAACTTGATCAACCCTATTAGTGACCTTTGCAACAACCTTATGATGACAAATTAAAAAATTTGATCTGTTTGCAAAGGGAGCTCTGGGAAAGAAATTCCAATGTCATTTAGGGAAGAATCGGCGGAAAACAATAAAGAAGGGAGCTAAATTTTTTCCTAGAGAATGTAGAAAAGCAAACAACATCAAAACTTGGAGGTATAATTGACCTGCCAGAATGCAAATGGCTATTGTAAATCTTCCAGAAATCTCGACTTCAAAGTTTTTGTGAAGAAACAGACTCACAAACACGTTCAGCCCAGCGAGATTTACCACCATAAATCACCCTTTTCCAAGCATTGCTAGCCCGTCAGTAAGAAATGCGAGGTTCATCAGTTCCATTAGGTTGAAATTGAGAATAGAAATTATTGCGATGAGCAATGGCAGAACATCATTCAGCATTAATTCATGACTTTGTAACTACGACTAGGGACAAGTGCTTAATTACCAACCGGAGCCTATTCTTCTAATTCAGTTACAGGATTAGAAGCCTATTTGTAAAAAACCAAAACCCAAGGAATTTCAGCAAGACGTCGACGAAATACATCCACTTAGCCTAACCAAATTTAAGACTTGCGATGATGTGGCTTGTTAAGACTTAAAGCAATTGCCGATAAGTTGAGCTTTCAGGAAGAAAATTTCTCGATTCATGAACTCGGTCAGAAAATCCACCCCAAATGCGCCATGGGTTCAAAGAAACTTTAGAGGTATGGTACGGAGTTTAGACCTTGGGGGTTCATGTGACACTAAGTTGCTAGCAGGACAATTATAGAAATTTTTTATTGACTAACCAAATATATCCGGCCTTACCCTGGTTCTTATGAAAATAAAGATTAGGGTTCTTATAATGGATATTTGTGGGTGTTTTGTTCAATTATCGATCGTTTCTGGATTTTTAGAAATAATCTTAAATTTAACACTATTTTTATATACTGGAGAACTTAAAGGAGAGACATTAGAGGCGAACCTAAAAATAGCTTCCAGAGACTTACTACTTACCAATCCACCCACTGCACTGTTAAGTAGTAAGTCTGAAAAAACCTGTTTATTTTAATTACTTGAGTGGCAAGGATTTCGCTTTGTCTAATAAAACATGCGAAAAAATACCTCCCTACTCATCTGGAAGTTTCTGACGAAGGCCTTAGTCGAAGATTTGAATGTCTGCTTTCAACTAAAATTGGAAACCGAGTACGTACTTTAAACGCAGACCACTTGCAAGATTAAAATCTTGATGGATTCATTGTTTTCAAGTATTAGAACACAGCACAACTTCAAGGAACTTGCCATGCTCCATTTCACTGCACTAGGAATGCATATTTGTTACAATACACCTCCCTAGCTATCGTATACTACTTCCTCTCAATTAAACAGAAAAGCCATGGTTCGGTGAGAGTGTCTGCGAATAACCTTATCAACAAGTGTCGTTTACTTTGACAGTTCCCACAACGGCCGCCCTTCTCAAAACCAACAGCAAGTTATTGTATTAATTTCTTTTGACTGAATTAGATTTATAGCCTTTGTTATTTTCGCCATGCATGATAGGACGAGATATAAATAAAGAGCGGGGTTTAGCCGGAAACACTTTTTCCCCAAGACAGACCACAATGGTACAACTCCGTGACAAAAAATGACGTGAAAGTTACCATAAACACATTTTATTGTTTTGCTTTTCTAATACAACAGCGATGTTTGTTAAAATGAAAAGAAAAGTTCATGCAGGGAAATGGTCAAACGGTTTTTACAAGAACTCTCAATTTTTTGCTCAGCTGCGTTTAGACTGTTACCAAAAATGTGACCTATCAAATAATTATCCTTTCGAATATTTTTTCCATTAGTTTTTATTGGATTTGACATAAAACAAAGCAAGAAATGCACACAATGTAGGTTCATTTTATACAAAGAGTCTACTGTAAAACCGAAAATTTGATTCCTATTCCTTACACACCGAGTCGACTGATAAACAGGCAAATACGATAGTTTTGATATTAATTTAGGGTAACCATGTATCAGTTAGGATCAATTTAATTCTCATCGGGTTTTTGAGAATAGGCTTTTGTTTATTTTTGACTGGCAGACATTTTGTGAAATTATCTCTTGATCCCGTAACCTGTTACCATTCAACAGTTATGCATACTTTATTCACAGGAGTAAAAGAATTAACTGTATAAATGGCTTTGTTAATATTGTTTCAAGTAAGGGCCACAAAAACAGGATTTAATAAGATTTTAACACTAATTTGATTCAGTGTTTTAGTGGTAATGGTTTGATCAGCATCTTAGTGCCAATGAAGGTGAAGTTCTAAAAAGATTCCAAGGTGATCAAAACTGCCATTGCTTTGAGTGATACCTGGTGGCAGGTTCTATTTCTTCCCCAAAGAATGCAATTTTCGATATGTCATTGATATCCCCAAACCGCTTGTGGTGCTGGTAATATAGACTGGTAAAATAGACATCCCTTTGTAAAAATAGAAAATGCCTTTACCATATTTTGACTACGCACTATACACCACGAATAAGCATACTGTCACCTGTAGCTATTTTGCTATTGTTGGAAGGGGAAAACACGGAAAAATAGCAGCAATAAAAGAGAGCCAATGCAGCAATTGTGCTTTCATTAAATTCATTACTAACGCTAGTTATATGTGATATACATGGATTTGGTAGGTTATCAGCATCAATTGGCAGAGGAGGATAAAGTATGTGCCTCTAAGGAAGGATGGGTATCATACCCAAGTCACAAAGTTCGCCTGGTGCTTCCGTGGCCCCCAATGTTGTCATTATCCTATAAATACTTTCTGGAGAGCTGTACCGCCTCCATTGAGAGGCAATTAATTGCACAACTATCAGTCCAACAGTTTTCACATGTACTTCAGGCAGTATGATGATGACTATAATGATTGAATGCATATCACTGTATCAATAAACACATTACGGGGCTTCCACACCTTTAGTTATTTGGAAGGAACGAATCTCAATCACGGTTTCCTGAGCGCATAAAAAACCGCTTGCTTATCTGTCAACAAACTTTATTTCCATCTTTTTATTTCCGAATATCATTTGCCAAGGCATTATTGGGCAGTTTTTCAGAGGAAGGGTTAGAAAAATGAAACAAGACACTGCAGATTTAAAAAAATGACTGTTCGCAGTTTGAATAGGATGCTTACAATGCTCTGGCAAATCGCAAGATGGGAAAGAGAGTATGTTGACAGAGTAGCATGCGAGTTTTGAGCATTCGTTTAAAACTGTTTACATTTTTTCATATATTCTTTTATTTCCATTTATTGGTTTCATTCTTCCGAACATACGCCTGGGAAGCACAAGAGTCATGCATTGGTTTGAATCAAGAGCCGAAGGATGACTTACTGCGCTTTCGCTACTGCAATTGGGTGTTACTTAGATAAACGTCGTCGAATTTCGAATTTTTGGGTAGCAAATTGAAATAGCAGTTATCAGAATTGAAGAAACGTAACTCGAGATATTTCTGGTAGGGTGCAACTAGGAAATTTATTATATTGTTACTAACTATACTTGCTTTTTTAAGTAGGATTACCTTACTACAAGATGACGTTCCATGCCTTGTTGGCTAATCATCACAAAATAATATCTCTACTTATTCACCTTTGATCTATTTCTGTCATCCATTATACATTTCGCACTTTTATAAGTGAAACGAATCAAGGACGGGTGGGGAACAGGAAGCTTATTTTTATTTCTTTCTTATTATTCCATCCACTTTAGACCCACGAGAATGGAGCCCTTATGACGTTGGGAAGTGGCTTGCTTGGGCAGCCCGAATGTATCGAATACCAAACACGTTTCCTGAAAGATTTCAGATGAATGGAAAAGCTTTGTGCCTGATGGATGTTAGTATGTTTCTCTACCGTGTACCTCAAGGTGGAGACACTTTGTATCAAGACTTCCAGGGTAGATTACAAAGATCGTTGTATGGAGAACGAGCAAGATGATAAAGACATATTTCTTTTTAAATACTTCATCTTAGGAATTTGGTTGTAATACGATAATTTTTGACGTACCAACGAACTAAAATATTCTAAAATAACATGCTTCCCATTGCTTTTTCTTGCTTACAAATAAGTTCCTTTTTTGTTGGAATTTACAGAAAACGAAAAATGGATGATGTTTCCCGTTAAGATGTATTTATTTAGTAATAATTGTTTAATTTGTATGTCACACTGTCCCTTACAAAAAAATTTATCCATTACTGATCAGCATCTTTATCAACATTACATAACTAATATGCTTGAGGACTGTCAAAATTTTTCACTTTTTATTTTCTTTTTTACGAGTGCATTTGATGAAAGATGCAACCGAGATGATCTTTTATTAACCAGTAACTTGACATGAAAATGAGACTGTGTTAATGGACTGAGCCCATACCCTCATTTTAGTAGTGGTACTGCTTGATAATTCACATGATCACTGTATTGTCTTCAGTGAATATATTGAAAATAATCGATGATTGATATTATGCTGCATATTTTCAGAAAGCAGGATTGTTTGAATTTCTGATGTTCGTTACTTTTAAACAATAGTTTATAGTTTTCTAAGTAATAGGCAAAGCCTCCGAATTTTTCTCGCTCAGGAACTAAGTATTTTTTTGTTTTAAGCTTCGCGAGAGCATGGTATAATCCATGGCAGCAGATTCTAGGTTACGCGCTCTACCTCTTAGGGTTTTCATTACATTTTGCCACTGTATTAAAACAAAATGATGTTATTTCCCAACTGAATTATGTATCTGGAAAAACCTGCTTTGTGGAATAGATTGCTGCTATTATGTTAACAACTATTTTCTTGTTTAAAGTGAATTATTATTCACTAGATTCTGGAGGTGTAAGCGTGAGCAGTAAAATCGTATCTTACAGAAAAGTTGATTTAGATTTCTACACAAGATTTGTTGACCTTGGGTGGTCATCAAGCTTTTGTTTGAGTTATCATAGTTTCATATTTAAACTTCATCTCGTATACTTCTCTTAAATTAGAATATGAAGAAATCGTTGCACAATGAATTATTGTGGGTTTGCAATGGTCGAAATGTACCCCAGTTTTTATAGTACAAGGGTGGATCTAGGGATGGGATGGAAAGGTTCAAAGTAAGTATTTTAGCAGAAATACAATTTTGCTGATACTTAAACCTATTGAAAAGCCAGGACAGAGGGTATTTGTTGGATACAATTTTCTACGCAGGAATAGAGTCACTACACATTCATATTGACGATTAATGGCCCGATTGGTTCTTCATCTTTAGTTTTATTTTTCACTTAAAAAGAAAATCGCATTGGTTGTTTTTTCGTTTTGAGTCAGTACAGCCAAAACACCAGTTGATGGTGAGATTGATTTTCTGCTCACAACTTTACTGTGATTTTTTTTGTTTTTGTTTTCAGACATAATACCTTTGTTTTAGCACATTTAGGGCTGGTTCTTTAAATGGTGTAAACTGCTAAAATATTCTTGTAGTTGTCAACAAAGGCTGAAAATTATAGAAGTTAGAATATTGACTTTACTGTTAAAGCCCTAGCCTACGTATATTGTGGTAATAACCCATATTAAATAACGAATATTTATTCAGAGTTCACCAGAGATCAGTGGACGTTTTACAATCTTGATGTTTTTGTAATCTCTTACTATTTTATTGAAACTACTTTATGACGGTATTGGCGGAGACGATTATGGTAATTGTCTGAGATGCTATATTGAACTGTGCCAGTGAACCGCCTACATTGTTGATATTGAGAATATAAAAGTTTCAGAAAGCTTTAATCCACTTTACAAAGTAGCTCAAGAGGCAGTATTAGATAAAGGAAGAAAGAATTTTCTACGGACTTAACTATTTCTTAATAGATTTTATGCCTTGCAAAATATATTTTATTGACATAGTTGCTTCATGTGATCTAATTCAAACTACTTTTTTGGTGGTTTCTTAACTTGAAGAGCAGAGCAGATTATAAACTCCAATAGCCCTGCTAGAAATTGAAAACAAAATCAGAAAGATTTGTCCATGGATTATTTTCATACTACGTTCTTTGTTGTCTTTTGCATTACCAATCATACTGCTATAATTTTAGGGTTAAAAGCAGTTGTTCATGGGCCTTTGTACTTTGAATTTTGCATTGTAACAATTAGAAATGTCAAAGTTTTATTGCTTTTAGAATCGTATTTGAATGAAAACCATGTAATTTCACCATCACATGAACTACTCCTTTATTTCGATACTGAAGCCCGTATTGGCATGAGGTAGTGTTATGCCATGCGAAAATCTTGAAATCGTTAAACGATAATAATGTTATAGTATAAAGGAAGCTATTTCTGTTATAGCAGTGATTATATACATTAGATAAATGGTCTGTAATCCGGAATTCCTGTTATTGTTAGCTGCTATGTACCGTTTTAACAGTGTAGTCGAATGTTATTTTGGAAACTCTACTGTAATATAAAGTAAGCCCTGTATAGATGACGCCGATTTTCAGTACAGAGAACGTATGTGAAACAACTAGAAATTTAAGCAGCATACACACCCATACATAGTGTAGTAAGACGCGAGTTATTTCAAGTGTAAGTAAAATCAAGTAGTTTGTAAATCATGGAACATATAAGTTTGGTTGTACATAAGGCCAACGTGACCAATATGAAATACATGTCACACGCTCTAGGTACCTTGTACGTATGGTAACACTTCTGTAACGCATTGTCTGCACACGTAAAGAAAGGACGGCAAGGTTGTACATTGTTCAAGTGGTCAAGTTTAATTTTCATGAAATTTAGCAAGTCGTAACTTACATAAAGCTTTGCTAATTTACAAAGGAATCCCAATTAACTTTGCAACAATATCTTTAAAGGTATTTGGCCAAGTATTTCTTCCATGTAAACGTCATCCTTACTCATCCTTACCTAATGATGTTTCTGATGCTAGACTCCATGTGCAGGTTTTCCTGCAATATGGAGCTTGGAAATGATCGCGCTTTTTTGTCACAGTAGGGCATGTCGCTCATGTCACCGGAGAATGAACTTTGGGTCCACCGCCAAATACTATGTCGCTGGAGTTTTTAGTTTTTGGTGTTGTCATCAATAGCTTTAGCAGTTGTGAGAGTTTTTTGTATGCTTTGTAGGATGACTTGGCACCTATTTCGGCTTGGTTTTACAAGTTAAGGGTCATCCAGTATATAGGCAACAAGGAATACACTTTATCCTTCCGCGCAATTTCTTGATGCTTCACTGAAGTCAAGATGAAGTCAACTACTGTGTAGCAGCAAGGATTGGGCTCAAAAATTTGAAACAAAATAGTGTCTTTTCTTTCGTGACATAGCACTGACCACGTATAGCCACCCTGATTAATGCTTACGGTCCTTTTAGCCTGTTACTTTCGTTCTAATAATTATTAGAAAATATATTCATCTGTTTATTATTTTTGAAACGATCCCGATTAATCATGATAACAGGATTTGTAGCAGAAATAAAACTGATTTTCTTTCATCATGAAATTTGTGACCAAATAGGATCATTTTTTTAGTAGCTTTTGACGTAGGGAAACAAAGTAAGAACAGAAGTAAATTTAAGGTTCATGTAAGAAAGAAAATTATTAGAAAATGTAAAAATTTTCAATTATGTTAGTTGAAATAAACCATTTTTTTAAAAATATTTTCACTTGTACTCGGTCTAAATGGTTTGTTGACAGAAAAAGCTCGAAAATAAGTTACCCACAGGCAAAAGACCATGATCAATTTTACTGCCATGCTTAACCTAGAATTCAAACACTGATTTGTATATATTTTGTATAAACCTTGTTATTTGGTATCAATATGTTGATTATTTACGGTAGTCATCGGGGCATGTGTCTCTGTAGGTTCAAGTAGCTTGTAGGATTGAAGATTGTAAAAACATGTTAAAACGACCGACAAGTTTATATTCTCTTGTAATTTGAATACAATTTTGTAACATCACACAGTCGACTTTTGGCCAGTGGCGAGAGAAAGAAGAAACGCGTAACAAGGTATATAAAATAAGCATGGAACACGCAATTGCGTGTATGGAGATGACATGGATATTTTTGTTAGCATATGATACGAAACTACCTCTCAGCTCTACACTGCATCTTGTCAAGTAGATTAGGACTCTTGACTTCTCTGTAAATATACTGAAGGCTGTAACGTAGCAAAGATACGTGTATTTATATGATTGTTAAACGAAGTAAAAGATGATAGAGATGATAGGAGTTAGTGACGGGAAAATCTTTATTTCATTTTATCCTTGGTGTTTGTGCGATACTTCGATACAAGTTTCAGATACAACATATCCCTATTCAGTAGCAAAAGAGGCGCGTACGGTGTTATGGTTTTTTGGGCCTTTTTGTAAGGGAATGCTACCATTTTGGTTTTCTGTTGAACCACGACACCATGTCAAGAGTAATTTGAGCAAGGGAAATTTGACTTTCATGATACTAAAAAATATGAAAGAAATTGTTACTGTTAACAAATTATCCTATTTGTATGAATATTCTTCGATATGGATATCATATCGTAGAGTACAAAACGAAAAGTCAAGCAATGTTGCTGAACATGGCTGTAGATAAAAGGAGTAATAACTCCTAATGCCTCTCAACTGAATGCATATAAGTTAGGAAGAACGGGTCGTATTTTCCTTTGTTTATAAATGGGTAAGTTCTTTAGGAAAATAGCGTTTTGAATACTTTGGGACTTTCCTAACAGTTGACTAGGGATGTAGGATATGAAATTCAGAGAACTAGGCTTTGACAAAGGATGCTTTTCAGCAACCAATAACGTTTTTTCATAAATAAACAGATCATCCAAAGTGAAATAAAAAATAACGGATTAAATTACATGAATATTATACTTAACTGAAAAAATGTAAACCATTATTGGAGACCTGGAACGAAGACTAGAGGCCACCAAAATGTGGTTTTATGGATGAAAAATGAAAATCCAATATAAATATACAATTTATATATTGTATATGAACAACGAACAGCAAGAGCACTGTGTATTTTGAAGCTCGTGCAGAAAAAAGAACTAAACTCAAAAACTGTTCAAGCCAGAATTTTATGCCACCGCCCACAGGATTGGGCGATAGGTAATGGCTTCGGTAATAATTGCGCGGGTCAAAACTATTGAAACATTTAAAGATATCCATACGACTTTCAAGTGCAATACTGTGCAATAGTTCAAGCACCTCGAGTCTACCCCAGTCTTTACTTTCACAAATCCAAAAAGTTGGCTTGCTTTCTTAAAATTTTGTATTATGGTTCTTGTGTGAGAAATAGTCATTCGTTGGCAGTCTTTCAGCCCTCAACGTTTAACAAGTTAAAAGTAGCCAAGGTTCCCGACTTGCACGTTCATTGTTCCGGAGTGACCTTGACCTTTATTGAGCACTGTTGGCTTTGTTTGGCCTTCCACCTTACCTGTTGCGAAGTAAACTTGAAATTGTTGATGAATATTTGGACTAACTGTTGACATAACTATCTCTTTTGCCAACTTATCAATTTGTTTCCTAAGTAGAATTCATTTATAGTCTTTACTTTGCTTTCCAGGGACATTCAGAGACCTTTATAAATTTTTTAAACCGTCTTTTTTTTACCTTGTGGACCTTTCCTCTCAGTTTCAGAATAAGTTGCATATGGACTTTCCTATAGTTGTCCTACAATAATCCATTTCCTTCAACCCCAAAGCTGTGCATTTCTTTCAATGAACTTTTCTTTTATTTAAATCGATTTAGGTCCCTTGTTACGGGGTCTAAACTTCATTATTGGCAAACATTTACAGGTCAATGTCGTCAATTTTTTCCTCTATGTTTCAATTCCTGCAACGGCAATAATGCAAAATTTGCATTTTTGAATACAAGTAGTCTGACCAATAAAAGGAAAATAAAATTTAGGAACCCTTCAAGCTGCGACTCCTGTAGGATTTCCTCTGTCGAATATTCATTCTTCTCTGTAGCCTTTACACCTTATTTTTCAAACCATCAGATTTCTCGCTAACGCTCCAAAATTGTGTAAGAAAGTTGACATAATTGCTCCCAAAAATTGTTTAGCAACTGTTTATTTGGATATAAAATGTAAGGCAAATTGTTTATTTTGTAATGATTGTTAGGAGTTACTTTCAAGGCGTCATCTCCAAGAAGTGAGTTCAAAAATTATATTATGTCGAATGGAATGTTATTTTCATAATCACTTTAATCTGTTTTGGAGTACGTACTGCATTACGTAGATCATCTGAATTTTTGGAAGCTTGTGGTTTTACAAGAAATAGTAACTAAAGAGGACGGAAAAGCTAAATTGATGGACATTTCAAAAGTGCACATAGAAACCAGTTGTTCAACAAGAGACATTTTCTTTAACTTTGTGATAACCTGGAGGGGGAGAAAGTTGATAAATTTATGGATTGTCTCAAAATGTGGTGTTAGGTTACCTTGGTACGGTTTGGCAAATGCAACTGATATTGGACAGTCAGATGGTGTTGGTTACCCACAATTGCTCGAGGTTCGAGTGAAGCATAGCTTCTTCACCTGGTTAGAGGATGATGAAAACTGTTGACGTTGGTGCGGAATCGTGGCGTCCTCTGCCAAGGAGAAAAGAATCTTAATCACAAGGTCGGTTGCAGATCCTTACAGAGAGCTGTATAAATGTCAATTTGATTCACTACAGTATCGTTTCTTCCAGAAGACAGTTTACCTTATCACTGCAGATGGTACAAATGACAATCTAAATCAACCTGAAGGTCTTCCAGAGTATACAGTTCCTCAGTCTTCATCGATGGTGCCAAATCCCAATCCACTTGGTATCCTCAGGAAACTATTGTACCATGGAAACAGAAAACGACGAAGAAAAGATGGTTGGAAATGACTTTAAATGAGAAGAGGAGGACTTTGAGGTCGTAATGACCAAGGTGGAGAACAAAACATTCTTTACCTTATTAAAACAATTTTCGTTAAGAAAACTTGACCACATTGTAGAAAAGGAGTCTTATTAAAAGGTTTATTTTAGTTCTTTTTCTTCTATCAAATACCCTTTATTATCCATGTGTATTTTTTGTTAGCAAGAGTAGGTCTTTAACTTCATTGAGAATTTAGGTCTATCATCCCAGCCATACACGTGTCGAATACGAACATCAAGACTACAAGAACTTTTCTGATTTGTGGAGGCTGCAAATTTTTTGCTTATGGTTTTCAATTTGCCTTATCAAATTGTTTAGTTATTGTTAAATTTGTCAATTTTTTGTGCGGAGGGGCAGTTGTTTAATTTTTCGATAGTTCATGAAGAAAAGGTGTATTCGAATGCTTTTTCTACAAATGAACAACACACTGGTGTATGGAAAAATTGATCTATGTTCCATAGTTAGCCAAAGAAAAAGTAATGCTGATACTTAAAGCAGCTATCGCCTGGCACAAACCCTTTACACTTGGAACCTACAGCCTCCATTCACAGTTTGTGCAACAGAAGCTAGAAAATGGTATAATTAAAGCAACTTCACTCAGGTGAAAAAAATTCAAACTTTGCTTCTTGCCTTGCAAAATGTATTTTAAAAAAAAGTAAAGCGAAAAGTCAAAAAATAAACCAAATGAAAGGAGTAGGTAAACACCATACTTGGTGAATGCAATAAAAGTATAGTATAAATAAGTATTGCGAAACAAAGACAGCGCATGAAGATTCAAAATTAGATTAATCTTAGAAATTAATGTTCACATCGCTTTCAGACATTTGCATCTAATCTTCATAAACTGCTTTTCAGAATAAGAGATTATCGTGGTTTTTTTGTCGAAAACAAAGCTGTTACGTTTACTCGCTGTTGCACATTGACATTCTATTTTGAGCGCCTGGCCTCCCAGCAACATGTATCAATAGTGTTCATCACTGTTGAAATTAGACAAAATAGGTGCTAATACGGTATTTGATTTTCTCACGGCAATGAACAAACAGATTGACTAACGGTACAACATCACAAGCTTTCCAGTAGTGAGATGTTGTAAGTCCACAGTTTGTTCTCCTGGGATTTCAATAAGATTTGTCTACGGAATAAACTTTAGCTACCTACTGGATTACCTAAAGCAGGTCATGATCCACACTAGCGGTTTTCTAGCCTTTTTATTAGGAACTTAGATACTACTCGGCCGGTACATTGCTACAGAAAAAAACCCCAGATAACAAGGTACAGATAACTATAAATAAGTACAGCTTATGCATGAATTCACTGGTCGAATTTCTTTACTACTTNGTTTGTTCTCCTGGGATTTCAATAAGATTTGTCTACGGAATAAACTTTAGCTACCTACTGGATTACCTAAAGCAGGTCATGATCCACACTAGCGGTTTTCTAGCCTTTTTATTAGGAACTTAGATACTACTCGGCCGGTACATTGCTACAGAAAAAAACCCCAGATAACAAGGTACAGATAACTATAAATAAGTACAGCTTATGCATGAATTCACTGGTCGAATTTCTTTACTACTTCTCCAATAGTGCCACCATCATTCAGCCTTTTGACGGCGCGAGGCTCATACACAATTTTAGGCCCAGCTATCAAAACATTTCTCTTCATTGAATTTGACAGAATTAAAAAGAAGCTGCAGCTCTTCTAAAAGAAACCCAAACTTTTCAGCTTTACACTGCTAGAAAATTGACATGTACCCCAACAGAATCCAAATATGCATTTCTAGCCTATATCTATAGCAGGCTATTTTTTTACGAAAGGAAATATTCGCATTCAGTCTAGCTGGAAATTCGAGCCAGGTCAGTAAAAAGACAAAGGAGCATTGCACAAGACAGAAGTATTTTAAAGCTTTCCCATTTGATGGAAAAAACACTGACCTTTATTTGACCTGATCAAATATGGTTGACCTGACCAAGCTCCATTAGTTTGTTAAGCGTGAAGTACTCGAGGTTATCGATTGGATAGATATTTGGGTGTTTATTTTGTATGCATATCATTGCTCAACCGGCTACATCTTTCGAGGCTATAAAAATTGGAGTGTAAATTTGAGCGTGCAAGTTAGGGACAGTAATGTTATTCAATGGAAGGTAATCAATAATAGCCCTTTAAAGCCGCCAGAAACAGTTTTGTTTATGAATAATGGCGACAGGTCCAATTGTTCCGAAATTGGATTACATCCCAGTACTCAATGAAGCAGGAACAAAAATATTTCAAAGGTTTGTTTATTTTTGTAAAAATCTGGCATTTAAAATCTCCCACTTATCTTTCCCATAGACGTTCCAAGCAGAGGAATGGTGTACCCTTTTGGAGTCACAATAGATTACTTCAACAAACTTGGTCCGTATTATCATCGATGGTGAAAAGATTCTTTTTTCAAAATATCTATTAAATCTTATCGACCAGAACTAGGTATTTCATCTGTCCTTCCGACTGTCTGAGAATGGGGAAGTGCATGGTTTCTTTCAATGCGGAAAAACCGGAACTGATGCCGTTCAATTGAAAGCAGAATCCTCATTTCTCTCCAACATTTATGAACGACAATTCCGTTCAACATGTTGAGGTTGCTTCACCTCTTAAGAAATGCTCTTCCTTGAGGAAGTTTAGTTTGTCCCTTTCTCCATCTCCATACCTCTTTTGGGTTCTTATATTTAATCTATTGTTAGGTCTGCATCTAAAAAGAGATTATTCGTATCACCTTGGAGAGCATCTTACTTAAATCTTAATAAATCCATCACCCGTCTTTGCTTGTGGAAATGCTTTCACATCTTAACAGGTGCTCCCTCATTTCACCTTGACATTCTTGATCAAGTTCAGAACTATTTTTAAACTTAATGGGTCCAAGTCTTGCTTCTACTCTTCAAACTTCGTCTTATAAATCGAACGTGATGAGCTGTCCTCGTTGATACTAGCTGTTTTATTGAATTATTAGTTTATTGTATCTGCCATCAAACATCTCTCAACATCTTCATTCTCCTGTACGTTTGTACCTCGTAATAAATTTTTTTGAATGTAATTTCTTTTCTAGGAAGGTAGGACCCGGGATCTCTCAGGCACCCGAATGCTTTCCTTCATCATGACTGAACTGTTTTATGTCCAAGATTAACCCCTATCTCTTAGCTTAATTTAATTTCTTGTCTGTTTATTAGATCTCTTTCCTCGGTTGCATACACATGACGACTTTACCTCTGCTATGGTTCTTAACTATTAAAAAAGCAATAATAATAATTATCTTAATGTTCAAGCCTTTGGAAGCCCACTTTTCTAGTTTGAAAAATCCACGAGTTTTCAAATGTAATAAACAGCACAGCTGTAAGACTATTCATATTTCACCATCACTTACACGTTTTGTTTATAGTTTTCACTGTTCAATGTCTGCTCGTTTTTCTTTCCAATACATGCTTTTAAGTGAGTTGATTATTAAGCACCAATATGGTTTTTGCAGTAACTGTCATCGTGCTACTTGACTTTCACTTTCGGTATTGCCAAAAAAATCTTTTAAATGGTAACCATTGTAATTCGGGTTCAAGTGGCTACCAATGGTTTTTCCAATTTGCTACGGGGATCGAATTGGGGTTGGGTCACTATCACAAATGCCAAATTTTTACCTATTACTTGGAAGGGAGCTTCTTGTACTTGAGGTCACACTGAAAGTACTACTCTATTTGGAAGTTAGGCTTCAAACACTTTTTCCGGAAATATGTTACTTGGATTACTACTATGGTATGTTCTGTCAACTCATTTGTATGCCCATGCATTCTTCGAAATAACAGTAGGCTCCCCATTCATCAAGTGATATTCAGTACAACTTTCAGATGGTGAACAGGCAGTAAATATCACAAAAGGAGACTTCTCCAGCATGTAATCGTTAATGCAATTGACATAAACCACCTGTCCTTGTACAAATCCAGTGGTATATGTTATTAAAGCTTTGAACCTCCTTTTTTCCCCAATCAAAAATTTCAAAAGAAAGGTAAGAGATAAAGGACCGCTAAACTCTTAAATTCAAAACCAACCGTGATAACTGTATGTCAGCTACTCCACACCATCATCATTTAATGACCACTATTTCAAATTTCACGATTGTGCTTTCTCAGAGTTCGTAAAACATATTACACATATTGCCAAATCACTTTTGGAATTTGAATTACATCTGCTTGGGTCTAAAAATTAAAAAAAAAATGCAGTGTAATCCGATAGTGACCATGTTCAAATGTGCTAAATAAATGAACTCAGAATAAAAGGTGGCGAGTTTGTTCAACGCTGAATTTTGGCAGTGACGTATTGTCAAAACGAAAACGTTGCTTATTTTGAAGCTTCTGCCATTAACCAACGATAAAATGTCAAAGGAGAGAAGAATGAAACAGTACCTGAGAAGCAAAACTATGAAATTCAATCGCCTCGACAGCAACAAAAGCATGTTTACATTACGATAAAAGCCTTGGAAAATTTTCATTCAATCACCAAGAGTATGTGATCACCAACTTTTATTTGTGCCACCGATGTTTTAGACAAAACAAACACATGAAACCATTCGTGGTGCTGATAATTTTAAGTTGTAATGGTGTCTCTAATAGCTCTTTCTTTTAATAAATAACATTTGAATAGCTGTCTTGAAATACCTTCCGTTAAGGTTTTCACATACAATTATACTATTTTAATCCAAAGCTCTGGTTTTCCTCATTTATCTTTACTTTTCCTCATTTAATTATCTTTACTGGAGCGACAATGTAATAGAAAAGCGTAAGATCTCATCTCAGATATGTATGGGCGATATGGTAGAATCATATAAAACATTCAGTTTGCTTGAAATGATTGCGTGAACGGCCGAATAGTTGTTCGTACTGCAGTACAGCAACAAAATGCGAAAGGGTAAAGTTTGCACTCGGTGCACGTACAAAACCCGAGAAGGCATAAAACATTACCTGGAACGGCATTGCCAACAACACACTATTGCTACAACTACGGAGGAACATCAGTTCAAAACTTCCTCAATCTACATTGTTTTAGTGGTAAGAAATCACACAATAACTCCACTGTTCCACCTTGGAAAACGACTATCGGCGTATACGAACCAAACTTTAAAGGCAGTTAAGTACGGCAGCTAATTAAAACACTCATCAAACCAGAGCGCAGGAGCATCTGTTAGGCACTTAAAGAGGCTTGGATTAAAATAGGCTCGGATTATAATAAAGGCATAAAACAAAACAATAAATTCAAAAACTGTTATGAGCATTATCTCACCTTGTAGAACACTGACAGAAATAACCAGTGATCAACAACAAACTTTAATATGCCCTTAACTTTATACCATATAAGCTACATAATACTTTCCAGGTATACATCGTTTTCTGCCTGATTCATTAAACCAAGAAAAAACACAGTTTTTTGAAATGAAGACGAATATATCCAGACACCCACTTGCCCGTTCCTCTGTACAGCAAACTTTAAAGTACATCACTTTGGATCATGGCCAATTGTTTGGTGTTGGAAGTAATTTATAGACATAGGGGGAATATTGTACAGAATATGAATTTTTATGCTTTTTGTGGATCTGGAACGATTTATTCATTTCGCAATTAAAGAAATCAATGGGTTCTCTTTTTCTAGGATATTAACTACAGTAAAACTTCTGCGTTGAGTTCTTATATTTATGTTAACAGAAAAATGCTAGAACGGCAAAAACCTGTTTAATGTGCAGTTAAAAAAATAAATCTCATGCATAAATACGGTATGTCGTTACAACGCCGTTACAAAATACTTGCAGCGTTTTAATAACACACCATCGACCCATATGCATGGTAAACACAAACTGGTCTGTCCCCGGTGCCGTTTACCAACTTACACCACGTATTGTTGGAATGCGGAGCGGAATGCCAACTCAAAGATTCTCCTCTCTCCACGTTAAAATGTATCTCTGACGGTTCCTAATAAAGGTACGTTTGAAAACCAATTTTAAAATGGTCGGTTATTACTGCGGCTTTATTTCATTTGCTGCAAAACGTGCACTTTAACAAAATCGTCACGAAATATTAGAATAATATCACAGCCAACCTGTTCCCTATATTAATCTGAAATGGGAAAGGAAAAACCTTCGTCAAGAAAACCTAAAGCAGTCCTACAACCAATGCTTCAACTATTAATTGAATTTTGTAGTATTGGTTTTCGAAATCTCTTTAACTATCAGTAAAACAAGCCAAGATGAAGCGGATCGCTACAAATGCGAGCACTTACGCTATTACGTCAAGGTAAAAACACCAAAACCATATTAATACCGCACCAATACTCTGTTTTAGTCTAAGAGTATGCACTCAACATTCAGATTCTTACCGTTACTTTTTAATACCAAGGAAGAAGTATGGGTGACAGCTACGATGTAGAATACCACAAAAAGATATCAAAAAGAAATTCCAGGATAGCGACAATAAAAATTTGACAAAGAGTTTTTGCAATGTATTTTGTTGCAACGCACCAACGTAAGTGCAATAGATCATTTTGAAAAAAACCGACAACAAAACCAACACAGCCTTCTGATTATTGGTATTCTAAGAAAGCTCCATGCAAGTAAAATTGTACGCCATTTCTGAAAATTATAATTACCAATTAAAACAGTCACTGGCGAGTACCTACTTTAAGTCATGAACACTTCCAACAAACACGGATGAATGGCAAGGCATACAGCAGGAGTTAAATAAACGGAGAAGTTGGTAGTGTTATTCCCAGTTTCTTTGTGACACTACCTTGTGCCTTTGCTGCTTCCAATAGAGAAAACGTGTGTGCCATCTCGCTTTCCGTCCGTACCAAGTCTATTGCTTTATAAAACAAACTGATTGCTTCATCCAAGTTGCCTCTAAATGTTACCAATAAAAACACCAAAACATCAGAATTTTACCTTTGTAAATAAAATCTCACACAGGCGAGAAAGAAAAATATTCTTCACAGCACATTTTATCTAATACTTTTGTCATGGGTTTTGATTGGTGGTTATGGGTAGTGCAAATTGCGTGTTTTGAAGTGCAGGTTAAAATTTGATAACAGGTCAAATTTGCTAAACATTTGCTAAACATCTACAAACAAAAGTAATGACAATACAACAAAACCCATTTTGAAATCAGGTGAGGGGCTGGAACCAATGCAGAGCACTGAAAAATCTGTTTTAATCATGAGAGTAACATTTGACTTGTAACACAATGATGATAATAATGATAATAATGATGATGATGGTCGCTACAAAACGATCTTGTTGATTTAATAATACGCTATAACTTCTAGAATTTCTTCATTTTTTCTTCTAATTTCATGAAACTTCTTTTCGACCAAAGCTAATATTAAGCTCTGTCAATAGAACCCTTCGTGCTAATTCTATGGCAAACCACCACTATTTTGTTAGCCGTTTTAAGTTACGTAAGTTTGCGGTTTTATGGGTTTATAATTTTCTATTAAAAATTGACCTTATCTTTATGCTGCTTTTAATACCCGGCATGAAGAAAGTAAGGTACCCAATTAAAATAGGGAGATAAAATGGAAGCCTTAGAAGCAGTGCCGAAACCGCTAAATAATCGTGAGGCACGGGTTAAAAACTTAAGCTACAAAAATGTTTCCAATTAAATCATGCTGAAAAAGTAACAGTAACATCTGTTGGTATTTTCATAAAAATCAGGCACAGTCCTATCTTTTTACTTTAAGCGGAAAAATCCAAACTCCGCTATTAAAATCACCTTGAACCATTCACTTTTAAAAAATAATTGGTTCCTTTATTAACAAGGCTTCTCGTAACATCTTAAATTGCAATGTAGCATTATATTTTTGCTTTATCGAGAGCACAGAATGTTTAAACCCGGAAATGAACCTGTTAGAATCGCCTACACTTCTTTTCTTTAAAATATTTTTTGCCAACCAAGATAAACTGTTTGCATAGGGGTGGGGTCAAAACCATTATTAGAAAAAGCTAAGGCTTTTCTTTATTTAAAAGGTTTCTTGATCTGACATTTGTTTTGCAATGTATATATAACTGCTAACTGAAAGAAACCACCTTAATTCTTTTCAATAAATTGCTGCTTGCTGCTTAAAAATTACGTTGGTCGTTCCTGTTTCGTAGCAATTCTATCCAGCTGAAAGTAATTTATACTAAAGTACTGTCCTGATACGTGGCCAAGCACTGTTGCTTACAAAAACTAAATGGTCACACATTACGTCTTTAAATAGCAGCATCACATAATTAACACTTTGTGCACACTAACCTCTGCACTTCTAATGTTGCGAGTGTTTCATAAGCAAAATCACATTTGTCATCAACTGCTAAGCCTTTCCGGATCAACTGATTAGCCTTTTCCAAGTCTTGTTTCCATTGGAGCATAAGTAAGCTAAAAAGCGGACAATTTAATCCAAAATAATCAGTTAAATGAACTTAAAAAGAGCCAAGCTTAACAACTAATTGAGGGCATTAATCTTTATGTGAGCGCTATTATTAACAATCAATCAAAAAATTTTAGGTTGTAGTCAGCGATAACTATGAACAAGATTTTCTCCAGACACTGATTACCTTCCTAAGTGAATTAACTATCAAAATATGTATGAAAGAAAAATACTTGAGGAGTTCTGCACTTTCTCTACCAGTACTTTACCTCTTGATGGTCACCAGCCTTGGCTAGATTTATCCTTTGATTAATAACATTAGTTTATACTTTAAAGAGTAAAAAAAAATTACAAAATACATTTTGACAGCAACAAATGGAAAGAAAGGCTTGTGACGTGACTTCAAAAAAGCTACATAAAATATTTAATCAAAATAAAGCATAAAAACCAATCCTCTAAACTCATTTGATCTCATGTCTAAAAGTGAACTCAGCGTCCAAATTACAAGTTAATCTCATCCAAATCGGAACTATCACTGTACGAGGGGGAAAATCCTTTTCCAAAACACTAAAACCATCCAATCATTGGACTGCTAGTTATTCTTGGGCCGGTAGTTGTGGATTCTTGACAGTGAGTATGCCACATCTTATATCTAATTGACTAATGTTGAAAGCCTTGCAGTTTTAGGTATGATCATCACACGGAGGTAACTTTGAAAGCTGTTTAGCAAAACTGTACAAGTCAACATTTGACAACACCATATTCAAAGAGATGCTTAAAAAAATCCTGCTAAAATCACCTGTTTGCTGGAGATACTCGATGTTTTCGTGGTGCTCGTGCAACAAATCAGAATCAGTGGCAGAAACAGTGCCAAAAAGGGTATTAGTTATGGATCCAAAATATCCAAGATATGCTATTAAAAAAATCTGATTACTGAATTTCATTTTTCTAATTATTTCACCACGAAAATATATAATTGACCAAAACTTCGAATAAGTTTTAAAAGGTGTTTCACAACGAATCTTGAAGCACAACACAAAACCACTTAATGCATCTTAACATAGTTCTACTGGATAGCAAAAATGTATATGTTTGGAAGCCAAACAAAAAATGGTTTAACCCCAATCCATAACGTAGAAAACGCGTAATGTTTTTCACACTGGTCGCTCTGCCAGAACTTTGTGGCTTGCTGTGACCACAGGAAACTTCATTTTCTAAATAGATTGTAGGTACCGCATATAATTGAGGTATACATAATAAATACCATACAAGAAATACCAAGTGCATAAAAATGGTTTGACAGTGTGCTACTTAGAAGTAAGTTCATTACGTTCGAATCCGTGAGTATGGCTTTTACGGAACACCTGCCGTATCAGCTGGAATTTTAGGGCTACCTTCTAAAGAAAATCAAGCATACCGAAGAAATCAATAATCTAAATCTAAGCATAAGGGGTTGGCCTCACAAAGAATGAAGAGTAATCAGAAATATCTTATCCCTGAAGGGGAAGCGACAACTGATTTCAAAAAATTTATTTTTACAATAAATACAAAAAAGTCCAAAGTTAGGGTAGTACAATAAGAATAGACGTACGCTTTATATACGTAGGTTGTAGGATTAGTGGGGTTCAGCTCCAATGCTTTGTCAATTTTTTTCTCGGCTTCTTCAAAGCGCTGTTGATCTTGGAGCAACTGCGAACATGAAATACCAAAATATTATTTCAGATACAAGCATCAACCAACTGTGTTGTGTTTACGACAGTTTTACACTATTAGTAGACCCAAATACAATCATTTTGGCTTTTCCCTTCCTCCTAAATTACTCAAAGCCGTCAAGAAGTTATCATTGAATAAATGCATTGTTGATGGTGCCCCGACCCTTTGACACAAAGCGCCTTTAAGGATCTGATAAAATGATACAACGTAGCACTCCTTAACTACCATTTGGAATGCTCCTGCATTCACTTTTCACCAATTCTCCTCCTCTTTAGCAACACAGGTTAAATTGAACAAAATGTTTTCCTTCATTGAATGCCTCGTGTTAAGAATGTTAAGGTATCTCACCGTCCATAATCTGTGAAAGTCGTGGAGGGCGTCAAGAAATGGTTTAATCTTCTGGTCACCTGACTAAAGTCAATCTTTTCTTAGGCCTGTTGTCTTGTTAATACCACTGCTCTCAAATTTGTGTCTAGATTCTTCATCTTGGTTGAAAAAAAAGCAAGGTTTGCAGTCAGTTCATGCTGTACCGTTGGAAAAAGCACCAATAAAGCCTACATGATGCCTGACAAAAAATGTGATTAATTAAAGGGTAGTGTTTACATTTAGGATGCTTCCATCTGGTATTGTAGTGATTAGGTTTTGGAAACACCACCTTCATGGTAAGATTAAGCCTTGGACAAAAAATGACAGTAAGCCAATTTACTTTATTTGCCAATACCATGGCATAATGGGAAATTAAAAAAATATCTGATATCATTTCCAAGCCAGTATTTCAGGGTAACCCCCCCCCCCAAAAAAAAAGGCTTACCACAAACCGGTATTTTACGCAACTCTCTTTGTAATCTAATTGGATGTGGTCAGAGTTGGAGCATACAAATACAGCTTGGGAATGAAAAATACATTTCCTTATTTATTTTTACGCAAAGTGCGATTATTCTATCTTTTATTCTCACAATGAGCCATACTACGTGTCAAGCGAGAAATAATTCCACAGCAAAAAAAAACCTCTTTAATTTTCGTTTTGCTTCACTTGGCCATCCAATTTAGCGTAACATGCAAGCATCATTGGCCTCATTTGAGCATTCTCTGCAAGTCTTGTCTCAGAATGAGCTACAATGTTAATATCCTCTCGTGAATGAACATATGACAAGAGAGTTTTAATTTAAGGGCTGCGTTTCTGTGAATCCTGAAAAGTTTATCATTTAATGAAGCACCGAGAGTAGCAAAGTGCGGGGCGTTGGCGCAGCATAAGGCACCACAATGTACACAAACAATCAATACATTGAAATGCGATACAAACTGGCCAGATGGAACGTAGGATACGAGTAATGATTCCCAATTGTGATGCGGATGGTAAGAGATTAAAACGAAATGGCTACACGCATGTACATACTGGTAAACAGTACTCGACCAGAAGAATATACAGGAATAGTAAGATAGTCGTCCAACAAGTACCATTAGAGGTAGTTCTGTTGCTGCCACTATGCATTCAAGCACCATTTGACGCCTATATCAAGATGGAGCGCTGTCTAACAGATCGACGTTACCAAGGTAAGTAAATAATGCTATAACACTTGAACGAAGGAGTTGGATCAGAAAAAAATTGTGACAGTTTAACACAGACACACACCGACGTGATGAATGACTAACTGGCTGTTTCGGTCTTCCAATAGTCAATTTCACTTAATAGTAACAGGTTGATTTACAGCACAGTCGGTTTCAGCCAAAAATAATATCTCGGTCTAAAATGCGTTTGCTTTCATAAGGCAAGGTTATTTCTGGCAAAAGCAAGGGGTGGCTCGAAGTCAAGTTGTAAATACCACTACATAATCCATTTTAATGAAAAAATGGTATTGGTCAGTGTCAACTTTGTGCAGAAATGAAAACAAAAGAACTAGTCACAGGGAAAGTGCACTCAGATCGTACTTTAGTTTAGTTGTATGTTTCATAACTTTTAAACAATTTTATAGAGTAATGGCCATGGGCCATGTTAAAAATACTCTGCCTTTTACGATTAAGTTCTCGGTACCTTTCATTGGACCTTTCGTTGCACAGTAAACAAATTTTTGGTTACACAAACATTACATCCATCCATCCATATATATATGCAGAGTGAGTATAACGCTTCCTTACGAAAGTTTGGTTGAGCACTTTATCTGAGATGGGAACCTGTTGTTAGCGTAATGCAATGCTCACTGCGCATGCGTGGTTTGAGCACTCTGGCAGGATCCCACAATAACTCTTTAAGCTGTGTTTGCTCCGGCAACATGGCCAGAGAGTTATTTTTTAGAAGCTCTGTGCTGCACTGATGAGTCCACAAAGGGCGAAACAGTACTGTCTGCAGATTGAGTATATATATATATACATAAACTCGAACAAGAAATATAAAAGCTTCAGCCTTGCACTATTCTTATATTCTTCCTACTAGCCAGTGACTTTGAAACTCAACATTCGATCTTTGTGTTGATTCAAAAGCGATTTACTTTTGGCGGCTGTAGTTTCATATTCACGGCATTTTATCGCTGGACCTTTAACCATATGCGGCAGTCAGCCTCGCTGTATAGTCATCATTGTTATTACTTCCTGAAATGTCATAGCAGCGTCAATCTTAAAAAAATTGTCATCCAATATAAAATATTCTATCGCCGTTGTATGATCTCCCATCACGAGACATGGCCAACAAAATATGTGTTTCTCTCCTCATTTAAACCTTTTGGGCCTATATTAATCGTACTCTAGCTGACTGCAGAAGTAGATTTAATCCTGTGCTATAAACTGCTGAAATTTCATAGCATGTTACGTGATTCCTGCATGGTTCCCCAATGAAAGACATCAAAGGCAGGCATCCTCATCTACTGTTTTCTTTGTGGGTTGTTATGAAATTGATGCCAGTCATAGCATGGCCAGCGGAATAGGGCAGCGCTATTGAATGTATTAAACAAACACAATATTTACAGCATGCTTTAACAGATTAGTCGTTCAAATTGAACAAAGTGCGAATTGTGTATGACGCATTCAAATATTATGAGATTAGCGTATCATGACTAGGGGAATATCGGAATAGGAAAATGTGAGAACAGGAACTACCTGAACTTCTGCTCTTTTGAAGAGAACTTTACATCTGTACAGTGTCACAGTGTTTTTAGAATTAACTGACTTGGAATTGACTAAAATTTGCTATGACAGTCATAGCAGTCATAGCGCAGCCCACCGCCCCTGATACACACACAACACACACGTACCGAAGACCTCGCTAAGAGTATAATTCATTATTTTATTGAGGGTCAAGAATTCGATACCAAGCTATCTGCACACAGTTACGGAATAATGCAAAAAGAAAAATAACTCCCCAATAGCAATTGAAGGCATACATAACATGCACCATGCAGAGCATCCAGAAATTGATAAAACTTCTAAAGAAATTCTGCACGAAGTCATTTGTATAGTTACGTACTTTGTGACAAAGTAAAGGATCGCGTTTATACCTTTCAACATATTATCTACCTGTAGAAGTGAGTAAACGAACATAATATGTTTTGGTTTATTTCGAAAGCACAAAGCCCTCATTAAAGGAGCCGACTGCCTCACGAACGACACACCACTACTTATCAATGAAGCAAAAGACATATGTTTACAATCTATTCGTACATTTTATCTTAAGTTCCTCAGTATTTCTAATCGTAGGGCCAAAAGCAATATATGAAATACGGTACCAACTCCAAAATGCATTTCTATTTAGTGCATGGCACATAAAGAAGTATATCGTATAATGATGCTTCAAAATAAACAACTCAGTGCTGTTAAGCTACCTACTGCAAATAATCAAAATGAAGTCCAGCCAAAAAAATCCTACCTGACCATGTAAGCTAAATGCATCTGGCGAGTTTGGGAATAACTTGGTTGTCTCTTCAAGTATTTTGTCGGCTGCGTCCATTAAAGGCCTGGACTGCATTTGCAAAGCAAGCTTGCACTGGCAATACCCAAGCTGTAATCGGGGAGCAACAAACGTCGTACATCGTGCAATGGATTTTTCAAAGTCGCTCTTGGCATCCTGCAATCTTTCCGTTAGAAAATATATCTGTAGAAAGATATCGTTATGTTAACTATTGATTTTGAAATTCATAATTTTATGGCCCAACTCATTCGTTCAGATCTTACGTTAAAAGAGTTTGCTAAGAAATATAAATATTTTTTAGCTCGTACATTGTCTCACAAGTTGGCAGGTTCAAGACTGAGCTTTGGGGGTGTGTAGGAGTAAGTCAAACCTCTGAAAGGGTAGCACATTACCAATTTACAAAATGATAGTGTATAAAATTCAGGCAATATTCCAATTCCAATAAAATGTACTGTATATTGCATCAATTTAAAGTGTCAATGATAAATTGAGTGCTATTTTTACAGGGTTTATCCAAAGCAAGAGTCAGGAGCCACCTCAAT
This sequence comes from Morbakka virulenta, assembly GCA_003991215.1. NCBI lineage: Eukaryota > Metazoa > Cnidaria > Cubozoa > Carybdeida > Carukiidae > Morbakka > Morbakka virulenta. Next base: position 1,663,663 of record RDPX01000009.1, on the reverse strand, counting down.
ACGACGCCATGGGATACATAATATTAGATTTTTTTATCTCTTCTCTTATATTGCATCTATCTTCAAAAAGACTTCTACCTTTAATGGAGAGGCATAACGTACCCCTAAGGCCATGGCACGAATCCAATTAAAAATTTTATCCATAGAAGGCGGGCGATTTTGTCGGGGCTACTATTTTAACAAATTTATTCTTCGTGCTACCATGTAGGGCAGCAAACACCCAACAAACATGGCGTTTCTGTCGTTTTCCATTTTGTCATCTATTTGATGTTCATCTCGGTCCTTTTAAACACATTTTGACGATAGTCAATTTTCCACTGCTGAAACAATCGGCTTTCATTATATCTGTAATTCATCCTAAATTGTGCAACGGATAAATTATTTAACCCGTTCTACAGGTTTTATTTTTCTATAATTTAGGAAAATGGGAAAATAGCTAGAAAATAGCACTTGCCCACAACAATAGTATCAGAGCTTTTTGGTTAGTACCTTTATGGATCTCCTTGTCCCTGTCGTTGTAATCGCATATTAAATTCGACTGATTGTTATGGTCGCATGTACTGCATAGTTCACTTTTCCTATGGCATTTATTTGTTTAATTTGCAATATATATATATATAAAGGAAAAGAAAAACAAAGCAGAATAGACACTCCAATTCGTATGCTAAAAGGTGGCAAAAGTTAAGCTTTTAAAACTGTGGATAGTATTTTCGGTGGATGTATCCAAGATATCTACCTAAATTACTACAGGTTTATTCATTCAAAAAATACCAAAAAAACCTTAATCTTTTACTGTAAAATAAACTACTTGCAATAAGGCTGACGCTTGGCCGGAGGGAAGAAAGCAAACTTGTTTCAAGTTGTAAAAACGAAACTGAAATAACAGGAAAATCTGATATTCCTTCTTGCACAAAATGCTTGACGGTTTTCAACTTCTTGCATATCCCCTCCCCTTCCCCGATCGCATCAAAATTTTACTCGTTCTTGTTCCAAAAGGCACGTACTTTTGTTTCTACACAAAATCATCTGTCAGTGAAATCACTCTATTTTAATAATACTAATTTTATTAAAGAAGTTAAGTACCTGTCCCCTGTGATGGTATACGTCAGCGTTATCTTCATCGATAGCAACAGCTTCATGAAAATCATCCATGGAAATCTGATCCAGTCCTTGCTGCATTTTCAAACTTCCCCTTTTGATCAATGCGTTGGACTTCAACTACCATATATGGAACAGAGTATAAAAAGCATAAATATTATGGAAATACTTTTGTCTTTTTTTTGTCATATAACCAAACATATTAACCTAAAATACTGCCAACTTAAACTTAGCAGGTGACAGACGTCGGTAACGGATGTCGACTTCTACAAATGCCAAAATTCTCATTATTTCCCATCGAACTTCAAAACTTGCCAGTAATTTGTGAACACAGAAATCCTTTTCAAACAACTGAATGAAGAAGAAATCAATAAAGTATGTAACGAAATTAACAACGCGAATAATGACCAACGATTCTTCAAAGCAGTGAAACATATCAGAAGTACGAAGAACAAGAAGAAAAGCATAGTATTTGATAAAGAAGGGTGCTCAGTGTTCAATGAAAACAAGAAATACGAAATAGTAAAAGATCATTTCCAAAAACATTTCAACAACCCTCAGGCAGAGGATACTGAACCCTTTATAGGTGAACCTAGGNCCAACCACAACTCCATGTCAAATGGCCATGAACTACTATTTCGAAATTCCACATGCTGCTAAGCAGTTCTCCGGCAGGAAAAGGATGACACTTCCTGTAAAAATCGATGAAGACATCTCCACACAAACCAAAAATAATATATCTCTCCCTGGAAATGTTAATGGATTCAAGAACATTGCAGATCTAGAAACTCTCCGTGAAGTGGCTCAAGATAGAGAAATGTGGAAAAAATTATCCAAAACGTTATGTGTTGACGTACAAGGTGATGGATGTAACTTTAATCCAAAGCCGTAAAAGTACTACAGAAGAAGAAGAATCCTTTTCAAATACAGCTACGATTGAATCTCAAGCAACTTAACATGGCACAAACGGTTTTTCTCGATTTTCCATACACCACATCCTGTTTATCTGTCAGTATATTAATGTAACTAATTCTTACTAAAATGCCATTGAAAGTCATATATATTGGTGGAAAACAAAGCGCAAGAAAAACAATTTTGAGTGAAGAATGAGCATGAAAATCTAAAAAGAAAAGTTTTTGTACACTTAAAGACGTCTTAACTCGTTTAAATTTTGCCTCCTTCAACAGCCTACAAACGAAGAATTGGAAACATTTCATAGTATACTTTATTTAGTAAAATCACAATGTTCGTTTCAAAGGTGGTGATTAACTGAAGTGCTTTATGCCAAGGTCGAAAAGAGAATTGCGAACGATGGGAAATAGCTGGGCAAAAATGCACTAATTGGTATATGAAAATACCTGGTTTAAACAACATCCAAGACATCTGTGCGCCAAGAAAAACTTGAGAGGCAGACCTAAGAATCGGTTTGCTTAAATCTAAAATGGAAACGGCAACGTGGACTTCGTATTGCTTAGAAAAAAACACGCCTAGAAATCTTTTAATGTGGTAACACATAGCACACAACTACTTGATAGTCGAGAATCGTTAAAAGTGCAGTAATGATTCCACCTGGGGAACATAAAGCTAAGGGAGGCATGGGTAACAAAGGGAACACTACAGCGGGTTATGCAGAGACCTGGAAAAACTCAATCAAATCGAAAAAAAAATTTAAAAAATTAAAAAACATGAAACAAAAAAAAGAAAGCATAGCTTAACTAACAAAAAAAGGTTGGGAATTTCTAGAATACTAGATAATAAAGTGATCCAACAACGGGTTGTTCGAGGTCAACTGGTCAAAAAAAGGCATTGAAAAAGTAAGAATACTTGCAGATGACGTCATAATAAATATGATTTGTATAATGACGAGAGGCCAGAATAAATGACCTTGTCGTCAACAGGATGGTCTTAAAGCTTGCGAATATAACAGTGAAGGTTAGGCATGCAAAAAACCAAATGAAAACACAGATTACAGAAGCCGTCAAGAATATTACATGCATTCTGGAAAAAATTGAAATTGAGATTTTGGATTTTCTAAACTAAATTTATGATAAAGCCAAAGTGACATTCCAGATGTGCTAGTCAATAGGGACTGCTCACAAGAGATGACGTGGAATGGGGGGAAAGCGGAGCAAATTGAGAGCTTAATTGGGCAAAATGACAAAATGACAGCTTTACAAAGAGCCAAAATCGATAGCATTCTGTATAGATTTGTGTATTGGGTAAAAGTAACGTTTGACTTGTCTAGGCCTTTGAAAATGACGATGATTATTTTCCTGATTTGACATTCCTTAGTTCCTACCTATTCACAATGAGTTCCATTCAAGTATAAATTAGGGAGAGTTGAATACGTCGATCATTTGGGCAGTCTGTTTATTGTTTGTTATTCACAACTAAGGCAAGTAGCAGTCGACCTCCAAATGGACAATGTTGCATATTTACACAGAACATGGTGTTGCTACTACAAGCAAAGAAAAATAATTTTCAATACTTAACAGCAGATACATTTTAGGCTGAAGGAGGGGCAGAAGGCAAAAGCGCGTCTTTGCCAAAATGTTCATGGCAATGACATTCAAAGGTTCTCAATCTATTACGATTGCAAGGACTGTGAATAATACCATCTGCTGTAGATGAAGCAAAGAATACAGAACAGGAATGTTAGCTAAATTTATACCAGTAACGCAGGGGGGAGGGGAGGGGGCATTTTTCCAGTACATTCAAAGTGGTCTAGCATTCTGTTGGAATGGGGAAAAATACAATGGGCTTTGTTATTTTAGTGCGAGAATGGTGGCAAGAAAAATTATTCTTGTTTGTAAAGGTCTAAAAATGACATTGTTTTAATACTAAATATATGAGCAAAAAGATATTCGGCAATTATATCACAAAAATGTTGCAGGGGCGTTATCAACTGAGGGATCCTCTTTTGAGCAATATACTAGGCATGTCGAATATCTACGATTCACTCTCCTATCTACGTCAAATGATATAATTTGTAAATTAGTAAATGAGTTTAATTATTATATTAGGAAGTGAACGAATTATTTATGTAGCAGATATTTTTAATACTTGATTAATAAAGACCAAAGATATACTGTTCTTACAATTTTGTGTGTCTTAACGCGTAATTCATAAAGTTACGGTTAAAATAGTCTACAAAATAGTTTATTGGGGATCTTGTTGGTGTTTTTTGTCGGTGTATCTACCAACATATGCGATTAAGTTTATGATGATCTTTGCAACAATTTTGCTGGGTACAGGAAAGGGAGTTATTCCTCTCAAATTATTACAGTGTATTAGGGATCCTTATCTCCGTATTTTCATGTTACCTTTGGTTCAATTATTAGAAATATTTTCCTATCCCCATATTTGTTCAAATAAAGGATAAGTTTTTGTTGCTGTTACATCTGAGTCCGACTTAAACAGTTTAGCATTCACTTCGGTACCTCTTGGAGAATTGCTGTTCTTGAAAGTATTGATTGCAAGTATGATTTCCTGTTGATTAGGCACTTCGCACTGTCATTACAATGTCATTACCGATCACAATCTTTAAAGAATTTATTACAAGGAGGGGAAAAACCGCATGGGGAGGAACACGTTAAGTGAAACGAGTCACACGAGATGCAACAAAGCTCATCAAAACAGTCTCCAAGGTATTATCTAACAAAAGACTAGCATAAGCTACATTCGGTTTATAAGACAAAAGCTGAAGAGTAGCTGCAGGGTGTGGAGCTATCGAGTTATAAACACGTCCCTGAACTCGATCAGAAACGACAAGAAATGATGACGGGCCTCCTGTCCAGATATCGAAACGGTTCTCTATGCAAGGGCAGATGGTAGATACATACGAGCCTCAGGCATGAGGTACTTTCTAAGGTCAAACAATATAACAACCTTATTCAGAAGTATTAACAGATTGAATATACTAACACTAAAAAAGGTCTGGAGAAAATGACAAACCAATCAGATTTGCAGATTTGCATTACTAAAGGCAATCACAGTTCTTATTTTTCGTGTTTTATCTTATATATATATATATATATATATATATATATATATATACATATATATACACACATGACCATGCCATGGCGTAAGAGTCTCAAATGGAATCTGTCACCTTGATCTGTAATTAGCTGCGTNAACTCGATCAGAAACGACAAGAAATGATGACGGGCCTCCTGTCCAGATATCGAAACGGTTCTCTATGCAAGGGCAGATGGTAGATACATACGAGCCTCAGGCATGAGGTACTTTCTAAGGTCAAACAATATAACAACCTTATTCAGAAGTATTAACAGATTGAATATACTAACACTAAAAAAGGTCTGGAGAAAATGACAAACCAATCAGATTTGCAGATTTGCATTACTAAAGGCAATCACAGTTCTTATTTTTCGTGTTTTATCTTATCATATATATACACACATGACCATGCCATGGCGTAAGAGTCTCAAATGGAATCTGTCACCTTGATCTGTAATTAGCTGCGTCATTTCACAATGAACTCTGTACGTTTCACAGTGAATTAACTAGAATATGTAGTGCTTAATGTTAAAAATTTAATTTAAAATGTCATATTTGCTACAAATATTTATTAAAAATATTTATCTTAAACAAAAAATATTTATCTAAAACACAAAACACTTTTTTATGTGCATATCCGACCTCTAATCATTACTATTAAGCCACTAATAAAGTACCAACAGAGCATGAGTATAACAACAACTATAATTTCAATGATCACTTAAGAGGAAAAAAAATCCAATATCTAAGTAAAGCGTGCAAAAATACCTTTGTGTTTTCATCAGAATTTTCCAAGTTGATTATTACATCGAAGTCTGCCATTGCACCAGGTATATCGCTCATCAGAGTATAAAGTGTTCCCCGCAATAGACGTGCTTTGTTTTGGTATTTTCCACCTGCATCAAAAATGGTATATTAAGTATGAAGTACTTAATGAACTAAAGTACTAACATAGTCGCAGCTGCAAACAAGTAATTGTACGATACTCATTATCTAAAAAAACAACAACAAAACAGTAAAACCAAGAATTTCCTTGACACTGAAAAAGTGGAGAGCCATAGCGTAACTTCCCTCAAACAATGAATGTGTCGTTGCGGAGCTGACAATGCAATCTTGGGACCAGTGTTGTTAGGAGTTCAAGCATGTGACCTTATTCAAAGGCTGGCGCTAAAGACGAATTGTGACAGGCGGCTGCTCAGATATATGGCTAGAGTAAGATGGATGGAGAGGGTCGGCAGCTGAGGAGGCTGTGAAGAGAGTGGACAGCTGCAAACTGAAAATGTTATCAGCTAAAAAAGATTTCGGTGGTACATCCATGTGCAGTGAAATGTGGAGAACCTGTTGGATAGAACGCACTATCTAGATATTCCTGGAACATGCCCTCCTGGAAGACGCATGAAAACTTGTGGAAGACCCATGAAAATTTGTGGAAGAAGCTATGATAAACATGGGCTGCGGGATAAAGTCACTTGAACAGAAGTAGATGGAGGGCTTTCATAAAAAGTCAAACTCCTAACTTTAAACGGTAAAGACGTTAAAAAGTGGAATTTAATTCAATATTGGATGGTTGATTTTACTTTGGGCACTTTGTTTTGACATAGAGAACTCTGACTGAAAATAATGTAATGGCCAATTAAAATTCCAATCATTGTATACTTGTTTCGTATACTAAAAATGAAACAAAAGTCATTCGAAAACGTACCAAGTGAATCTCCGATGATACATCTTCGTGTGCGGTAGATAAATCGCTTACAGGCTATTAGTTGAAAATCAAATGTATCGAGAAACAACGACTGAATTGTTTGGCTCACCAAAAGAGACCACATCATCTCATTTAATTGACTAGATACGGAAAAATAATATTGAATCAATATCATATTTACCAAAATTTACTTTATCCTAAGTAAAGCATGCCAAACAAGCACGTTTCTGGTTCCAAATTCTCATTCCACTGCATATTCTACATATTGTCCCGCCTTTCCCTTCTTACTACATCTTAACAGTAAAAAAAATCATGGATGTCTCTCTATAACATGCATTATCACGGTGTGATAAGATTCAAATTTACCAGCTTACAGAGGAAAAAAATGATATTCACCTTGATTGATTTCTTGTGAACAGTATTCCACAACGTTGTCGAATTGCTTCTTTTTTAAGTGTTCAGATGCTGTGTAATAAGGGCTACACTGTTTCTCGTCTTCGTTAAATTCACATTCAAAAACGGCTAAAAAAGCATGTAAAAATACGAAATTTAAAACAGAAAAGAAGTGGCTATTAATGTTATCTCATGAAATGCAGCAGCTTAGAATTGTTGCCTGATACATTAGCTTTATTTTAATGGTAAGACGTATACTTTGGTAATAATATCCCTAATATTCTAATTTACAGAAATAAACACCACCTATTAGTTTCTTGCTTTTTAGTTTATTTATGCTTACTCATTTAGAACTTGCATCCTTCAGTGGTCTCATTAATGTCTGTTATAAGAACCTATTTATTTATGTATTCACTCATTTGTCTAATATTTATACAGAATAAAGCATTTCAGAAAAGTAATGTTCTTTATAAAAAGACTATGCCAATAACTGTGTCCTGCATGGTTTATGTTTGAATAACTGGGGTAGTTTCCCTTCTATCTGTGAATCCTCCTTTCAACGCGCCAATGTTACACACAAGAGTCGTATCACACCTATGTTTATCCAACACTTCCCATTTGAGTTTTTTCAGATCCCTGTAAAGCCGAATACTTTCACAACAACTTTTCTGGTCTTCAGCCACAGGAGTACGAAAAAAGGCGTTCGGCCTAATGCTGCCTCCGATGAACAGCAGACTACACCGGGGCTACAGGCGCCCCTGTCTAAGCGCTTGCGGAAAAAGAAGAAGAAGAAGAAGAAGGAGAAGGAGAAGGAGAAGGAGAAGGAGAAGGAGAAGGAGACAATAGGTGTATTCTCCTAATATTTCCTTATATTTGAATTAGAAAGGCTGGCCAAACTTTTCAATAATGCAAAGGCATCTTTTTGTCAAATACCAATGGTCATTCTTAATTACTTGAATACATGATTTTACCTGATAAATCAATATTAAACCCCATTTAACTGGTTGGCCATTATCAATAAATTCATGATCAGAAAGTAGCCATTTATATTTCTTTTCTTATCAAAACATGCCCAGTCAGGGTCCAACGACATGTCAAGGTTACAAAACATAATTTAATGCTTCATGATGACAATGGAACCACTGCTTTGCTACTTTCCACTAACGATAAAAAAATACTATCCACCTCAAGGTTAAGATGCAAGTTCCTTTCGTATGAAAAAGGGATTATTGAGAGTTTAACACACCTTCGAAATCAGTGTCCTTTTTTTAAACGCTGACCTGCGGCCACGTTGTCCCTCCCTCAATTTTCAAAGTTATTTGCCACATATGACAGTAGTAAACTACATTCAGGGCACTCCTTTTAAAACCTATATAACATCATGAGCAAACAATGTTTTTTGAAGCTTTTAACAGAAGATCCTAAAGTGAAAAATAAAGTCCTACATATTCAATGTGATCAGTTGCTTGGTTAATCTACATAAGCATGTCAGTTATGTTACTAAGAAATATTCTTGCACTGCTTTGAAAGTTGACATGGGTTTAAACATACTCAAAATAATAGCTATACAACAAAAACGGGATGCATGTTTGAATTGTAATTGTAGATCTAAGTGCCAAGACTGATTTTTATTGCCAAAAGTCCCTACGAGAGTACACTTAAAAAATTTTTCATCGACATAGAAAGCCAACCAATACACACAAAACATAAAGCAAAACCTAATTTTAACACCTACGTACAAGGTATATGCCAATTTATATACTATACAACATCAAAATAAATAACTGCAAAGGATTCTGGGTCTTACCTGTGCTAAATGAGTCTAGGTAAGACTGTACAAATGTTGGCGATGGTAGTACTGCTTGTCTATTCTACAGTTGAAAGACAAAAACACCTGATGTTAATGGCATAATAAAACTCACAGGTATGAAATTAATTTCTAGTTTTTGCACTATGTTACCATACATTATTTTTTCAGAAAGTTTAATCTTACTACCATTGCAGCTGAATACAAAGTCAACAAAATACTGAATCAAGAACAATTATACTTCGTTAAGGCATCTAACACTCATCTCAGTTAAATGGGTTGAGAAAATATGCTATCCATAAATAGATAAGAGCCAACTTATGAGCACTTTGGAAAATACGATCTTCTTTAAAGGTACTTTTCAAATTATTCCACAATAATTTGAGCTAAAAAAAATCCTGACGAAAACAATGTATCTAATAAATGACAAACCATTAACGAATAATAGCAACTACGTGCAAAAGCAGTGTTAAAATTTGTTGTACTAAAGTACAATTTGTAATCCAGAGCCATATAACATGACAACTACATTCAAATACCATTTTCTTTCTGAATGACGCTTCAAGACAAAAATGAGTAGCAACTGTAATACTATAATCAATACAAACTGCATATGAAGTTCGTAAGACTAATGGCCCTTGGTCCTGTCACTTTGGCTGACATAATTTAAAATAAAAAGATTAAAGATTTAAAATATTACCTAAATAATTGCTACTACTCTACAACTTATGCATAACAATTAATAATACAGGCAACGAAATGGCCCAACAATACATCTGAATTTGCCTTATGTTAGAAGCACGGGGCTGGTTACGTTTCTGGAGAAGCCTATGCTGTGCAGAGGTGTGCAATCAGGAAGGAAAAAAGAGTAAAATCTTTACACGGCGTGGGAACGGCGCACAAGTGATCTTGTTAAGTATGGGGGTGGTCCAGCAGAAATGGTAGAAGGAATGGAAGAAGCATATCGTGCCTATAAACCCATCCCCTCCCCCACAAGAGGCGTGGACAGAGAAATTACCTTCATATGAACTGCAGCAAGGTCTTTTCCTAGTTCCTTCAGAATTCTGTCTGCTAATAAAACACATTGCTGATTTTGAAAACCTTCTAACATACATACTGCTGTAACATCTAAAAGAAAAAAGTAAAAACAAAAACCATGTAGAACACAGTATTTAAATTATTTACATTTCAAATCAAGTTGGGTCAAAGCGCCAAAGTCAAAAATGTTTTAACAGAAATAAAGCACAGCATGTCATGATTTACTTACTTCTTCAATTATCTAATTTGTTGATATCATTATTTACTAGAAGACAATGTTCTATCACTAAAAAAGCCTAGTCAGGCAGCCACATGCAATGTTGTGGTACCAATTCAAATATCAATGCTGTTAATAATATTTATAATATGATAAATTGCTACAGCTGATTACATACAATTCGAAATTCTGCAATGAATAAAATTTAAAAGTATTATTTTATCTATCAAAAAATCCAATCAGAGCATTCACGAGGTAAGTCGATCTTACTTTACGTCTGTCAACGTCAACAATGCTGTAATCGGAAATAGAAAAAAACAATCCCTAAACCTTTCGGTCATTTCCACAAACATTTCATACCACTATACAACTTTGAAAAAAATGAGAACCTCGGCCCATCCACTTACAAAAAACAAAGCATTACAGCATGCTGCTGGTTGTCAGTTGTCTTTCTAGGCAGGCTCGTTGCTTAAGCTGGGGTATCGGGTAGCACAGGAAAACAACTTAATATAATTTCAAAAACGTACACCCCCACCTCCAAAAACGATACTCACATAACTTTTTGTCGTCAACTTTGAACGTAGATTTATAATTCTGATCTAAATATAGGTGACAATATCTCATTTCCGTTCCACTTTAATGAATGGTATCGTTTTAAATACAAGCCCTTTTCGTATGATTTCAGGAAGGAATACTAATGTGTCCTCCCATTCCCTAATTTTAACTGCGGTTTAAACCTTAGAAGCAACAATTGCTTTACATTTTCCTTATTATACACTCAGCAAGTGTCCATATGCTGAACATGAAGTTGTATATGTCACCGACTACAATCCCTATAATTGTACAATAAAAACATTCCCAACACATGACTTGACCAAAAATGATCATACTATTGGATCAGGATATAGAATAAAACCTAATAACTTAAAATTTGGTATAAAACCTCTGCATCAGTAAGAAAATGCCTTAAGTAATTTTTTAGACAAATAAATTTGGACCAAGTTTCCTGTTGCCTTAATCATAAATCGAAGATTTGTAAATTTCCCTAATACTAAAATCCCTGGTTCTAGTGATCCACTAAACTTACGTTAACATAAATCACAATGGTAGAGTGGTGCTAAGTTTAAAAAGTGATATGAAAACTTTTCCTGCATTTCAAATCCATCGGAAATCACGTTACTAATGGAGGACAAGTCCCCAGGCCTATAATTATGGGATAACTAATGACCTAAAAACATCCAAGTGGTTTCAAAAACTATAATTACATTTATGTTGTCTCAAATACCAACGCTGTTTTTAATCTTAATAATGCATAAAACATGAAGCAGAGGCTATAAACTATAGAATAAGTAGCTTATGTGGTGTTTTTACAAACATGGAACGAAGGCAGAGAAGAACAAAGGTTATAAACTGTTTTAATGTTTAATAGTTTATCCAATAACAATTTTTACAGCAGGCCTGGCCAACAGGCTGCTGAAGGCAATATCTTATGGCCACTGACAGAATATAAATAATGTATACACTTGAATGTACGTGCTGTATATATAATGTGTATACTACTGTACTTTTAACCCCATATTTTGGGTCGACTCATGTATATTGTCTATACTAAGAACAGGTGGCTTTTATGGGAAAAAATGTTAGGCCTTAGAGGTGGCAGTGAGACTAAAATCCACTTGAATTTAACTGCAACGAAACTTTCTTGTGTTTGATTTCCTTTTCAATATTGAAATACTTTTTAAAATGATTGGAAAAACCCACATTTGTAACAAACAAACAATGTTTCATTAGAATGCGATACACTGTCTCTCCTTATCATACATACTCTAGTTCATAAATACATTCTACCACTCACTTATAACCTCAACTTACCACTAAAATTCATGACGTCTGTAATAAATAGTTTTCTATTTATAACGTTAACAATTCATGACGATCAAAGGTTGAAGACTTTCTGTTTTAGTACCTTACAGGTTCTTGGCCAGAATAAACAACTGTAACTATTCAAAAGATATTTAATAACCTTCTGGCCTATATTTATCTATTGCAAAATCATTTTCTAACTACAAAATTGACTATAATAATAATAATAATAATAATAATAATAATAATAATAATAATAATAATTTGGGTATGCGGGTCATGGAGACCTCAGGGGGATAGATGCCCCTGCCCTGCATAGTCGTGGGCTGCCCTTTGACAAGGCACTGCACCCACTTAGTCTTCCCTATCAGGGTTACGATAATACTGATTACGATAATACTGCCTTGGACGGTAAAAGGCTAAGGGAGGAAAAACCCCGACAGAAAAAGGACCACTCACATTTCTTTTATGATGAACTGACAAAGACAGAGAAACCCAAACGGCGTGAATGGTTCATCTAGCCAGGCTAGATGCACCTCGCCCCGTAGTGATGTTGTGGTGAACCAGGCACGTCACGACGTCAACCTGTTACTGGCAAAACTAGAAGGAGATACTCAAGAGAGGACAACAGGGCCATCATAGAATGTTACTATGCCAGTCAGCCTAGTCTGATTGGATATAGACAGAGAATGCATAGAGCATGGAGAGAAATGGGTCAGTTTGTGATAGATGAACAGAGAATGGCTGATCAAGTGAGGAATATCCTAAAGCGAAAGTGGTTTACGGAAGAGGAACTTGATGAGATCAGGGAAAGTGTGTTGCAAGGAAGGGAACGAACAGATGAGAATATAAGGGAGAATGAAAGGGATGAAGACCATATTGTCGAGACACCACCAGGAAATGAAGACCAAAATGAACCAGAAGGAGTGCCAACACCGAAAATAGTAAGAGAATTAACTTCTGAGACAGAGAAAGATCTGATAGAGAGAATCATAAGTGGACGTAATCAACCAGCTAGTGATCAACCGTGACTGAGAACCCTTAGACATATCGAAAGGAGCAAGATCTTGAGTGAAAGCAAACAGATTGATAAGGTACTGGATTGTGTAGAGATAAACAACATAACTGAGTTGAACGACACCATCATGGCTTGTGCGAAAATCATTAGGCAAAGGTTTACAAAGAACGTAGACCAGAGACAGTCTAAGCGTGTGCCGAGATGGAAAACGCGGCTGCATAAGAAAATGAAAGACATAAGAGCAGATTAAAGTAGAGTTGTCGAAAGTAGAAGTAGAGATTATGACGATCCTATGAGAATGAGGCTAGAGAAAAAATACAGGATTAAAAACAAAGGGTATGATGTGGTAATTGAAGAGTTGAAACAAAACCTAAGAGCGGTAAGCCAGAAGATAAAGAGATGCACGGAAAGAGTAGAACAGCACAACCAGAACAGAAAATTTGTCAACAACCAGAAACGGTTTTATCAGGACCTAGAAAGAAAAGGAAACAGCACCGGCGGAGAGGCACCAGATAAGAAAGAATCTAGAATGTTTTGGCAAGGAATGTGGAGTGAAGAGACCAAGCATAACACCAATGCGGAATAGATGAACAGAGTACAAGATAAACTGGAGCATGTGGAAAGGCAAGGAGATCTGAGTATCACTAAGAATGATGTTAAGAAGATGATAGGAAAAGTACCCAACTGAAAGTCTCCGGCCCTGATGGAGTACAGGGATTTTGGATATAGAACTTGACGAGTCTGCATAAGCTGATGGGAACACATCTACAGAAGTGCTTGGAAGATGGGAATGTCCCTAAATGGATGACATCAGGGAGAACCGTTTTGATCATGAAGGTCCCAGCTAAAGGGAAGCAACCTGAAAATTACCTACCTATCACATGCTTACCACTTATGTGGAAAGTATTGACAGGTATCCTTGTTGATAAGTTGTATGAACACCTGTCTGATGCCGCCAGATCTCGAAAACTGAAACATTCATCATGAGTCGTCAAGGGTTAAATCAACCACGGCACCACAGAGAGAGAGAAAGGTTAACCATCGTCTATACATGGATGATCTGAAACTTTACGGAAAATCGAAATCAGTGTTAGTGGCCCTGGTGAACACAGTCACAATATTCACAAGTGATATACGGATGAAATTTGGATTGCACAAATGTGCCACGTTGGTGATGAGAAGAGGAAAGAAGATTGAAGATGAAGGAATCGGGATGCCGGATGGACAGTTGATAAAATATCTTGGGGAGGAGTCTTATAAGTTAGGAATACTGGAGGCTGATAAGATGAAAATAGAAAACATGAAAGAGAAAGTCAGAAAGAAGTATTTCAGAAGGATAAGAAAAGTGTTGGAGTCAAAACTGAATGGAGGTAACGTAATCAAAGCGATCAACACTTGGGCAGTGGCAGCAGTG
>RDPX01000009.1:1574967-1627851 GCA_003991215.1 Morbakka virulenta | reverse complement strand
AAAAAAAAAACATAGTGAAATAACACACACACACACACACACACATATATATATATATATATATATATATATATATATATATATATATATATATATATATATATATTAGAGTGCTCGATACATAAATGCAGATCGTAATAAAAGATATAATAAGTTGGAAAGAATAAAAAAACTACACTATCCATTTCGAAACAGGCTTGTCGAAATGGATTTTTTTACTTTTTGATTCTTTCCAACTTATTATATCTTTTATATATACATATATATACATATATACATATATATACATATATATACATATATATACATATATATACATATATATGTATATCTAAAATGGCCCCTAGTCCCTGGCAGCCCTTAAGTGGGAAAGGGGTGCAAAGAATCACCAGGCAGAGGGTGGTGAAATCAAGGTCTGTTGGCTAGGGCAAAAGCTAACATATGTTGTGTCCAGGAGATCCAATACAGAAACAGGGCTGTACTTCCTTTGGTGCAAATGATCAGAAATACAAATTTTGTTACAGTGGATGAGAGGATGGTTAGAGTGGAGTCAGCATATTGGTCAAATCAAACATTGCTGATAGTGTGTTGGATGTAGAAAGATAGAGTGATAGAATGATGAAGGTGAAGATTGTGTTTGGTAAAACAGTCTGGCACATCTTTTCCATATATGCACTGCAGACAGGTTGAGCACAACAAGAGAAAGCTTAGTTCATGGAGAGATAGGAAGACGAAATTGACCGAGTTCCTCAACATGACCAACTAATTGTAGCAGGGATCCTTAAAGGACACACTGGATTGGAAAGAAGTGGATGTGAGCAGATAATGGGATGTTTTGGCTTCAATGACAGAAAAAACAAGGGAGGAGGTGTGCTGGACATGCATAAATATCACAGACAGAATGTGCTAAACACATACGTTAAGAAGCCAACAGAAAAAATGATAACATTTAGAAGTGGAAAGGCACAGACTCAGTTGGATGTAATTTTGATGAGACCAAAAGAGGGAACAAAGGTAACAGATTGCTATGCAGTGCCTGGCAAGGTATACCTAACACTGCACAGACTAGTCTGTGTGAAATTGTTTTTAAAAGCTCTGGTAAAAGTAACAAAGATTAGCAAAAGAATCAAAATATGGAAATTGAAAAATGTAGGGCTGAGAAGACAATACAAGGAGAAGCTCACAGGTAAGATTCCCCATGATACACTGCAGTCCAGTTTTGAGAAAGATGTCAGGAATGCAGCTGAGGAAGTATGTAGTCTCAAGACAGGAAGAAGAGGCAAAAAATGTGAAACATGGTGGTGGTTTGAAGTGGTACAGGCAGTCAAAGAGAAAAAGAAGTCTTTCAAACTCAGGCAAAGAACATGGGACAAAAATGACAAGAAAATTTATAAATTGAGAAAAAGGGAGACCAGATGAGCAGTAGCTAAAGCTAAGGAACAGGCATGGACTGAGTGGTCCAGAAATAAAAAAAAAGCAGAAGGGAGAAATAAAATGTTCTTTGTGGCTGCCTAAATGAGAAAAGACAAGAAGGATGTAACTGGAACAAATTTTATCAAGGACAAGAATGGAAATATACTAGTAGAGAAAGCAGAGGTAGCAGAGAGATGGAGGAGATATTTCCAACAGCTAATGTAGAGAAGTAAAAAATGAAGCAGAAGACCTCACTTCTGTGGAAGGACCCACAGAGGTAAATACACTGAAGGATGTTTATCAGGCAATGAAGAGTATGAAAAATAAAAGAAGACCTGGCCCCATGGGGTTAAACAGTGAGATGCTGAAACTAACCAGAGAGACAGGGGGGAAGCAGTTCCATAGGGTCTTTCAGAAGATAGTCACCAAAGAGAGGTGCCCTGAACAATGGAAGAAGTCTAAAAATAGGATTGTATAAGGGTAAAGGTGATCCTTGAGAATGTGGCAAACATTGTGGATTGTGGTTGCTGGAACATAGCATTATGGTGTGGGAGAAGATACTCGACAAGAAACTAAGAAAATTGTGAATATCTCAGAAAAGCATTGTGGTTATAGAGCTGAGAAAGGTACAACTGATGTGGCTTTAATAATATATCAGCTGCAGGAGAAGTACATGGAAAAGAAGAACCTCCATCATATATTTGTGGATCTAGAAAAGGTTTTTGACAGATTCCCACAGCATGCTATAACCTGGGCATTGTGGACAAAAAGAGAGACTGGTTAAACAAGTGATTGCCTTATGAAGGACCAAGTCACAAATAAGAGTTGCAGTTGAAACATTGGAGGAGTTCACCATGTCACAGTACACCAGGGGTCTGCTCTGAACCCTTTACTATTCATAATAGTCATGGATAAAGTTATGAGACTTGGGTAGGTGACCCTTAAGGCCTGTTGTATGCAGCCAGCCCTGTCATTACTGTGGAAAGCAGAGAAGCTGTGAGAATTTTTGGAAAATGAAAGAGGGCTTTAGAATGAAGTGGATTGCCAGTTAATCTTGATAAGACAAATTTTATGACAACAGGAAAGAGGAAAGACATCAAAAGAGGAAGATATCCACGCACAGTCTGTAGAAAGGGGGTCAGAGCAAACTCAATATTGTGTCAAGGAGGCAACTATTGGTGCCACAGGAGATGCTCAGGATTGAGGAGGCTAGCAGGTGTGTTAAAGTACTGCTGAAGGAAGTGTACTCAGTAGACTGTTGGGGGTGAATACCTCAGAGATTTGGAGCTGGAGGGTAGAACTGTCAGGAAGGCAAGGAGCGCATAAGTCTGAGCAGTTGATGGTGAACTGTGACAAATGCTGTGATACATGGCTGGTGTGACATGCAGAGATATGGTCAGAAGTGAAGAGGTTGCGAGGAAGTGTGGGGTCAGGGAGCTCTGCAAGGCAATAGCTGTGTGAAGGCTCAGGTGGTATGGCTACATGTGGTATAGAAAGGAAAACAAAACCTCAAGAAGGATAAGAGCAATGGAAGTACCAAGAAGGAGACCTCTGGGTATGCAAGAAAAACCTGGCTTAAGACTGTAAAGGAAAATATGAATGCTGCTGGATAGCTTGAGGGAGATGTTTTTGACAGAGGAAAATGGAAAGCACTATCAAACCATAAAACCACATGATTGGGAAAAGATGACACAAAAGGAAGAAAGTAAAAAAGTAGGTAAAGTATAGTAAGAGTACCTGGTTGACAGTTGGATATGCAACACCATAAATTTACAAAATTTAAGGCTTTTTTCCTTTTATCACCCCGGTCTTAATGCTTCACCAAAGTTCAAACTCAAAACAATACCAAGGCATGTTGATTTTGCCAAAAAAATTTGTCCTCTGTCAATTTTCTACCAAGTGCTTTTGTTCATGCAAATCTTCTTATACTGGGGCAGCTTGAAAAAATACTTTTTTTCTCTTTGTTTCTGAAGAAAATATACTGAGATATTGATATGAAGCACAAACCATGGTGCAAATAGGTTATTTGTATCTTGTGTACCACTTACATGACCCCAGAATGTAAAAAATGGCATTACAACAGCTGTAAGACAATGTTTGCTCCAGCTCTTTCAAAGAACATTATTGCCAAGTTTTTGAAGTCCTTTTCTTGCACTATCCATTACCTTATATCACCTCCTGCTTTTTAATCTGTAGTGTTGATGGGCGCTTTCTGTGCCATGTTATAGTGTATCAAATTGAAAATGAAAAAATGAGATTTCAGAGATTCCTTGGTAAATATGAAGATGATCTCCCATGGCCCCACTACCTTTTCATCAACCTTGAAATGTAGGATGAGTGCTGTCTTGAAAAATTGTCCAATAGTTGCTCATTGATTCAATCACATTTCCAGACATGATTACAGCATTCCATATCTTTGGAACAATTCCAGTCAAAATGTGTACTTGTGAAAGCTTATTTTCTACACTGAGAGGGGTCAAAACATACCAGAGAAATTCATCACCAGAAACATGGGTAAACAGATTGGTTATGCATAATGTTGATTACAAGATAAAATTAGACAATGATGCTATGATCAATTGTTTTGCTTGAAAAGGAAATTGAAGACTTTGTTACATTGAAACAACATGAATTTGTTAAACTTGAAGTTTGATCCTTTTGAACAACCTTTGTGCAACCATTCTTTTGACCACTTTTTACTTCTTTCAGCGCCACATTTTGTCTTTTTATATCCTATTATTCACTATGTAGCCAAAATGTGACTAAATCAACTCATTTTTACATTAATTACTGGATCAGTATCAACATATTTTTCCATTATCAAATGCTTGTTGCCATACTTTATATCTGCTTGGATAAAAGGTATAACCCCAATGCTCTGTGGTGCCTGTTACAGATACCAAAACTCTATGTTTTATCTTTACCCTTGGCCTCAATGTATTCATTTGATGTTTATATAGACATTTCTCAAAATCTGACATATTTTGAATGTAGCTTTTTTTGTTGTTGCAGCATTGTGTGTAATACAATTAACTGGTTTATAAATAGCTAATTATTTACAAAAAAGTTTCAACATTATGCATTATGTAAATAAAGCAAAAAAAATATGCTATTTACTAGACGGATCACTGCATAACTAGTGTTCCTTTGACGGAATGTCCTTTATCAGATGGAACTCACATTAGTATTTTGCTTTTATTTATTTTATGTTAATTTGTTTAGTTTCATAAAGTGTATATAGTTATGGTTAATGGATTATGTTTGCAGAAAAACAAAGAATCGTCACCATTATTCATTTTGCATGTCATGGTCCCCACATAGGGGGTTGCATGTGGTGACAACATGTCATAAGATTCTTTCTCCATAACATTTTGTTCAATGGATCCACATTGGTCCATNAAAATATGCTATTTACTAGACGGATCACTGCATAACTAGTGTTCCTTTGACGGAATGGCCTTTATCAGATGGAACTCACATTAGTATTTTGCTTTTATTTATTTTATGTTAATTTGTTTAGTTTCATAAAGTGTATATAGTTATGGTTAATGGATTATGTTTGCAGAAAAACAAAGAATCGTCACCATTATTCATTTTGCATGTCATGGTCCCCACATAGGGGGTTGCATGTGGTGACAACATGTCATAAGATTCTTTCTCCATAACATTTTGTTCAATGGATCCACATTGGTCCTTTTCAATGCTCCCATGTCTTGACAAACCAGATTGTTCCAAGTTTTCCTTGGTCTTCCACAAATGCATTTGCCAACAATATCCATATTGTAGGCTTGCTTAATGCTAACTTCATGTTAATGATAAAGTGGATTATGTAGTATCTGTTATTGCTAAAGATCTTTTGCTCCACAAGGTACTTTCAGTAAACACTTTACTACTCTGGATCATTCAGTTGTCCTATTTTACCAACACTGTGACAAAGGACTCTAGTCAGCTGGGCTTTATACTACTTGCCATGGGCATGACCTTATGATTCCCATGGGAGACAATATATTGCACAACAGTCCATCACAGCACTGTCATATATGGGGCTAGATCTACCCCTGGATTAACTTAACATGCTAATTGATGCAGACAGTAATTACTAATGATTTCCAACAGTGTAAAAGTAGTTTCATGATTAAAGATACACTTATTACTAGACATATTTCCATTTGAGATTGTCCATTCTATATCAGGTACATTTTAGTCACCTCAATCTACAGTTTCATATATATATATATATATATATATATATATATATACGCGGAGGGGAGTGCATTTTTTGCCAGATGTCAATATACATCCCGCAAAAACTCTTATCAAAACCAAAATAGCTGTACACAAGACATATTATACTTGGGGTAAATGAAAGTGCACAGAAACTATTTTCAAAGGTAAAATGTTGAAAAATCGAGTGAAGTGAATATGAATACGTTGGGGAATAAGGTTAATGCAAAACCGCGACAGTTAGCAGGTCTGCAATAGTTACATGTCTTTTTTGCTTTTGCCCTTTTTAAGCTGGATCATTTCCTTACTTGAGAGTATGTATACACCAAGGGGATTTTGTAAATTAATATGACCAAATTTTACTCAAATTTAAACTCAGTTTGCACTGGTCCATGTCCTTTTACTTTTTATGTCTTCAAAGAGGTAATTATTTTTAATCAATATACTTCCCTGTGGTTTGTATAAACGGCTCCGGGCTTAATCTTTTTCAAATGCTGTAGTCTCAGGGTCTCCCTTGACTGATGCAAATACAGAAAAATAATCTTTAGAATATGGGAACCTTAGTTAAGCTTTCATCCATATCTACTGTTTCGATGCTCATGAAGGGATGTTCCCCTGAAAGTACTATCTAAATTTTGAAAAGCAATCAAGAGATCTTACATACTTTACTTTTCCAAAATTACCTAAGTTCCAATTACTTGGGATTTATCGCACAAAGGTCTAAGCATATTAATATATCACAACTCTATTGTAACTGTACGTAAAAGTTTGGTCTGGTATTAGTAATTCCAGCCTATGTATTGTTCACAAACTACCGTAGTTCTTTGGGAGGTGACGAGCTCATTTCCCCGGTCTTAACACCACATTCCTCGCAGTGAAATGCAGAGTAAACAAGTAAATTCAGGTCTGCTTGACCTTTAGGCCTGATATAAAGACCTGCCCCTATTAAATAAATAAGAACGTCAACATATGGCTGCAAGTGAAAGCAATACCTCTCCATCGCCGACATCAGATTTCTCCGTGTTCAAGGCTGATTCTTTTATTGAATCGATCGTGCGTGATGTTTCAGTAGTTGTATCTGTCTCATCATTCTTTCGACCTTTTAAAATGTGGTACACTACTCCCGCTGCACATATCGCCGCAACTGGAACTCCGAGGTAAAGAACCCACTTTGGTAGCCCACCGGGAGTGACCGTCTCTGCAAGATCCTTGCCGCTGCTTGTTGCAACTTTTTCAGCCATTCTATATTTGGTTTAATATTTCCAACAGTCCGGGTTAACTTTTATTCAGTTTCATTATATTAAACTTATTAAAGAATCAGGTTCCTTTATGGCTTCAGAGTTGTGTCCTTTTCGTTCTTATATCAACCTCTCGCAGATGGACCCTCGTTCACCGTTATCGGTCTGCCCATTCGACCTCGTTGCCAAAAGAACAAGCGTGAGCAAGCTTTTGGAAACGAGGAAGATAACTGCGAAAACGAGGGTACATTAGGATTGGCCAAAGGTCAGTCTTGTTTGTGTGAATATGGATGTGTGCTTGTATGTTTTTATGTGTGGATGTTGGTATTTGCGTGTGGGGATAGATAGATAGATACATGGATGTCACCCCCTACAGAGACATAGGGGGTGACATCACAAGTGTACTCTCAGCTGAGTTTATGTGTATTGGAGCACAACAAAGTGTATAAGTACGGACGATGGCGCAAGACAAAAATTGGATGAAAACGATATATATGTATTGCACATATGTTCAGTAAGTGTATAGTTTTCATAATGCTCAGTGTGTGTATAGAGTTTTCTGTGAAAATACAATGAATAAATGCCTCTTTTGACCCTAAAGTGTTGCAAAATATATGATTCCAGAACTCAGAACCCAATTTCATCCATCTCTTGAAATTCTATGCTGACAGCATCAGTGATAAGAGGAATGAAACATACTCTGACAATACAATACTCTGAAGTTAGGACTTTAATCACATCCATCTCAGGAAGGTTCAGCAATAACAGAATTGGACTCACAGTAAACAGATAAAAGTTCATGACACATCAATTTATTACAAGCACACACACAAAATAATAAATGAAAAAAGCCCTCATACCATCAGATCAACTATCAAATCACCCTTTGTATGAACTACATGTATTAGCTTTGTATGAGCTATTAGCATAAAACGTTTCACCCATATTGCCCAAAGAGAATACAAGGAATCAGTGATAAAAGGAGTGAATCATACTCTGTTAACACAGTACTCTGAATTAGGACTCACAGTCAACAGATAAAAGTTAACTCATCAATTTCTGACACACATACACACAAAATAATAACAATGAAAAAAATTCAAACTATCAGATCGCCCTATGTATGAGCTATTACAATAAAAAGTTTCACCCATCTTGCCATAAAAGAATTCAAGGAATCGGACCAACAAATTGAAAACAAGAACAACAAAATACCAGATCACTCCAGGTTGAATGAAAAAATAAGCGTAAACAAATGTTAAAAACAGCAATGTAGACAATGCATTTACCACCTATGAATATACACACTTACTTCATACAAGATATACGCTAGCCATGCTCTAAAAATAGGTTAACAATAAAAAAGGGAGAAACTTTTTTAAAATAACCCCAAAAACTCACTATACCAAAAAAGAAAATGAAACCTCTGAAAAAAACCAACGGACCTGAAATTCCATGGCTCATCGATATTGGGGGGAAAACTAACACCATTATATCACCCTGGATTAAACGAAGAAGTAAACAAATAAATGAATGAACACATAACTGCCAAGTAGGAGCATTGGCGATATCACCATTAGAAGACAGTCTTTTTCAAGCATTTCAGGGAAATGTACCAATAGAAGAATACAAAGAATCGCAGCGACAAACAACAGCCTCAGGGAATAAATATATTAAAATGCCGACACACCATATTTGGTCAATGCATTGTCAATCAAGACAAAATGATAAAACCAAATAGAAGAAAACACTCCCACAACAATAATAATAATAATAATACCAATAATAAACTTATAAAGCAGTAAAAATCCAAACATTGCTAAAAGCGCCGTCACACGGACCTCACTCGCAAGTTAAAATCATACAGGAACAACACTGAAGGCACTCCCACAGTCACTCACAGCTGTCATTCCATTTCCCGGATCCCCAATCGCACAGCATCTAATCTTTCAAGCCCCTCCCCCTCCCCTCCCCCCACACATCATTCAATTCACAGGAGTTAAATCAACTATGTACACAGCTAGTAAATGAGATCACCCCATCACTGGAATTTGCAGCAATAACAGAATTCAAGGAATGACAATATTCAAGAAAAAATAAACAAAAATACAGATGACTACATGGTGAAAGAAGACTAGTCCATGAATAAATACAGAAACAGTTAAACAGGTAATAAATACAGAAACGTACAAGCAGGCGAGATCACCATCTGAGCAAAGCTTCAATCAGAAATTGCAGCAAAAATACAGTGAGAATCAACAAGAATTTAAAAGTGCATGGGCTGTACAGTTCATTACCAATGCTCCTTGTTGTAGTTGGCAGTAGCACTCTTCGCAGACTGTAGCAGGGCTGGAGATGGCCTGACCTCAAAACAGCCCTCGTCACACTTTATCTTTACCTTCGTGAAAGCATTGAGGGTGTGTTCTCATATCCTCTTTCTAAATTCGGTGTGGATCTGCCTCACTAGAGGAAAGGCCCACTCACTGTCTGCATTGCTGTGTGGCAACCACAGGAGGACTGCATACACCTTCTTCAGCTGGGAGCAACGGGGCACTCCAAGGGCAGTTTTTAGCTTCAGGACCTTCCCCCAGAACTCGTCCATCTTGACATCTTTGCCAGCCTGATCAGTGGTTGGTCTCCAAATCCCTCATGGGTGGGGGCAACATCTTCCTGGCTTCCATCCCAACAGCAATCATTTGGTCATCATGTTGCAAGTCCCTGTCCGTGAAGTCCATCTGTGTTAACTTCTTTAGGGTACGAGATGCCTTGACTCGTCGGGTGGGGATGAACTTCACCAGGAGGAGTCTCAGGAGGCGATTCATCTCTGGAAGCAGACTGCCGATTCTGGAATCTTCTGCTTGAAAGATGATGTTGAATCCATTGACGTGCGAAAGAATGAACTGCAGAAAGCGCAGGTAGAGTTCAGTTCTTGGATCTTGAAGCTGCTCGTGCAGACTCTTCACCTTCCCTGGCTTCTTCACATCTTTGTGGCTGGCAAGGTACGAATTGAGGGCAGGTAGCTGCCTCAGAAAATGCTCCTTCACCTTCTCCAGGGACAACCAGCGGGTGGCGCAATTCTTCAGGAACTTCTGCTCTTCCACCTAAACAGACAAACAAGAAACACGCCAGCAGAATGCTTCTATTGAGTTTGTAATTGAATAGAGTACACCTGTAAACGTCAAGAATCCAACGCACACTATATTCACACCCCTTCCCCTGATATCTGAAAATGAATTTCAGAGCAAAAATAGCTTTGTGGTTAACGAGTCATTACACTAAAAAGATCATAGTCATGATAGGAAATCCTTCGTTTTCGTCTCTTCACTTCACTTATTAGCAAGCAACGCTGTTCATCATCATCATCTGTAAAATCACAAAGCCATTTACCTCTGTGAAACGCTAGAACTCCCTGTACTCCTCCAGCCTCTTGGAACTGTGCAGGAAAAAGAAGAATATGTTCACCAGCAGGTCGTCGATCTTCACGGGAGGGCCTTCATTCCGTCTTTGACGTAGAAATTTGTCAGGTGACAAATGCAGCCAATACTGAAAACATATGGAAAGTTTTATAGCAACACTGAAACATATTTCAGCCCACATTCCTATTGAAATCATCAGACAGTACCAAATAAATTCCACCAAATGGTTTTGAAAAACTGCTACCACACACTCTTAGAATTATGCAATCTCAAATTATAAATATGTCTCAAAAAAATAAACTTAATAAATATGCATGTATAAAAGTGACACAATGAACACTAGCTCGTGGATTTTTTTATCTCAAAGAAACTAATCAGGCTAGCTGGCAGTGATTAGCTCTCCACTGAGATTAACCACAGGGCTTATGCATGATGAATTAGAATTTGCCTGAAAATCTGCGGATTCTTCTCCCTCAGTCTTGAGAGTACGGAGTTGTGTTCCCCGATCATCGTGTTGCAATTGTCGCTGGCAAAACCGATGACATTTGCCCAGGGAATGTCATGCTCCCTGTAAACGTACAAATAATATCTATCAGCAATTGACAACATGAGCAGTATTGAAACTGCAATTACTGTCAGTATTCCAAAGCTCCACAGGTGACATCTTAAGAACATTGTCAGTTCATTAAAAAATCCCAGCCATTTAAATAATCAATGCTTAACGTTACACATCTGAACAACCATTTCATAAAGATGTCATTAATGAAAAAAAGGCTATTTACTTTACACATTATCTTTACCCGCGCATACAAACACAAAATAGTGAAAAATATGACTGTACATAAAGGAATGAGGTAAACAAGTTCTTTTAAACTCTTTATGAATATTCATTTGTTTATTTTTACAAAAGAAACACTACATTAATTACGTTGTGTGTCAGCAAACCTCATGAAGGTGTCCACAGCTTAAAAAATTGAACCAGCAGTTCCAGATCCCAGCTTTGGCAGATCAGTCTTGTCTTGGTAGCATCCTCTTCAAACAGTCGTGCCAGAACGACGAGACGTTTGGTGTTGTTTCTATCGTTGCTCTCCTCAATCGTTCGAGCACTGGTTTTGTGTAGGCAGGTGTTTTTGTTCTCCTATCAACAGAACAAACCCCCCAAAATTTAGAATGTGCAGTTGCTGAGCTTTTGTAACAGGCCTAAACAATGCCAGCCCTGTGGACTGTTCATTCAATGGTTAAATTAATACGGAAGCATGAAACGAAGTCTTGATATTGAGAGAAAAATTGAACAACAGGCAATAGAGGCTTGATCAGACAGAAACTTCTTCTTCTTCCTTGAGGTGAACACCTTTTATCATTTCGAAGATTACTTCACACAAAAGAAGATGCGTCTTTACAAAAAAAAACAAACCCTAGGACAGATCTGCTGCCTACATGAGAGGGTGCCGCTGTATGTGGAGCTGCTGGAAGGCTACACGCTTTTCAGACCCTCATCCCCAGTACTAGGAACCCTACCACAGCCCCAGGCAAAGCCTAGTACAATGCACGCTGCGCTAAAAAAAACCAAAAAAAACCCCAAAAAAGCCCTCCAGGTCTAGATGTGGCACTGGAAGGCATCAACAGAGGATGGTGTAACAGCATCCTCTGGGAGCGCATTCCACTTCACAATGGGACTGCCTTCTTGAAGTTGAAATCCAAACACAGGGCAACAATCCAGAAATGGCTGGCTACTCGGTTCTAAACATTTATAAAACACATGTAAACAAAAGATGCCATAAAAAAAATCAAGAAAAATTTAGGCACAAAACAGAGTCCCCATGGGTGAATCCTGACCAGGCACGGATCACAATAAACCACCGACCATAAACCACAGGGGGAAAAAGGAATGCCAAACTCACTTGCATGCAAACTCTCTGCACACTTTCTGTCTGGAAAAACTCTAGCAAATGGTCTGCCACTGCTGGTGCCAAGTATTGTTCGGCCACAAAATGGCAGAACAACACCTCCGCCCCTGTTTCAGTTGTTGGCACCGGACGAGGGAAAACCCGTGCGAAGTGCTGGTCCATTCTTTGCAATTGTCTACTTCTGGCCACATTCTCTTTATAGGATTTTATTTCTACATGTCTTTTCAGGTCGAGCACTCCACTTTGGCTAACTCTAACATCCTTCCTGCATGGAATGCAATACGAGAAGTCACTGTCCTTTTCACTACTCTTCACAACACTGCAAAACAGGCCCTTCTAGAAATTTTCACTTTCCCATTCCTTCAGATGTCTGCCGCTGCCAACCTTGGCCTTCTTGGCTGGAGGCCCGTTCTCTTTTTTCGGCGCCGTTGAATAGCGAATCACGATCACGATCACAGCGGAGGAGATCTACACCACTGTTCTTTCCACATTACAAAGCACAGAGTGAATGGCGTGGATTTTGCCTTCTCGGATGTTTTTCTTCCGCTAAAGCATGCGCAAAGCGTTGATTTTTGACTGCGCGCCACCTACTTCCTATCGGGAGCGGACCTTTTGCTAAAATCGTCTGCTACGAAGACCGGATCGAATAGATTTGTCTTTGAAAGCAATTTTGACCGGATTTGCGAATTTGTCGTATACTTTTGTATTTTCACGTATGAAATTGGCTTGTACGTCGTATCTCGGCAAAGTCAGGATTTTCGCATACTGCATTACTCGAAAATTGTACAGTTTGACATCCATGTAGATAGATAGATAGATAGATAGATAGATAGATAGATAGATAGATAGATAGATAGATAGATAGATAGACAGATAGATAGATAGATAGATAGGTAGATAGAGAGANGCAAAGTCAGGATTTTCGCATACTGCATTACTCGAAAATTGTACAGTTTGACATCCATGTAGATAGATAGATAGATAGATAGACATATAGATAGATAGATAGATAGATAGATAGAGAGATAGATAGATAGATAGATAGATAGATAGATAGACATATAGATAGAGAGATAGATAGATAGATAGATAGATAGATAGATAGACATATAGATAGATAGATCGATAGATAGATAGATAGATAGTTGATAGATAGATAGATAGATAGATAGATAGATAGATGGATAGATAGATGGATGGATGGATGGATAGAGGGACGGATCCACGGATAAAAGTTTTAGATAAAAATCGATAAATGGTGATTACTATGCCTTCACAGGTGATTGCCGTTTTCTTGAAATCTCACCTTGTCATTGACATTGACTAATTAACAAAATTCATTATTATTATTATTATTATTATTATTATTATTATTATCATTAAAATCTCTGATTTTTTTTGCATTTCTTTTGTCTTCACCATTAGCGCTGGATCCAATCCATGTTCTTTGGCTCTAATGGGCAGTCATTGTCTATTTGATTGACAGGGCGATCTTTTGCAGTTCGGCAACGTTGATGTTTCAAGGAATTTTGTTGATTTGCTTGTCAATGCCTTTCTTGATTACTACTGATGCTCCGATCACGACTGGCACAATTTGTGTCTTCATTCCCCAAATTCTTGTAATCACAATTTCCAGATCATTACACTTGGAGAGTTTCTCTGCTACTTGAACGGATGTATTCCGGTCAGATGGCACTGCCATGTCGATTAGCATACATGGTTTTTCATTCTTGTTCTTAATATTGATGTCAGGTTTGTTGACTTTGATAATTTTATCAGTGAGGTCTTGCATATCCCAGAGTATGGAAACTTTTTTGTTTTCTGTAACAGTTTTTTATTGATGCTCATACCACTTGTCGGTTGCTTTGATGTTGTAACACTTTAAGACCTTTCAGTACATGTATGCTGCGGCGTTGTTATGACTTTTGATGTATTTTGTCTTGGCTCACCCGGGGCACCCAGATAAAATGTGGTCGATACTTTCGTCTTACTTGTCACATAATCGACAGGGTATATTTGTTCCGTGTTTGATGATTCTATGGTGGTACAATCGGGTGGCTAAATGTTGGTCATGAGCTGCAAGGCCTTCAGTTTCCGCTTTCAGACCTGTCCCTTTCAGCCAGTCGTTCGTTTGCTTATAGTCAACATCAGCTTCTTTGATTCTTGATGGATACTGACCATGCACAGTTTCACTTTCCCATTTCTTCAAAATTTTGTCTTGGACTTTGGTTTTCGCATGTTGTTTCACTCTCTTAGCGAGCTTAGCTACTTACCCGTTGTTCTTTTCCATAATCTCATTCACATTCAGGTCTTGGTTGAATTTGGCAGCATAACTCTTTATCAAGAAAGTCTTCTTTTTAACCAATATCCAACCTTCGTGTTGGTTAACTAACTTTAGGAATGGATCATTAGATTTTTCTAAATATGTTTTTAGGCCAATCGTTTTTGTCTTTCAAGTTGTTTCTACTTGAATCAATCCTCTGTCACCAGATGATCTCAGTAAATATATTTGGTCTAAATCTGACTTAGGGAGGAGCATTTGTTCTTCAGTAAGGAGCTTTTTCTTTTTTTTGTCAAGATTCTTGATATCTTCAGCTGTCCAGTTGTATTATTATATTATATTATATTATATTATATTATATTATATTATATTATATTATATTATATTATATTATATTATATTATATTATATTATATTATATTATATTATATTATATTATATTATATTATATTATATTATATTATATTATATTTTATTATATTATATTATATTATATTATATTATATTATATTATATTTTATTATATTATATTATATTATATTATATTATATTATATTATATTATATTATATTATATTATATTATATTATATTATATTATATTATATTATATTATATTATATTATATTATATTATATTATATTATATTATATTATATTATATTATATTATATTATATTATATTATATTATATTATATTATATTATATTATATTATATTATATTATATTATATTATATTATATTATATTATATTATATTATATTATATTATATTATATTATATTATATTATATTATATTATATTATATTATATTATATTATATTATATTATATTATATTATATTATATTATATTATATTATATTATATTATATTATATTATATTATATTATATTATATTATATTATATTATATTATATTATATTATATTATATTATATTATATTATATTATATTATATTATATTATATTATATTATATTATATTATATTATATTATATTATATTATATTATATTATATTATATTATATTATATTATATTATATTATATTATATTATATTATATTATATTATATTATATTATATTATATTATATTATATTATATTATATTATATTATATTATATTATATTATATTATATTATATTATATTATATTATATTATATTATATTATATTATATTATATTATATTATATTATATTATATTATATTATATTATATTATATTATATTATATTATATTATATTATATTATATTATATTATATTATATTATATTATATTATATTATATTATATTATATTATATTATATTATATTATATTATATTATATTATATTATATTATATTATATTATATTATATTATATTATATTATATTATATTATATTATATTATATTATATTATATTATATTATATTATATTATATTATATTATATTATATTATATTATATTATATTATATTATATTATATTATATTATATTATATTATATTATATTATATTATATTATATTATATTATATTATATTATATTATATTATATTATATTATATTATATTATATTATATTATATTATATTATATTATATTATATTATATTATATTATATTATATTATATTATATTATATTATATTATATTATATTATATTATATTATATTATATTATATTATATTATATTATATTATATTATATTATATTATATTATATTATATTATATTATATTATATTATATTATATTATATTATATTATATTATATTATATTATATTATATTATATTATATTATATTATATTATATTATATTATATTTTATTATATTATATTATATTATATTATATTATATTATATTATATTTTATTATATTATATTATATTATATTATATTATATTATATTATATTATATTATATTATATTATATTATATTATATTATATTATATTTAATTATATTTTATTTTATTTTGTTATAGCTGTAAGTTACAACTCGTATGGCTACGGTGTTAATGCCTTCGAACTTGTTGATGACATTCAATTCACTTTTAAGGACCATTGTTATTCCTCTGTAATACTCTTTTTGGACCTTTCCTTCATCTTCGTGTGTTGAATTTTATCATCTTCATTTATTCCAAGATATTTATAAGTTCCTTCGTAGTCCATTTCCTTTATGGTGGTGTCTTGATTAAGAACGATATAAAATAATTTCGATAGTCTTACCTATGATGAAGGTTCCTTTTGCGCATTTGTTTGGTCCAAATTCCATCTCTTTATCATCACTGAATCTTTTCACGATGTCTAGCAGCTTCGTGAGTTGTTCATCATTCATAGTGTTCCTTCAGGTCATCCATGTAAAAAAGTTGCTTTATTCTTCTTTTGTTTATCTCATAGCCATGCTTTGTGTTACTCAGCAGCTTGCTCAGTGGTGCTGGAGTGAGAGAAAAAAGAAGCTTGGATAGTGAATCTCCTTGAAACATTGAGGTTAATTCTTTTCGATTTCATGTTTCCATTGTTGTGGTTGAGATGGAGGGTTATTTTCCACTTCTTCATACTTCCACTTATAAAGTTAACCACTGTTGGATTTATTCTAAACATCTTCAGGCACTTAATAATCCATGAGTCTGGTACACTATCGAATGCTTTCTTTTAATCAATCCAAGCTGATGACAACTTTCTTTTACTTTACGTCCAGTTTCCAAGGATCATTTTATTCATCATTAGTTCGTCTTTACATTCGTAACTTCCTCTTTTACATCCTTTCGGTTCAGTTGGTAACAGCTCTTTCTGAACTAGACAATTAACATTATCTTACATTATACTTATGCCTTATATTCATGCAAATAAATATTACTATTAAAAAATTTACTTTTTGTAATCAAGCATTTACTTAATGTAAACAATATTTACTGACAGGTCTCTCATCGTTTCCTAAGAACTGTAAAAGAAATATTGATTTTAGACTACAATGCACAGAACGTGTTGTTAAAATTGTTAGTATTTTTACAACCACAGACCTTAGTCCGTTTATATCGATCATACAACCTACAGTATATACTCTTAAAATCGCAGGTAATGTATCAACTACAGACCTTAGTTCATCTACATCTGGCATACAATCCACACAACGCACTGGTACAATTGTTAGTGTTTTGTCAACTGCAGACTTTTATGAATCTGCATCTATCATACAACATATACAATATACTCATACGATAGTAGTATGAGTAGAATGTGGTGTTTTATTAACTACAAACTTTGTTTCATTGGTATCTGTAATGCAAGCCACGGGAAGTACTGTTAAAATCGTTAGTATTTGGTCAATTGCAGACCTTAGTCAATCTGTGTTTATCATGCAACCCACACTACGTTCTCTTAGATTTCTCTTCATTTTATCAACTGCAGACTTCAGTTCGTCTACATATATCATACAATCCAAACAACTCATTCTTTCATTTGTAAGTATTTCATCAAATAAAGACCTTAGTTCCTCTGCATGTATCATACAAGCCATACAACGTACGATAATGATGGTTAGCAGTTTATCAACTGAAGACCTTAGTCCCTTTGTATCTGTCATACAATCAACAGAACATACTCTTCCAATTGTTAGTATTTTATCAAATACATACCTTCGTCCACCTGAATCTATCATGAAAACCACACAACGCACAGTTATACATGTTTGTTCTTTATCAATTACAGACATTAATCCCTTTTGTATCTATCATACAGATAACGGAGCTTGGAATTGTTAGTACTTTGTCAACTACAACTTTGAGCCGATCTACATCGATCATACAATATACACAACGTACTGTTACAAATGGAAGTAAATTATTAAATACAGAGCTTAGTCCGTTTATTTCTATCATACAGGCCATACAATTTCCTGTTACAATTGTTAGCATTTTATCAGCTGGACACCTTAGACAATCTGTATTTGTCATGCAACCCACACTACATAGTCTCACAGCTGTTGGAAATTTATCAATCACAGACCTTAGTCCATCTACATCTATTACATATTCCACCCAACGCATTGTTACATCTCTTAGTATTTTATCAACTGCAGACTTTGGTCGACCTGCATCTATTATACCATTAACACAACGTACTTTTCCAATTCTTAGTACTTTATTTACTACAGGTCTTAGCCCTGCTAGTATTTTATCAACTACACACCTTAATCCATCAACATTTATTATACAACCCACTCAACGCAGTCTTATATTTGTTAGAATTTTATCAAATACAGATCTTAGTCCATCTGCATCTATCATATAATTTAAGAAGGTACTTAACATTTGTTATTAATTTGTCAACTACAGACATTATTCCGTTTTTATCTATCACACAAATCACACAACATACTGTTACAATAGCCTCTATCTAATTACCTACGGATCTTTGTCCATCTTCATCTATCATACCACCCAAACAACGCTCTGTTACAATTGTTAGTGTATTGTAAACTACAGACCTTAGTGCATTTGCATTTATCATTCATCCCAAAAGAAGTTCTGTTACAATTCTTATTATTCTATCTACTGCAGACAAAAATGGACTAGTATCTATCATTCAACCCACGCAACGTACTGTTACAGATGTCAATGTATTAACACATAGAAACCTTAGTCCCTCTACATCCATCATACAGACTACACAACATATTGTTACAATTGTTGATGTTTTATGAACCACAGGGATTAGATTGTCAGTAACTATCACAAACTACCCACATCGTACTGACAGAATTGTTAGTAATTTAAGAAGTTTAGACCATAATCAGTCTGCAACTATTCTAAAACCCCCAAAAGGCACTCTCACAATTGTTTGAATTTTAACAAACAAAGACCTAAGTCCATTAGCATTTAACATACAACGCACAGAGCACTGTTACATTTGTTAATATTTTCTGCTGCCAACAGAACTGTTGAACAAATGCTACCAACAGTTCTGTTGGTAGCATTTGTTGTAAATACAACAATTAATATTTTACCAACTACAGGGCTTAGTCCATGGGCACCTATCATACAACCAATAAAAGGTACTGTTACAATTGTCAGTAATTCATCATCTACAGACCTAGTCCTTCTGTCATCTACAGACCTAGTCTTCCATACCACCTCACAACGTGCTGTAACAAATGTCGGTATCTTATCCACTACAGACCTTGAAACAATTCTATCTTTCATTCGAAACACACCATGTACTCATACAATTTTTAGTAATTCATCAGCTGCAGACGGCAATCGGTCTACATCTATTTTACAACCCAAACAACGTACTGTTTCAATTGTCGGTATCTTATCAACTGTGAAGCGTAGTCCATCTACATCTCTCATACAAACCACAATGTGCTGTAACAATTATTATTATTTTAACAACTGCAGACCCTAATCTTTATGGACCTGTTCTTCAACCAGTGGAACGTGCTGTTACAATTGTCTGTACCTTATCAGGTACAAAAATATGTTAATTTGAATCTATCATACAACTCATACAACGTACTGTTACTGTTATCAATATTTCATCAACTGCAGAATTTAGGGAATCTTTATCTATCCTATAACCTAAACAACCCACTGTTACAAAGGTTTTTATTTTATCAACTACAGACCTTGATTCATCTGAATCTATCGTGCAACCCACACAACGTACTGTTACAACAGCTGGTACTTTATTAACTGCAGACAATAGTCCATCTGCATCTATTATAGAACTTTCATAACATTTTGTTGCAATTAATTATCGGTATCATATCAACTGAAGACCTTAGTCTATTTGCATCTATTGTGAAAAATAGTATCTTGAGCTTTTTGTACTCCAGTTGAAATTAAATTTTTATGTGTATTGGAATACACACAGAAAAAAAACACAATTTATTAATTTTATGGAATCATAATTATTGAAACTATTTTCCTAAATTTATTGGGTGGCAGTATGCAATAAATAAGTGAATTCAACTAGATTCGTCTCGAAAGATGCCTGATATTTGAAGAAAAAGAGAGCTTATGTGTTTTCTCCAAAAAAGTGGTACTTTAAGGTCATTATCATGTTTTTCTAAAGGGAATTATCACTAAATAGGAATTTCACGAAAGGTTTTAGCCAATATTTGCAGTTCTGGCTCTTGTGCAAAGGATAGGGGGAAGGACAACAAAAGCTACTTAACATATCATCCATTACTTTTCCTATTGTTGGTATAAAATATATTCTATTATTCTAAAATAACATTATTTCAAATTTTTTTGAGTAATACCTTCCGTGCTTTTTTTTGTTAAATTTTTAACCCTTTAAGGGACCATTATTGACTTCACCCCATCTATCCATCTTCTCGGTGGTCTTCCTCGTCTCCTACTCCCTTCAACCTTTCCTTGCATGATTAATTTCTCCAAGTTGGAACCATCTCTTCTAGATATATGACCAAAATAACATAATTTCCGTCGTTGAACTTCATTTGTAAGACTATCTGGATTTCCTATTGAGTTCAAAACAAATTCATTTGTCTTTTTCGCTGTCCATGGTATTCTAAGGAGACGCCGCCAGCACCATAACTCAAATGCACTAATTTTTTGAATGTCAGNTACGTTACCGTAAGATCCTGAAGTACTATCATGTATTTTTCTTACTTTAAAGAGTTAATCTTGATAAAGTGCACCTTGATTTTATGGCATAAGGACGTATTATTGGATGTATGAAGGAATTCAAAAGGTTTGATGGGGTTTTTGGTCTTAATTAGTCCAAATTTTGAGCATTAAATATAAATTGCCAGTTCGTCTTAAAAACAAAAAAAATGTCTGACGTAAGACATGAAGGAAGCAAGTTTCACAATAAGCATAATAGAAAAAAAAGGGTAATGGATGAGATTTTGACTCGCTTTTACAATTGTACCTAAAGGTGCTTGCAAACGTGCAAACATATTTTGGTAGTGGAACCTTCGATCAAAAGTAAAAAAAGTTTTTCAAAAATACTTGATGCTTCAATATTTCGTTGGTCTTCAATCAAATACTGCATCTTACTTTTTATAAACTGTTTAATACCCACTACCGTTATTGGTACCATGAAATAATTCATCTGATTTTGCTTAAAAGAGAGACTAGATTTATAACGTTTGGAAGATATGCACCAATGAAAACCGTACTGTTGATGAACATCAAAAATCAGGCCATTTGTGTGAAAAACGTTGATATACTAAGGAAGGAGTAAAGTAATTACATCAATGTAAAAATTGCTATGGTAGAGTTAGTTGTTTTATAAGAGCTGTGTAGCAGTGTTCAGGTTATCTGTCTTGGTGGCATTAGGTGTCCTTTGAAAAGCAGGGCATTAAAAGAGAAGTTCTTTTCAAAGTTAAGATTCTAATAGATTTAATTCTTTCGATTTAATGCTGCTCAACCCGACTCCTAGAGCAAAAACCAAAGGAAGATTTTCTCTCAGAGGAAAACTCTTTACTTGGAAGCGTAGACGTATGACATTGCTACATTACAATTCTTTATTGGTTTTGAATTATTACAGAGAAATGTGTAATGAGATTGACTTTATACAAAATTGGTAACGAGTTTAAAAGCCCTTGTTTGGTTCTTTCGTTCATTGTCAATTCCATCTAAGGGCTTTTACCAATTGATCATTTTAGTTATAGAAGAATAAAGTTGTGCTTTTCAAATCAAATTAGTTACGGTTTGCTCTATTCACTGCTGTTTTCAGTATTTTTGTATTGTTAAAAACCAATGGTTGGTCAAACAAGATATGCAGCTGCTCTGTTTGAAATAGCAGGATAGGCGTTCTGATCTTATCTCTGAACATGAGTTTTTATTTTCATAGTGATGTCATTTAATGCCACGTGAGGATTTGCTTTTAATTAACCTTATTCGCAAAGATAGAAGACTGTACAGGCAGCATTTGATTCAGTCAATAATTTCCTATATGTTTACAGTACATTTTCAAAGTTTTTATGACTTTATGACTTTTTTATGACTTTTATGACTTTATTATTTATTACACTTTATTTTTCTAACCTAATGAGTAACAAAATAGGCTTATTTCCTAAAGTCGTATCATTTTAGTTCTTTTCACATTTCAGTAATTCGATGCTTTATTTTCATCATGTTTTATTTCAGCTTTCATTCTAAGCTAGCTTAATAGTGTATTTTTCAAAATGTGAACTGGATCGGAGGAAAGACATCCAGTCAGTAAGAACATGCTACAGCAGATTATATAGGAGTCCAATAACAGTAAATCTGAGAATGCTCACCTATCCTACGTGTTAAGTGAGCAGAGGAAAACCACTTTTCCCCGACGCTGTGAAAGTAGACACGTGGGGTCAAAACAGAATGTTAGAATTTTAACTTTAAATGTAGGAACTTTGGAAAGAGCAGGGAGATTGCAGCAGTGATATCATCCAGAAAAATTGACATTTTCTGTTTGCAGGACACATGCTTTATAGCAAGGAAGTTTAAAAGAAAAGTTAGGAACTTTGGACATGGCTGTAAGTTCTATTATAGTAGAAGGAAAAGACCAAAGGATGCAGCAGGTATCTGTTTGAACAGCTATTGCCATTGTAAAGTAACTGTTGTAGGAAATAAGTGAGATACATTAATAACGTTGAAGCTCGCAACACCTGAGAAGAATTATAATATCATTTCAGCTTATACCCCAGTCTAGGGATGCAGCTAATAGGAGACGACCGAGTTCTGGAACCGGTTAAAGATAAGTCAGATGTCACGTTGTAGGCAGTTGATATTGGTAGTTGATCTGAATGGACATGTAGAAAAGACAGTTCAAGATAAAAGAGTTTCAATGGAGGAGAAACACTAGACCAACGAAGTGAAGAGGGTGAGAGTGTCATGGATGTTGGCTTATGATAAGGCTTGGCATTAACAAACACCTTCTTCAATCAACAAAAGATAACTATCGATTAATGGTCAGGAGTGAAAGTTATAGTTTTGTGATTGACTAAATGCAACTGATTAAAATAACATTACGACATGTTAAGAACTGCAAGGTGATCCCCGGTGAGTATATAACTACACAGCATAGGCTTCTGGTGACAATCTGGTGATAATCTGAGTTTTGATCATCTTTTGCTTGTTAAATTTTAAAAAAACTCGTCGAAAAATAACTTTTCTAACATTTTATAAAGAGCAGTATGAACAATACAAGTTCTGTTGTAATACGAGCCAGGTAGAACAACGTTAAAAACCCTGAGCTACAGACATCTACCTGAAAAATAAGATCTCCAAATCCTGAACCAGTAAGCAATGTTCCTATATGCTAAAATTTTCTTTAACAAAATGAAAATTTTCAAGGTGAATGATAACTTTTCCACCTTTTTTGATAATTCAAAACAACTTTATAAGAACTGCCGGTTACACCAATATCTAAGGCTACATTATCATATGACACCTTAAATTCATTTGCCAGAAATATAAACTGATCTTGTTGAACTCTGTAACTTTGAAACTGATTGATGGAATATACATCAAAGCTGGTATTTTGATAGAGCTAAGCTGATGCTCATTTTCCATGCAAAGAAAGATGAAAGCACTGGGGCCATCGAGTTTTCTTTTCAAACGATAAAATTGAAAGATATGAAATTTCGAAAGGCCATTCTCTTTGCATCTCTCTTACTGCCAGAGTCTTCAAAAGCTTGTAGCTCTTTCTTCGGTTTATAAGGATTTTAAGTTTATTGCTCTTTTCAGTTTCAAGGTACCTCTTTCCAGGTCCCTTTTGTCCCTGCATCACATATATCTGAAAATTAAGATCCTGCCTGAAAGGATACCATGTGTGTAGAACTAATTGGTTCATGACGTGTGGCTGTGTCAAGGTTCATATCAAAGCTATCAACCACAAAAACCGTCCAGACTACCTCATTTGCAAATTTGGCTTAAGGAGCAGTGTATGATGTATCTCTGAAAATGTTTGCATGGTCTCAGCATGAGCTGTCCCTCTCTCACATCTTAGGTTTTTGCAATACAATTTTCTTTTGGTATGTAACATGATGTAGTCCTATTCCAATACAAAATGTTTTTAAACACTACCACTGACAAAGGTGGGTGCTCTCTCTTTGAAGAAAGTTCCTCCATGTATGGTGGCTATGCTAAGTCTGAAAAATCCTTTGAGTTCTCAAAAATACTTTTCCTTACTAATTGAATAATTTGCTTGCTTATGCAATCATGCGTTTTCAATGACCTGTGTGATGTGATGCATTCTTTTTTTATTACAGCTTCAGGAACCTACCATCAACAGTAAAAAAAATCCACCTTTTCTGAAATTCCGATTTTGTTTTCGACTTTAACTTCAATACCTTGCGTCTTCAAGGTTGTTGTCATATATTTCATTCAGTGTAAACATGATGCTGGTTAGTTTTGGCCAGTGATTTTGTCTCTTACACAAGGAGTAACTGTATCAAAACCTTCAATTGATCTCACAAAAAGAATTTTCTTTTCAATACAGATCTGTTTGTAAATTCTCGATAGCAAAAATTATAGTACTTTAATTCCTTATCTATTAAATCCACATCTTCAATTTCATAAGTATTTTGTTTATCCTTTGCTTCTGCTGCCTTGTGGTGATTGTTATAGGAAGTACCATGTTTCTTTTTCTTTTTACTCTCCCTTTTTTTCAAAAATTACATCCATTGGGACAATCTGTTTTTTTAGCTTCTTTGGCCTGAGAAAGTCTTCTTCTTGAGTGTACATTTGAAACTGACAACTGTACAGATGTAGTTTTCCTTTTTCTTCATTTCTTGTAACACGTTTTAAAGTTAATTCCATGTATGAAAGAGTCACGAGCGTCGGGTATTCGAGTTATTTTGCTCCTTGTGATGATTAGATCCACCAGCTTCTTCTCTAATCGCTTTAGTATTTTGAATTTGTGTTCAGTTGAACTCTGACTAGAAAGGGCCCCTGTATTGAATCCATAAGTGATGTACAAAAGAATCGATGAATTAGGAACAAAAAGAAAATATGCTGTTCAATGGATGCATAAAATCAAAGATGGACAAATCATAATGAAAAAGACAAAATATTGAATAGATGGTCAGAATATATAAAAGAATTATATGACGACACAAGACCAGAAGGAAAAGAAATTCACTCCAATTTTGGGAGCCCTCCTATATTGGAAGAGGAAGTACAATTTCCCATGAGAAAAATGAAGAATGGTAAACCAGCTGGTCCAGATAAAACTACTATTGAAATGCTGAAACCACTGGAAGAATTGGAAATTTCAGTTTTGACCAAACTATTAAATGACCTGTACAATACCAGGCACATTCCAACAGACCTATCTAAATCATTATTTGTTGCACTCTTCCCAAAATCTGGGCAATAGAATGCGAATTAAACGCACCATTAGTTTAATGAGCCATATAACTAATATTCTACTGTGAATAAAAATAAAGAGAGTCAAGAATCGCTGACAGAAATCGCTGAGGAACAGTGTGGTTTTGTGAAAGGAAAGGGAACTGTCAACGCGATATACATTCTAAGAAATTTAATAGAGAGATCTTTAGAAGTCAATAAAGACCTGTATGTATGCCTTATTGATCAAAGCCTCCAATAGAGTAAAACATGAAGGTGTCATGGACATACCGCAAGAATTGAATTTAGACAGCAAAGACCAAAAAATTAATCAAGAAAATGTACTAGCAACAAACAGCGACAGTAAGGATTGGGCAAGATATAGGAGAATATCAACATATAAAAAGAGGTGTAAGGCAAGGATTTGTACTATCAACTGGCCTTTTTTCTATCTATAGTAAGAAATTAATGATAACTATAAAATACATGCCTGGAATGAAAGTAAATCGAGAAGTTGGAAACAACATACGACACGTTGACGATACCACTCTCATAGGTGAATGTGAAAAAGATCTAAAAGATCTAGTTGACAAGATTGTAGTTGAAAGTGGGAAAATGGGAGTAAGTTTGAATGAAAGGAAAACTGAAACAATGGTGATCTCAAGAAAGAAAATAAAACCAACACGCTACATAAATGTAAGTGGAAAAAGACTTTAACAGGTGCAAACGTTTAAATGTCTGGGTACCTAGGTAACTTGTCCTGAGTATAACAGTAAACTGTATCCAGTAGTAAGGCTTGAAAGGGGAATCTTNAGTAAGAAATTAATAACTATAAAATACATGCCTGGAATGAAAGTAAATCGAGAAGTTGGAAACAACATACGATACGCTGACGATACCACTCTCATAGCTGAATGTGAAAAAGATCTAAAAGATCTAGTTGACAAGATTGTAGTTGAAAGTGGGGAAATGGGAGTAAGTTTGAATGAAAGGAAAACTGAAACAATGGTGATCTCAAGAAAGAAAATAAAACCAACACGCTACATAAATGTAAGTGGAAAAAGACTTTAACAGGTGCAAAAGTTTAAATGTCTGGGTACCTAGGGAATCTTCTGAGTTTTTGGGAGTGTAGAGCTATCCCTTAATTACTACTGCTGCCAGGTTCACTCTGACCCGGAGTGATAGCACCTGAAAGGGTCCCAATTTGGGAATACAAGTGAAGCTGCTGGAAGCAGGGCAGTGGATTCGGTATGATGGCGCCATACATGATATAATTAGTTGGTTTGAGTGGTATATGCAGAACGTATGATGGGCGGATGTTCAGTTTAACTGTACAAACGGCAGGGATCTTCCTCCTCGTTAGTTGGAACTGCTAGTAAAGAAAGACCTTAGAAGCCTCTACTTTACTTATTATCGTTCTTGTCCACATCTTTAAATGAATCAAGAAACTACTTTTTCATATTGCATTGCCCGTCGCGCGGGTTACCAAGGGGCACGATGTCTAGTGGTTGACCAGGCGGGCAATGAAAAATGGACTACTGGAAATATTCATGCTAGACTCATTGTAAATCTAAGATCTGACCTAAGAATTGCAACATGGAATGTTAGGAAATTAAAGCAAGCTGGTAAACTAGGGACTATTTGTAGAGAATTAGACAGAAATAAGATCCAGATCCTTGGTATAAGAGAAATAAATTGTAATGAAAGTGGTAGCTTCACAACTAAAGATAACCATCTTATTATATATTCAGGAAAGAACTCTGGATACAGTCAAGGAGTTGCAGTCATACTCGCTAAAGAAATAAAACACTCTCTGATAGAATACACTCCAGTTTCAGACAGAAAAATAAAATTACGACTTCAAAGAAAGCCACGTAATCTTAGTATTGTTCAATACTATGCCCCGATAAGTGCCGCTAGTGAAGAGAAGATGGATTG
Source organism: Morbakka virulenta (assembly GCA_003991215.1). Classification (NCBI taxonomy): domain Eukaryota; kingdom Metazoa; phylum Cnidaria; class Cubozoa; order Carybdeida; family Carukiidae; genus Morbakka; species Morbakka virulenta. The sequence goes on along the minus strand of RDPX01000009.1, from coordinate 1,600,152 downwards.
TTTTTATGATGACTTACAAGAAACCTTAGATTCTATCCCAAAAAGGGACATAAGAATTGTGATGGGAGATACAAATGCAATAGTCGCAAAGTCATTACATAGCATCGAAACACATAGCATGTATGGATTAGGTAAAAGAAATGCACGAAGCGATGATTATGTTGAATTCTGTAAAGCAAACAATCAAGCAATAACTAACACCCTTTCCACTCACCACCCTAGACACCTATACACATGTACATCTGATTGATCACATAGCTATATCCATGAAATAGAAAAGCAACGTCAAAGATACAAAGACACTTCCTGGAGCTGATTGTAACACTGATCATCAGTTGCTCATATTTCAAATTAAGGTTCGTCTGAAAAAAGTAAACCAAGGACCAACTCCATTAACTTTAGATTTATCATCAATTGAAAAAGAATATAGAATCCAAATTTCAAATAAGTTTGAAACTTTATTAAGATGCGAAGAATCGAAAAATCCTGATGAGTTATGGGAAGAGAGAAAAAGGAATATCAGGAATATTGCAGAAAGCACAATTACTAAGAAGAAGACGACTCAAAATCAGTGGCTAACGAATGAAACTATTTTTGAAATAGAAAAAAGACGGATCATTAAAGCCCAAGGGCTCAGTACTGACGAGAGACAAATGATGTACAGAGAATGTACTTCAAAAATTCAAAAGATGATAAGACAAAATAAAGTAAGTTACGCAAACAATCAATGTGAAGCGATTAAACAAAATTCGATTACTAATACAACCAAGAATCTACATAGAGGAGTGAAAAATCTGACAAAGGAGTTCTGACCAATTGTTGATGCGATTAAATATGAAAACGGAAAAATACTTAATGATGGGCCAGGGATTGAAAACAGGTGGAAATCATTTTGTGAAAATCTGTGCAGGAAAAATGACAATATCTCTTCAGACCTTCCCCAAAACTTCATTTGAAAACATAGAGCTAGAGCCTTCTCTTCTTTATTCTGAAATTGAAAAAGCTATGCAGGAAATGAAAACTAATAAAATTCCAGGAATCGACGACATTCCCATAATAAGAGAGGGCGAGGAAAATTTAAGGAAATTTTTTCATAAACTAATTACTATCATTTGGGAAACAATTGGCCAGAGGACTGGTCAACTTCTATATTTCTTCCTATTCTAAAGAAAGGAGACACCTTGGAATGTACCAACAATAGAACAAATGCGCTAACCAGTCATTGTAGTAAAATTCTCTTAAAAGTAATTGCTGGATGCATGGAAGGAAAAATGAAAGAAGAAATCTGTGAGGAACAATGTGAATTTGTACCTGGAAAAGGAACTCAAATTTTAAACTTGAAGATGATAATCAAAAAGAACAGGGGACAAAAGAAAAATCTTTATCTTTGCTTTATAGATTATCGTAAAGCGTTTGACACAGTAGCACAAGGAGTGCTCTGGAAAAATATGATGGGCATGGGATTTCCAAAGCACATTACACTACTTATAAAGGCTTTGGATGAAAAGCAAACAGCTACAAGTAAAACATCATATGGTCTCTTAGACTTCTTTCAAATTGGACAAGGTGTTAGATAGGGTTGTACACTATCTCCAAGTCTCTTTAATATCTTCTCTGAACAAATAATGAGAACAGCTCTTGCTGACCTTGATGGAACTGTTTCCATAGGTGGTAGAAAAATAACTATCTTACGTTATGCTCATGATATCGTGCTTATACTGGATCAATGAACGAGTTGACAGAAATGACAACCAGAGTACAAAAGGCCAGCACAACATTCGGACTATATCTTAATGCAAGAAAAACAAAAGTTACGAAAATAATTGCTGACAAAAAAAGTTATGACAATCGAAATCTGGTGACAGATGGTAAAGAAGTGGAGACTGTTAATGAGTTTTGCTACCTAGGAGCAATCTTTACAGACAATTATGATGACACGAAAGAGATTGAGAGAATAATTGCCGTAGCTAAAAATGCAATTGTTTCCTTAGCAAAGATTTTGAAGAATAAATCGATCTCAGTTAAAACAAAAATGCGAATTCTTAAGTGCCTTGTATTTCCAATCGCAACGTATGGAGCTGAATGTTGGGTAATGAGACTGTAACCGTAAGAGAAGCCAAGCTTTTGAATCATGGAGCTACCGCCAGCAAATGGGTAGAGTTGCGTACAAACGAGTGGATTATTAGCAAACGTGGAAGGAAACCGTGTCTACTACATGATATTGATAAACAGAAGCTCTCCTTTGTTGGACATTGGATATGATCTTCTCACTGGAATGGTATTTGGAAAACGAAAACGTGGAAGACTCAAAATGAGATTTAAGAACAGCATTAAGAACATAGCTGAAATCAGAATTGCTAGGGCAGTCAGAGAGGCAGAAGACAGAGAAAATTGGCGAAGGTTCTGTAGGGATGCCACGGCAGATCGTGCCAACGATATAGATGACAGGTCGAAGGAGCAAAGGAAAATTAGAAATGTCAAAGAAGAAAGACTAATTTAAAAGTGGAAGAGTTTGATAAGATTATTGTGTTCTTGTTTATGCTGTTGTTTCTTTGGTTTCTTCCTTTATTCAGAGGCAAAGAAAAAAGACACATTGTTCGTTGTTAATAGTGTAAAAAATGCACTGGCAGACAAGAAAACAATACATATGGAAGAGATTAGGCTCCATTGTCCTCCACTAAAGATACAAGTCAGTTGAAGAATTCATGTTAGGATTTATTGAATTTCAAATTTTTGCCCTTACCACCGGTGTCCTAAATTGAAATTTGTCTTGTTTCAATTTGTGTAACATGTGAAATCTTTCTAAGAAATAGTTGTCAGATAGCCATAAAAAACTTTCTACACAAGGGAAAGCTGCTGTCTTTAAACTAGTCCTTTTCCCTTGAAATTTTTACTGTTAAAGCTAAAGATCTTTAGAGCACTGCAGCTCAACAGCAATGTTAAAGTGTCAAACTAGTGGAGGGATTAGAAGCACATGAATGGCATTGGTATAAATATGAGCAAAGCATGCTGGAAATGATTTATAAAACATAAATCCTTAAATGGTAGGCTAATAAGTGCAAGATTCAACTAAAAGCATTACAACTTTGCTACCATTTACATACGTGTACAAAATAATGGATTTGTAACGGTGATTGTAATTGTAATTGTAATTATGGCAGCAAATACTTTCGTACCATGGAGAGCAATCCCACCATGAGACCATAACATATCAGGTTGGCATCTCGCTGACTAAGTCTGTCTCGTTGGAAAGAAAAGTACTTTAGCCTTAGTTGACGACCGTTACGGAGATGGTATGTCGACAAAAACACCTCAGTACCACTCCTGCTTTTTTAAGGCAGTGTCTGCTGTTGCTTCGTTGATTATAATACACCCATCACCATAGAGACTATTTACTTGGCGTCCTTATGGTCTGGGTGTAGGTGATGGTTTCATATTTCTGCTTCTATTGTCAGGAGTTTTTTTGACACTTCTAATTAAAAGAATGGATCCCAGGACCCGAGAGTAACGGTTTCGTTTTTTGATTTTTGGTCAGTTATTGGTGTACTATAAGAGTCCATTAACAATGTCCTTGAAGAGTATCACACTGATTATTTCTTCGTCCTTGGCGATTTCAGTTTTCATCAAGTGACCATGTTGATCCATTGCAACAGTACATGCTGACAATACCACGCTTGCTCGTGATTGTGTAGAGTTTGTTGATTTCCTCACAAGGTTTTCTGATTCAATTTTTGGAAAAGCTTTTATTTTAGATACCTTTTTGAATCTAGTTCTTGAGAATTATACGGTTTCATCTTTATTTCCTTTTGGATCCTTTGGCCATATTGTTCTCACTGCAGAGGTTAAGTCAACTGTTTCAAATCGTCCAGAGAAGCCACATCACCGTACGACTTTGAATTTAATCAAGGTGACTAGGATGGACTTTGTCAATTTCATGGTGATATTCAATGGGACCAGTCTTTAGAAAATTAGCTTCTAATGCTGCAACTAAATTCACAGAATATATGTTTATATTATGTGAATTTAGTACATGCTTATACAGTAACATTTATGTTTAGCAGTAGGTACAGAAAGTAATGCCTTTATGGTTCAATGCTCATTTTTCTTCTGCCATTGCTCATTGCAATTGTGTTCATGTTCCGTTTCAACGTGACAGAAATGATAAATCTACAGGTATATTCATAAAGTCTGGCAATGCTTGTAAAATGTGATTTCTGATGCTAAATCTTGGTATGCTAAGTGAGGTTGTGAATCTATTTTTATTTCATCTAAAAAGTTGAAAATCAAGACTTCTACAAGATTTAAAATAGTGTTTTGCTTTACCGACAAGTCGATTATTCCTTTACTTTTTTTATGGTGTGAGGTTTTCTGTCCTTTATGGAAAACCGCTGATGTTTCTGCTAGAATATTTTTCGTCAATTCTTCTCTACATGACAGTGGTGTGTCTTTTTCAGTTTGTTCTTTACAAACTTCTCACATTTTGGACTCTGTCATTATAAATTCGAGATTGATTTCAAAGGTTTTTTACTGGCTTGATTAATCGAAAGCTCCTGGGCTGGGCTGGATTCTAGTAGACGTGTAGAATGAGCTTATAAAATACCTTTATTGCCTATCAGAGTTTTTTTCCCTTCTCCAGATAAGTTCTTAATGTTGCCATTATCTGTAAGAAGGCAGATCATCTGATTGTGGAACATTTTTCTTCTTCTTCCAATTGCCTTATTCGATCCCGATGTTGGCGATTCTCCACAGAATTCTATCCACCGTTGCTTTAAGCAATTCTGTCTTATTCATCCCTAGGTGTTTGCTGAGGTTGCTGATAAGGTTAGCCTTGGCTTTTCTCTGGCTTGTTTTCCTTCTATCTTTCCAGTTAGTACCATATTTTCTAACAACTTTTCTCAATACATAGCCTAAAGAACTCTACTGCCTCTGACTTAGCATATTTTTGTTACCTCTTGCTCGCTGTAGAACTTTTTCATTTGACACATGCTTTGTCCAGGATATTCTCAGCATTCGTCGTAAAAACCACATCTCTGCAGTCACAAGTCGCTTTTTTATTGTTTTTCAGTCAAACAGGCAGTAAACAGAACACTTTGACAGTCTAATCTTAATCTCCATGGCTAAATTTCTCATTCATAAGTATATTTCGGAAGTATTTAACTTCCGAAATGTATCCTTTGCCACACCAATCTGCCATCAGCTGTTATCGTTCTGTCTAACAAATTGAACTTGTGTCAACTTGTTTTATGTGGTGATTCCCTGTATGTACATTACATTTTGGCGATACTTCCTCTTTGCTGAATGCCCTGCACTCTGTCTTCTTAACACTAGTCAAACCCTTCTTCTTAGATGTTCTATATACTGTATCTAACAATTTTTGAAGCTTTTCTTATGAACCCGCAACAAGTTTGGTATCATCATCATACCTGATTTTATTCATATTTTACTTGCTTTTTGTAAGGCCTCCTTTTTGCATAATTTAGTTAAGACATTGCTCTTAATTAATTAAGTAATTTTTTCGTTTTATTTTGCTAGCAAGAGACCCATTCTGGTCAATTCGAGTTCAAAAAGATAGAAAAGAAAATGTTGACAACCACCTCCACCTGATTTTTCTCAGTAAAAAAAGTATCAAGTTATTAAGATAACCTTTCGAATTCTATTAATACATGCGAAATTATGTACTTGTTCTCCTTTATTTTTGCTATCGGGGTCAGTTTTTCCTTACCATTTTAAGGAATTCATTATCAACTGAAAAACATATACTCAAGTCCCCTTCAAATCAATGTGTAGGAGCCAGTGTACGTTCTATAACGTTTTAAGTAATTCTTCCTTAATATCTGCAATTCTACCTCAGATATTTTATTCACTTTGACATTTGCACCATCTTGTTTCCAAAAAAAGCATAAAGTGTCTAGGCAGAGAAATGTAAACAGTATTGTGTCTATAGGTGTGTCTCTCTCTGGTGGGACTTACCTGTGTGTTTTTGTAATCTGTGTCATGACTTTTGTGTTGTGACCATTGAGAACGGACGTCTGAGACGCGACGGTCTTCTATAACACAAATATGATAGTAGGTTCTTGTTTAAAAGAAATTGTGTGGCATTCACGTTCAGATGTTGTTATCTTTTGCTCTACATTGCCTCAGTCTCGATTCCTGATTTGTCTTAACGCTACTCACCTTCTCAGCATTTTCTTTCTGTTGCGTGTGCCTCTTATTCGGTCATTATTATTTGTGTTCAAGAAGGCAGTAAAAGTTAAAGGGAAAAGGACATAGAAAAGAAGTAAGTAAATGGATTGGTTGAATACAAATTTAAAAGTTTCGGAGATGCTTTCTATAAACAATAGTTGACAGAAAGATAATATCCTTTGTGTTTACGTCCTGATCGTCCCTCTTGAAGAAATGTTAACAGGTTAAAGTAACCTTATGTGCACCTTCCTTGGAAGATTTGATGGAAAAAATTCCTTGTCAGAAATAATTTAGTATTTAATAGCTTTGTAATTTATATATGATCAAGTTTTCGTGTTACATTATTCTTCTAATGATGGCTGTGGGACCATATTTAATCATTGAGCTCTGAGGTTAAGAAATTTTTGTAGAGAGGCAAAAATGTCAGAAAAATCAACTGGCAAAGAACTACAGGTAAAAATGGTCGACATTATCACATATGGCTCCTGTTAAACCATTAAAAACGAAAACAAGTTGTACCTTCAACAAGGTAAATGTCAATGTGGTAATCTTTTCCATCGAAATCATCCAACAGATGGTATTCTTATGATATTCTTTGTTCAAAATCTCATATTGAAGATGTCCGTCTTTGTAAAAGGAGATGGTCATTACAGCACTTTTAATTTTTTGCAGTTTGAAAGAACGGTGGCCTTTCATCGCCTGTCTTTTACCGATACTGTATCTGATTGTTCAGAAGGACACAGTGGATATTAGACTGCAAGTTGACTCATGCATGCTTGCATAACTGTAAACCAACTGAACCAAAGTTACTACCCTGTGTGGGTGGACAGATTGCTTTGTAAATATTTTGATGTTTTGGAAGTGGGTGGTACAGTGAATGTAATTAAAATTGTGAAACTTGTTATTGTAGTGAGTATGCAATTTTAGTGTTTTGATCTATGTGAGAGTGTTTGTGTGGGATAATTTGTTGACACTTGTAAACATATGATTGTATAAATTGAGCTGAGATGCAAGAGAAATATCAGTTGAGTTATGATGAACTATTGACTAGTCCTCTTGACTCTTGTATGAGTTTTTGCCTTATATCCTCGGCAACACTGATAGTAGTCTAAGGTGAGCTCCCTACCCATAAACAAAAAGGTTTAGTTGCATTTGGAGTCTGTGGCTAAGGTTAACACTGATTAAGACGACACTGTATTTCAAGATGTTCTGCTTTTTGCGTTATATCTAGTGTAATAAGTAAACGCACTGTCTTGTATTTACGACACTTTTTCATTCGTCCCTGCATTTTATGCTTGAGACTGCTGAATTCCATTGTGGTCAATGCCAGAATACCGGTTAGCGTCATAAGCATAAATTAATGAACTAAGGCAATATTATTACCAGAATAATCACTGATGCAAAGAAGGAAGAGAATTGGATCAAGAAAAAACCTTGAGAAAGAGAGATATCTATAAGACGTAATTCCATCCAGTGCAACAGGTAAATTTAAGATTTGGGGGAAATGACTGAATGATGCTTAGGATCCTTTCATAAATAGCACAAACATATGCAGAAATCTTATAGAGTAAGCCAGTCTGCCACACCTTATCAAATTCCGTGGAGATATCAAGTGCTATAACTCGTCCTTTACCAACTTTATCCATAAACCTATAGAAATACACAGTGATTTAAGTGAAGGGGTTACCAGTAGAGCGAGACCCTCTAAACCCGTCCTGAACATCAACAAAGAGACCGAAGTTCTGCAAGAATTCTACCAGTGCATTGTTGATAAGTCGTTCAGAGACCTTACCAATTATAGAAACAAGATTTACAGGTCAATGCCTGTGAATATTAGATGGATGATCTGCATTCTTGAAGATAGGAAACACATTTAAAACTTACCAGGAAGGCGAAAAGCAAAACTCTGATAGGCAAATTTAAAAGTTTTGGACAGCCAAAAAGATAAGTCAGAAGTACTCTCTTTCAAAACAACTAACGGGATCAAATCTACATCATAAGCCTTAGGTTGGTCAAGCCCATGAGTAATCTTTGCAACCAACCTTGGATTCATGATTGGATTCAGAGTCAAAAGTACAATCACACTGAGTTGAAACCCTCGGATGTGAAGTCAACCTTGGATCTTTGCACCTCTTGGCCACAAAACGTCTAAAAAGTACTGGGAAACATTCGTTTAATAGAAAATGACCATAGAAAAAGAATGAATTTTCTAAACTATAACCCAACTCCAAACTATCAATATGCTATTGCCCTTATAAGAGAGGAGTGATGATAAGGTGACTGTACCACCGGTGTTTTTGTTGCAACACTATCTCTAGGAGAGTTGCCTACCAAAGGCTAAAAAGGCCCTTCTCCTCATGAGACAGACAATCCTGCCAGACCCCAATGGTATTTAAAGATCTCGGTTTAAATTTTTGATTCCATGGTTTCTTCTATTCAAAGCTTTTTGCCAAATGTGAATGTGGTCTTCAAAAAAATCTTAAATAACTACTTTTCCAAGAAAAGCTTAAGATTTCATTGTATTGATTACCTTTGAATGGATTTGACCTCAATGTGACTTTGTTAAAAACGTTATCAGTTGAGTAAAGTCCAGTAAGGCCGTAGTAAACATCAACAAAAAAGAGCTAGGCTCTGCAAGAATTCCATTCAATGATTAAATTTTTGATAAGCTGCTCAAAGACCTTACTAAAGAAAGAAGGAAAAGTTATTCTTTTCAAGTGATAAATTTGCTTTACAACTTAAAATCTTTGAAATAAAGTACTGACAAAAGTTTCTCATTAACATAAAAGGTTGATTCAGCTCCTTGTCAGTAGTATCTAATATTGTACCTCCTAATACAAAACCGCAGGTCAAAGTTTTCCCAGTCAACAAAGTCGTCGAAACCGTCGTTATTTTTTCTCAGCAAACTCGAAAGAACTGAAACTGCACATTTACCAAAACGCAGCTGTCATATCCCCAAGCAAACAAATTAACCTCCCTGAAAGAAACCTGAAAATCAGAGAGATGAAAGACTTCTCTTAAATCATAACAGTACCGCTGATCAACAACTACACTTGCTAACATTCCTTACATCATCACAACAGCGCCGAGCAACCTACATCCCTTTCAACAGTACAAAATCACCATACCAGTTTGGCGGTGTTGCTACAACAAAATTATTTCAAAATAACATGCCTTCTTGATCTAAAAATTACAAGATAAAAAAGTCATAAAGTATTTAATAATTCTATCCCATCCTATAACTCATCATCCAGGTAGTAGTAGTCCCCCCTCCTCTCTCTCCCCTCCTACCTGTCCCTCTCTCTGTCTCTGTCTCTCTCTCTCTCTGTGTGTCTCTGTGTGTGTGTCTGTGTGTGTGTGTCTCTGTCTCTCTGTCTCTCTCTGTCTCTCTGTCTCTCTGTCTCTCTCTGTCTCTCTGTCTCTCTCTCTCTCTCTGTGTCTCTCTCNACAGTACAAAATCACCATACCAGTTTGGCGGTGTTGCTACAACAAAATTATTTCAAAATAACATGCCTTCTTGATCTAAAACTTACAAGATAAAAAAGTCATAAAGTATTTAATAATTCTATCCCATCCTATAACTCATCATCCAGGTAGTAGTAGTCCCCCCTCCTCTCTCTCCCCTCCTACCTGTCCCTCTCTCTGTCTCTGTCTCTCTCTCTGTGTGTCTCTGTGTGTGTGTCTGTGTGTGTGTGTCTCTGTCTCTCTGTCTCTCTCTGTCTCTCTCTCTGTCTCTCTCTCTCTGTGTGTCTCTCTCTTTGTCTCTCTCTTTCTCTGTCTCTCTCTCTGTGTCTTCGGATATTGGTTCACTCCTTCTCTTTAATCGTCCACTACATTATTGTTCCCTTTATTAGTAAATTTCTAAACTGATATCTGTAATTTTTGCAGGCTTTAATCTGGCGATAAATTACGCATTGGAGGCTTTACCTCACCTCCTCCCACAGATTTACATGTTCTAGCTCTACACTGATTCTCGTTGGTACCATAGATGAATGTGTTCATTCATACTTAAACACAAACCCAGGAGACGCTGAAGTCAACCGACCAGACCTTGGCGTCATTTTACACCAATACGCCTTTCTCAGGGACAAATCATCCCTTTCAATCCCATGGGTTATCATCAAGAAATTGACAAAAGCCATCTCAGTCAGCCAAGCTAAATTTTGAAACCTTACAATGATATGGCTTGTCAATAAGATTTGAAACAGTTGCTTAACATTAACAGTGAGAGCAACATAGACAGAGGATCAAAAAGATGATAAAGATGGAACTGTACAATACTTAGAATCAGACGTCAAAAGAATATTTAAAAGAGAAGCTTCTTCAGATTCTGGGTCAGGAAATCCTTTGAGAAAAAAAACAACTGTTCAAAATCATGACCAATTAGAAGATGTGAGTACCTTCTTATGTCTATTAGTTCAATCGGAATGATCCAACCAGGTCATATGAAAGCTTTTAAGTTACCAAACTCAAAGACTTTACCGTGTGATTCTTGTCTAGCCCCTTACCAATGAAGTCTGATACTGTCTTGATAAATAAAAAGAACCTAAAAAGAAATATGTTAAAGAAAAATAAGTGAGAAGTAGCTTAAAGAAGATTCCATCTAAAGTACAAGAAAGGTTTATCTTTAGGTTTAAGTTCTTGTACTGTAACAGCGGGAAGATCATGTCGAGGATAGAAAGCAAGACCATGAAGAAAAGTTGTAGAGTTTAGTCGATACAAAAGTAGAAAACCGTCAAAATGAGGATTATTACCAAAACTATCACGAAAACTACTCTTTTAAAGCGCACAATAATATGAAGAAGGTAGAATGAAGAAAATTCAAATACACATGAGGATTAAGATATATAAGACTCTATTTTCTAGCTAAGGGTAAGATTCTTGGTCCATAAAAAGGTTAGAAAAAAACGGAAAAAGATAATTGACTTTTCTGCCTAAAATGCTGATCATTTGTTGATTGGTGTGTTTATTATTGTGATTATTATTCTGTATAGTAATAATGTATACAAAATAGTCTTGTTTCTTACACATATTAACTCTTTCGTTAAAGAATTAACAAGAACCATCTCTAATAGACAATATAAAATTTTTGGACATCCTCCTCTAAGCAATCATCTTCCTTAAGCAGTCAAATTTCATTTGTATTACAGGTGGTCAAATGAGGAAGGAACTTCTGTAGTATAACAGGCTTCTAAAAGTGTAGGTATTCCAAAATAGGGGTATCGCAGAGATGGTTGTTTAAACTCCAAAAAGAATTTTAATATTTTTTGTTCCATAAAACAAAAAAAGTACCCAGGGAACAGTTCAGGATTTGCTTGGAGTTATGTAAATACGTTCTGCGAAAACCGCATGTCCAATTATGTGACTTTATTGGTACTAAAACAAAATTTAGATGACTTAAAACGCGAGTTGTGGTTTTGAAAGCAGTCAAGGACCAACGAGATAGTGCGTCATATTGTTTTTGGAAACTGTTGAGTTGGATCATATTATCATCAAATTGCTTGTTATTATTATATTCTGGGTTGCACTTAAAATACAATTTCAATACCTCTCTAAAATGTGAAAATACATTTAAATCTCCAAATTACATGAAGATATGTTTCCACAATCCATCCGGGGTTACGAATTAAGTATCTTAAAGGTCTTCTAGATACATGTCAATTTCCCAGTATCCAGGCAATCAATCAATTAATCAATCTGGGTGCCGTGCCAGAATTCTGGCGTAAGCGGCATTCATAACAGCCTTTTCTTGGCGGTTCTTCAGACCCTGAGTGAGTACAGTGGGTCTCCAACCAGTTGCACTTTCTAACCATGCGCAGTACGTAGGTCTTTGCCTTCCCCTTGATCTTTTTCCTTCTACGTGGCCAGTCAGCATAACCTCTTCAAGCCTCTCCTTACTCATCACATGTCCTGCAAACCGAGTCTCCCTGTTCACGATCGTCTGTAATAAACTTCTATTAGTCCTTGCCTTACGCTGAACATCCACATTAGTTATCATGTCTGTTCATGATACTCTCAACATTCTCATTAGAAACCACATTAAAACTGCTGTAATCCTGTCTTCCAGACTTATAGTAACAGTCCAACTCTCGCAATCATATAGTAGAGTTGACCACACGTAGCATTTAAGTACCCTAATTCTAGTTTCGATTGTCACACTACTTGACCGTAGAAACTTTTCCACCTTCTTGAAGTTTGTTTTTGCAATGCGAATTCTTCTCTTTATTTCCACCTCTGATCTAGTGTCTACTGAAACCAAACTATCCAAATAAACAAATCGTTCAGCTTTTTCCAGTTCTTGGCCCATAATCAGGATCTTACATCTCGTTTCCTTCTTTTTTGAAAACACCATCACAAATGTCTTCTTTCTGTTTATTTCAAAACCTTTCTTCTCGCTTTCTTCTACCACTGTATCCACAATGTTTTGTAGTTTTTCTTCTCTGTCTGCTATCAGTGCTGTGTCATCTGCATATCTGATGTTGTCAACATTTATTCTACCAATAGATACTCCTTTCATGTTCTTAATGTTTCGTATGATCATTTCCGTGTTAAGTGAGAACAGGTCAGGAGATAATATATAACCCTGTCTGCCTCCCCTTCTTATTTCGAGATACTCACTAACTTCGCCATTGAGCCTCATAGCTGTCTTTTGTTCCCAGTACAAGTTTTTCAACAGCTCAATCTCCTGTACATCCAGATCTAATGCTTCCAGGATTTCAAACAAAGGCTCATGTCTAACTCGATCAAAGGCTTTCATATAATCAATGAAACAAACATGTACTTCTTTTTGCATACCAACTGCTTTCTCAGCTCATCTTTTCAGTACGAAGACGGCATCTCGTATGCCCTTATCGGCTGTGAAACCATACTGTGCTTCTGCTACCTCTCCAACTGTTCGACCCCGCAGCATACCTAGAAAAACTCTAAGAATAAGCTTTGTTAGTTGGCTTATTAAGCTGATTGCTCTGAGAAACTCACATTTCGTTGTCCCTGTTTTCTTGAGCAGAGAGATAAAGATAGATCTGCACATCATTTCTGGATGACCTTCCTCATAGATTTTATTTGCTAATCTTGTTATTTGTTCTATTTCAAACTGTTCTAGTGCCAAGATTGTTTCTGCCATAATCCCATCGGGGCCCCCAGCTTTACCTCTTTTCGTGTTCTTTACAGTTTTTTCTATTTCCACTTTTACAATCTGGTTGCCTCCTTGTTTCTAAGAACTATTTTTTTCTCTTCTGTTGTCAGCAAAAAACTCTTCTATATACTCTTTCCATCGATGTAACATTTCCTCTTGCTTGACCAAAATACTTCCATCCTTTGCTTCAATGCAGCAGGGTGTAAGACTCTTTTTACTTAAGATTTCCCATGCAACTTTTGTGGGTTGGTCGTCCCCATTTGTTCTAGCTCTTCGCACTTTTCATATACATACACTCCTTTGCTTGCCGACATTTTATACGCACCTCCTTGTTTAATCTGTCATATTCTTCTGACAATCTCTTTACTGTTCTACGCTTTTCCATTACTTCTAAAATTTCCTTTGTGATAGAGGAGGTATGATTTTGTCAGTAGCTTTACTAATTGCCTAACAAATTTGTTCATAGTCATCTACTGCTCTGTTGTTCTCCTTATCATTTTTCATGTGAAGTTTAACCTTTTGTTGAAAAGTCATTTTTACATCATTGGATTTCAGTTGGTCTAGGTCATGCCGTATCACCTTTTTTAGTCTTTTCAGTTTCTCCAACTTCATAGAGCGTGATCACTGTTGCAATATGCACCTGGATAGCACTCTGCTTGTGTGACAGCATTTCTGAATCTCTTATTGATTGTTACGAAATCACACTGGTTTTTTGAGCAATTTTTTCATGCCCACAGACGTCTGGGGCGATGTTGAAAGTACGTATTAGTGATCACCTGGTTATTTCCTTCACACCACTGAACCCAGGTATCTCCACGATCATTTCGTTTGCCCAGTCCATATGGTCCTACAACATTTGATTGACTACCTTCACCAACTGAAGCATTTATGTCACCCATGACAAACACAATCTCTTGTAATTTACATTGTGCCATGGCTTTATCCAAATCTGCATAAAAGTTTTCAATGTCATTCTCATTGCTATTGGAAGTTGATGCTTATACTTGTGAGTCAAAATGTGAGTCCTTAATAACGCTTTCTCTGAAATGAAACTAAAAATGGGAAAGGTCAGGTCTTTCACTTTATATAAATGGAGAGACAAAATTGGAGTCAGTGGAACTAAATCCAGATGTAATTAAGGAAGGAAAGTTTGTTTTTTCTGCACAAATGATCTCTTGTATAACTCTAGAGGGAACTATTTCCACCGGTATCAGAGTGGCATTTGAAAAGCAGGTGATTCATGATGAGATGCTATATTCCAAATAATTGCATTCTTTATTAGATATTAAGGCAAGATTTTGATTCTGATTTTTTACTAAGCGGTTGGGTTGGGTTCAAAGCCTCTTGAGTTCTGCTTTAGCACATTTGCCCTGAACCGCAAATATAGTTGAAATTTTGTCGTTTTTTGGTTAAAAATAATTGGCAGAGCTGAAGCTACCTTTCTTTCAGGAACATAACAGGCAATTTATTTTCAATTTTTATAACCTCCTCTTTGCAAACAAAAATAATTTGTTTATAGTTTACAACTGTTTTAGACAGCCAGTCACGAAAAGCGATCAGCTTTCCTAGTTTATCGCACGAAAAGGTAAGGGACTTTCCTCAGCCTGTTACAAAATTTGGCGGGCTTTCTCGACAGTCAAGTGCCAGCGAAATAGCTATCGACCAAAATAAAAGTCATTTGATAGCAGTTTTTTAATCTCCAAGCCTCTGTAGATTTTTTTCTCGTTACGTTTTGTTAATAAGCTCTTACTGTCAACTTTATTAGTCCCATAGGAAATGGCATTCAAAAATAACCATGACGCAACTTTAAGCTGATGAAATAATTTATTAACTCTTAGCATTTTCCGTGCATTATAAATAAGGTATTTTCTTAAATGGAAACTTTCCTTGGCATGAAGCCACTATTGGATAAAAGCAGCAGAAATCTTATTGAATAAATTATGAATAAAAACACATTACACTTGACTTAATTGACTTCATTTCCATGAGCGCGTTGGTGCCCATCGGTGTCGGCTCAAAACAGGACTTAGTGGTGACAGGTACTAAGTTCTATTTTAAACTTTTCTCATGGCAGCAGATTGACTGGTCTTGGTCCATGCAGTGATGTTGTCAGTCCATGTTCCGACATTTGTGCCACGCTTGTTCTTCTCATCAACAATGTCGAACACTGCTGTTTTAATCAGGCGGTCATCAGCCATATAGCAGATGTGTCCGAAGAGGCCAAGCTTTCTTGACTTTATTGTCTGCTTCAGGCGGTCAACTGTAGGTATTTGATCCAGAACCACGTCATTTGTGATTCGGTCAAACCATCTGATATTTGAACGAATTCCATACACAACGCCTGCGGGTATAACATTCATCACTGTCTTCATTTGACATAAAGCCTTTTTTAGTTCATAAGAGGTGTGGCATTCGCAAGACCACCGTGATAGAAAGTCAAAGTTTAGTGCCGATTTCGCCATACCTAAACAACCCATATTGCAGTCTTCCGCTCATTCAGTCAGTCATTCGGAGAATATTTCCCAATGGCTCTCTTAACTGCAGTACCTTCACTTTTGTCCTTTTCTTGTGGTTATGACAACAAATGGCTCCAGTTTAGAACATTCTCTTTTTCTGCTAAGCTCAAAATTATACTTTCCTTGATAAGTTGCATCAAACAGTAACATTCAATTGCCTCTAAAAAGTCGCCTTACAATGAAATCCGTCTTGAATAGAAAATTGTTTTTCATCTTGAATACAAAATGCTTTATCATCCTGCAAAAATATTAGAAATCCTGGCTTTTATTAAAGAATTCTTTAATGACTTTCAGAATCAAATACGGATTTAAATTTAACACTTAAAATGTGTACAGAGAATACAAGAAAGAAAACAGTAAATAAAAACTTATGTAAATCAGTGATGATACCCTGCTATTGCATGCAATCATCAATGAGCTGTTTCTTTTTGTACTTAACGAGTTTCATTCCTGCGTCTTTTTACCTCTACCGTGCCTTCCAGAAGGTTCCTCTGTAGACTACTATTAAGGAATAAATGTCAAAAGTAGCATAGGTTCCTCTCTTTCACTAAAATGATCATTGCTCACTTTAAACTAGCTTTAAATAGGACACTTGCATTGGTTAAGGGCTCAGTCTAGTTTATATGCATCATTCTCCTGAATATTCTACAAGTCCAATGCTCTAAAGCGGTTTTTACTCATCTTTGATCTTGTCAACCTCTCAATCCCACAGAGTAATGTTTACCATATGGTCATTTTCAAACTTGAGTGACACGACAATTTGGAAAGCATAAAACAGCAAAATCCAAAGAGGAGAAATTTGAAAGAACTAATTTGAATATCTTTCAAATTCACACATAGCATTTATAACTCCATGGCAGTTTTGAATTTCCCAATTATTTTGCTTGGGAGAAAATGACGTAAAGGATAGTGTAAGCAGCAGCACATTTCTGTATATAGCTTTTGAATCAGCCGATGCCAAGTAAAAGTTTTTGATTAACTGAAGACATCTAAAAGAATTGTAATGTTTATGTTATTACTGACCAGGGAGTGGATTTAGAGCAATAAACATTACATTTACGTGTTTATCTCATATTCTCAATTTGTTGGGCTTTTGTAGCGTAAGTGACATGACACGAAATATCGCTATGTTCAACTTTCCATTTTGAAATCAATTCTGCATGTATGAGTACAGTATTGAACCTTATGACCATTTGGCACCTATTGGGGACTATTCCAAAGAGAATACTTAGTAAAACGTACACGAATGTAAATTTGGAAATATAAACTGAACAAAACTAAAACTTAAAGAGATCAAGTTGAAGCACATGGCAACTACATGAAACTACTCAAAAGAGAATACGGTAAGATTAGCAAGAATGTAAAACTAAAAACATAGAGTGAACAAAACTAAAGCCTGAAAAAGTCCGACTGAAGCTGAAATTTCAATTCACCACATCAATTTATTTGTAGGTGGCTATGTGGTGGATCTAGGATAGCATCGGTGTGATATTACGCTAAATCTCCCCCTGACTCAAGCTCTTACCAAACATATTCATAAGGAATCAGACTTTGATCAGCTCTACATTAGATTTATTTCTGTTGCTTATAGATAACTTTGACTCATTTCCCTTTGTGGAATGTTGAAACATCTAAAAATGACACCACTTGCATTGGTTGCTTATCTGGTTGAGCTTCAAGTTCAGTCTCTCGAGTCTAACAAACTTTTCAGTAAGAAAACTGAATTCTTAGTAGTCAGAAGGGTCATTAATAATTGTGAGGTAGCCAAAATTGCATAAGGTGCAACTTCCCTAAAATAATGGGCCTTTCTAGTTCCTGCAATAATAGAGATTAAAGCATTGCTGCATGTCCTGAAATAATCCAAAGAACAGCCTGTCATGGTCACTGTCAGATACTGTGCTGGATCCGCCCCTGCATTAACCTACGAACATATTTCGAGTTTTTCCAGTATCCCTCTGAGATTTAACCTAACAACAAGATACTTCATTGTTCCAACGAGTTTATTGGCTCTGTTGTGCAAATTACGGGTTTTATCTTCTATGGGACTCACTAAAGCCACAATAATGTCAAGAAATATACATTTTAGTCGATTAACGTCTTTTAGCAAGATATTGAAAATTTAACACAATCTTACCAACAAGACGACGTTTTTAGGGAATAAATCCAACAAACTCATCTCGAACAGATACATTTTCGTCATCAAATCGAATAATGAGAGACATATGTTCAGTATTTGAGCAATCAATGGTTTTATCGGCCAGAACAGAGGAGAATTAATCCCTTTTTCACTCCACTCAAAATGGTATCGGTCCAAAGTTCGTCACACATTATCCCCGTTATTTAAGTCACTTATTTGAAAGGTTGCTCTTTAAGAACCCGAAAGTTATATGCTTTCTTTAATCCTAATTAACTTTTGTATTGAAATTAGTTAAACAATAATGTCCAAATAAAAATATGTGATTAAAAAGCATGGCATCAAGTAGTCTTTACAGATTCCAAATTTATAAAAATCCTAACTTCAGCATTAGAAGCCACTTGCCAGTCTCCATCAGGAAACCAAACTCCCGTGGTACTTGACCCTGCATGGAATATCAGGCTTAGTAGTCAAAGAAATATTCAACTATTGATCGAAATATAAATCTGATTCGATCTCTCACAATACTTTAGGAAGCAATGAGCTTATTTTCAGAAATTGTTTTTTTAGTTGTAGGTCTCTATCTCTATCAATGATCAAGAGGCCCACCTGTCCCCCGTTTCGGTCTCAGTGATCATAATAAGAAATGACAGCTTCTGTTCTAGACAGGCTTGTTAAGTACCAAGACACCAACTTTGGGTTTTTACGTTGCCTGGTGGAATTGTTGAACTGCAAGCTTCTATCCGTGAAAAATGGCCCATATGTCCATATATATCCACACAAAGTTTCCATTTTCAAGACAGAGTATGAATACATACGAGGTGTGATCAATAAATTCCCGGAATGAGCTGATAACTCCGTATGGTGAGATTGGTCAAGTTGAGAGTTATGTTATCATAAGGGTGGGTGTGTCAGGAAGCGTTTGTGTCGATTTGAAAGTTTTTCGTTGCGCGATGCGGTTGCTATGGTAAATAGGTCAAGGGCAGTGCTTCTCTTCCGGCAAATTTCAGTCAAAATGGAGGGGGAAATTGAGCAGAGAGTGTGCGTGAAAATTTGTGCTAAACTCGGGCTTACGCCATCAGAGACAATTGAAAAGCTACACATCGCTTATGGACAAGTCTAGCTAGCCTACAAAAGACTCAGGTATTTATATGGCACAAACGATTTAGAGAGGGAAAAGAAGATGTTAAAGGCGATGAAAGGCTAGGAGCACCTGCTACAAAACGGACGTCTGAAAGCATCGAACGTATGAGTTTAGGGACGAATTTTGCAGACACTCTTCTCATGTTAAGATCCGTTGTGAGTATTGTTTGAACTATTCCATATGAAAGACCAGTGTCTGAACTTATTTCCCTGACAGTTAGGTGGCGATCTGACATTATTATTCCTCTCACACGCTCGATGCTTTCAGGAGTCCGAAAAATTAGCGGCTGAATTCATTATCATGATTGGCTAACAAGGCGAATTTTAATTTGTCATTTAGCTTAGGTAAGCTTGATAAAACCATAAACTGGAAACGACTCTAGATTTAAAGTTATCATATTTACAGCAGTTGTCAAACCACGTAGTTTACTCTTCTAAGATGGTCTTTTTCTATTTTCTTTTAATGACAAAATGAGGTATATCATTTTCTAAAATTAGTTGACTCACAAGGTTTTTCCACAGTTGAAGATCTCTACATGCCTCAAAAGTCTTTATCATACATTTTCAACTTTTCTTGTCACACACAATCTCTGAAACCAATTCCAAATAGTTGGGAAGAGATTCAATAGCTGCTGCGAAGAGGCAGATATTTTCATCGTATGAGAACAGAAATGGATTGTTAGGGTTTTTATCTAATTTGTAGAGAACATCTTGTTAGTACGAAAAAGAGCCTCTTGAAGCAAACTAAAAATACAAGTCAGGGTGCAGTCTAACATATTGGACTTCTTTTTTATTATATTTCTTTGGAATCTTGTAAATATTCTGAAGTGATAGTTGTTTTATTTTTGAATTTACTAATGTAACCCAAGCTTTATAATGTATGGCACCCGCTATGACTGGGGTGTAGAAAAAGTAGAAAAATTAGTTGTAAAACAGAGAATCTATGTAGCAATATGTTGAACAAAGACGAGGAGGATCCTGCAGGCTCACAAAAACATCTGTAACATTTAGGAAAGTTAAGAAGAACTGAAAAGCTAAATAACATTTGCAATGAGATGATCAGAAATCTTGTGTTCGGATTACGTGAAACGAGCTTAAAAGGTAGTGAAAGTTTCAAAACATTGGCAATCATACTGTGCTTTAGTCTAAAGAGGGCATTAGATACAGCCTTGGAGTGGCAGCTATCCTCCCAAAGCAAGTAAACGTTTTGCATCTACGGTACACCTCACTTTTTACTTGAATAACGATGGTGAGTATTAATGCTAAACTTCAAAACTTAATCATATTTCAGTACTTTGTATCAACCACTGCCACATTGGAAAAAGGTAGGAACGAATTCGAGGAGGCTCTACTAATAACTTTGTATTCTATTTCAATTTGTAATTTGAAATTTGTAATGGGTGACACGAGCTCAAAAAAACAACAACTAAACACACCCCTTACCTTTGGAGTTGAAAAAAGAATGGCGGCCTAGTGATGAGAACAACCATCCTCCATAACCTCAGGTTGCGGATAGGGAAATGGCCCCCGAATATGGAGGTTGGTGTCGAATATAGAAATAGGAGAACATAAAATGACTCTTACAAAACTCGGAATTTTACTTCGCCTTGGCAGCAAAGCTGAACATTGACATCATATGCGTTCAAGAGCATTGCTTCTACCTTCAGTCGAGTACGCATCATTCTAAGCCCTCTGCTACTTCAATCCCTAAATAGCTTTGAAACGTTCAGCCCGAGATTTGTCATTGTTATTTTCAACGAAAATCAATGAACTACTACTGTATCTTGCTATATATCTTGCCCAACAAACATCAGTGACAAGTCCGAAAAGGTCGCTTTCAAAACGTACTAGGTAAGTCTCAGACGTATCTGGTAAACCTGTTAAAACTATCGTTGATCATGACCTAGATATTAAACTAATTAATTTCAGCCTCGATGAACTGATACCAACATGAAAAAAAAGATTATGAGACACAAAGCTCCTGGTCTTGACGATATCCCACCTCAAATCTGGAAAACAGGAGAATTCAGTGACACTGTTTTTGAATCTTCTAATGCAATCTATAATGAAAACCCCATTGACAAATGAACGGACTGTTGTATTTTACAATTTCAACGGAAAAGTGAATTGAACGTGGCTAGCAATAATAGAGGCATCACACTTACAGTTTGGATCCAGATAAAGTGTGACAGACAGACAGACGGACAACCCCTTAAAAATTGAGATCATTACAAGCAATCTCGTGACTGGACAAATCGAAACCTGGAAACTCGTTACCAAAGATCTTTCGTTGCTGTATTGCTATATCACGGCCAAGAGATGAAAAGTACAATGGATTGAAATGCTGGTCACACAGCGTAGAGAAAAGTTTATTCTGCTTTATGGCGTCATATTTTCATACTACTGCTTGAAAACGTGTTATGGTATAATTTGTAACTTATTTATAACTTGGATTCAATCATTTTTAGTTCTAATTTTTATAAATAATGACTTTCAAATAAGGACGAAGCAAAGCGCTAATATACTGTTAGTTAGAGTAACTGGAGGCTTAAGTGTCCCCGGGAATTTTTGCGAGAACACCCTTTTTAGCTGCAAACTACATTTTTAGGATTGGCATCAGTTAATAACACAACAAGAAGGAAGTCGATTTGAAGAAATAAATACTTTATAGTTGTTCTAATATTAAGATATGCCAAATTGCAAATCGGAAAACTACCACGACAAGTATTTTCTTTGTTACAATCATTCTCCTCGGCTTGTTCATAAACAATTCCTGGTTCCCTTTTCCAACCCTTTCTCCCAAGCAAAATTGGATGTCAAAAATTCTTTCCCCTCTTCTCATGTTTTGTATCTTATGGGCGGCGAGGTGTTTTCTTCCTTTTAAGAAACGGTTTGCAGTCCAAACAATGCCGTGACCCTATTATTGATTTTCTTAAACAAGTAGTTTCATTTTGAAATGAGTTTCGTAGACCAAGGATGAGCTTTTGAATTGCAAAAGGAACCGGGCGGCTTGTTTGATTCTCAGTCCATTTCTATTTTATTAGAAATGCACTAAGGATCAAATATAAATTGTAAGTGGCCAACAGGACATTTTTAATGAAAATCTACAGTTTGGTGTCGTTTGGTGCTTGTTATGATGTTCTTTTTCAAGCTTAGGAGAAGAAAAAGAATTTTCATAAAATCATTAAAAGCAAATTGTGTGCAAAAAATGCTGTTAGAATAATAAAATTAATAGTGCTTTCCATCGCATCCGCTTTCAAGCCAACTTTGCTTTCAACAAACATAGAAAAAAATGATGAATCAAGTGGTGTTTTTAGTTACACAGCCTGGAACTTTGGAACCAAATTGCAGTAGATTCACATACACTTAACTCTAGAAATTAACTGATCAAAAGTTGTTCCAATGGGTTTGTATCCGCCATCAGGACTGCAAAGGTCGATTTTGGGTGTTACCTGAAGAACATGAATCCATATTGAAGCAACCTCACAATCATCTGCTTGGATTTGGTAAGAAAAAGGCTACTGTTGCTTTTCAGGCCGTTGTTGGCCAAGATGAGGTTGAACTCCACATGGATCCATGTGTAATAACGCAGGGTGTCATTAGAGGATTGGATAAATGATGCCTACGAAAGATACTATAAAGTGCTTAATAAGGCGAGTTCTCCATTGCAACCGTTTAGTTCTCTCTAAGCGACTAAAAGACTTATTGCAATACCAGAGCTATACTCGCAAATAAATGGTGGAGATACGGTCCTGCACGACAATGGCTAGGAGAAGCTAATAAATTTTTTGTGCTTTTAGAACACAGCTTTACATAGTCAAGTATGGAAAACAGAACCAAGTTTTTCCCGTATGCTCCTTGATTACTGCGAAACTAACTGAGCAAAGTTACACTATCGCATTTTAAGCAATACGTGACTTGCTATCTCTTTCTTCAGACGGAGTACAGAGCGAGCCTCTCAGTGAACATTATGTTGGCACAGTTGAAAGCGTTAAAAGAATGTTTTTTACACTGAAGAGAAAATTTTTGCTTCTATCAATTTAGTCACGTGATTAGGCGGAAGAAACAAGGCACTGAACTAGTCCGCACTTACCTCTCAGATAATGGAGCAGAAGTTTGTGCCCGAACACATGCTGCTCTTTTACTAACCTTCGTTCCTCGGCATCCAGTCGTTGGCACCTTAAATAAACTGAAACACCACAATAGATAAGTTTACACCTGAACCGCAATGTCAGAAACGTAACGACATAACTAGGCCCAACTTGCAATAGTATCCACCAATTTTTGTCCACATCTTTTAAAGTCAGAAGTAAGTATAGTTAAAAATCAGCTATAGGGTATAATTGGATTTCTCCAATAGCGTTGTGAGAAGTCAATACGAGGAGGAAAACGGAAGCCAAGAAAATAAAGTCGGCAAACAAAAAAGAAAATTACAAAAAGCAGAATGCAAGAGTTAAATAACTAGCACTGAAGTATAAACTAAACATTATGAATAAGCAGTATAAATTAAATTAATAAAATGTCATTACTAATTCCTCCAAGGGTTTTCATCAAAAAGACAGAAATTTGACGAAGAAGTCCAAGCCATCGTAAGACACAACAAAAGACAAAAGTGGACATATCCTCAACGATGGCTAAGACACCTAGAAACAATGTAAATCTTTTTTGCACAACACTGTACTGCCTGGTAGCTCTCTTCAAGAGAAATCGGGAAAAAAATCGCATTGTAAGAAGCGTTGTGTCTTCCATTTATGATCTGGAAAAATAGATCCGTTACTGTGAAAACAAAGTAAAGAATACTCAAAACGAAGATATTTCCTACAGCTACCTATGGTTTTGAATGTTTGGTAATACAAAATAATGTCAAAAGGTTCAAATTTCTTAAAATATGGAACTAAAAACGATTGCTTTGCATCATTTGAACTGACTATTACCCCAATGTTTGGATCGCTGAAAAACGTAGCATGTTTAAAGATAAAAAAAGATTTTTAGTACATGTTGCACGCTGAAAGGACTTAGCAAAAGAAATTTTGTTTGGAGCTGTATACATCAAGAAAAGGAGAGGGAGATGCATTTCTCTGGTAACCAAAAAAAGATGACAAGTGTTAGCAGGACCACTGCTGCTTGTCGACGAGTTCTTCGTATAGTGATGTGAGGATTACTACCACCACCGACCAGAGAAAGTTATCATGCTTCATTTTTAAAGACATGAGTCGCTATGTGTCATCAATGGCAGAATGAAACGATTAATGACTGCTGTCAATAGTAGCACTGCTTCAGTACCTCTTTGACTTAAAATGTGGACCTTGCCTCTAGCGACTCTGCTACTCAAGAATAAACAAG
This sequence comes from Morbakka virulenta, assembly GCA_003991215.1. NCBI lineage: Eukaryota > Metazoa > Cnidaria > Cubozoa > Carybdeida > Carukiidae > Morbakka > Morbakka virulenta. Next base: position 1,575,698 of record RDPX01000009.1, on the reverse strand, counting down.
CTAAAGTTGAGATTACAATGTAATGTCTTTGAATTATTACCTTTAAGATCTTCTCCTAATTTTTAACTTTTTCTATGCTCAAAAATTCGGTCTTTGTACACAACGTAATTTTAGACTAAAAGTCGCAATTGCATTCACAACTTAAAATATCTTTTTGAAATTGTTCCAAATTTACATTACTATCGAATACATTCTAGATTACAAAACTTAGCATCACCGTATTATTTGCGTACGTACACTGTTGACATAGTAATAATTCGCATTCGTCATCAAATTTGTGCTACACTCGCGATACAATGACAGTTCAAAGCTGGATGATAGCTTACAGTTCACGAGTACGAGTAAATCGTAAGTAATTCTAAACATAAAATAACATTTGGGCCGACACAAGTAGCGTTGGAGGGTCTTAACATAACTGCTTATTCATCTAGATCATCGTTTCCCAAAGTGGGCGGTACCGCCCCCCCTGGGGGCGTTGCTTTGATATCGGGGGGCGGTAACGCAAAAATGGGCGGTTGTGGGGCGGTGACGCAAAAATAGGCAGTTAGGGGGCGGTAACTAAAAAATAGGTGGTTGGTGGCGACAGTGTAGCTGCTTTATACCATCGTCCCAATCCACACTCCTACTGCGGCTTATTGGGTTCCCGCGCCTGTTCTTAATCTTGTAATTCTCATCTTTTAATCACAACCAACCGGAACTGACCTAGTTCCGATAAAGTAATTGTCGGTGTT